>NW_017564110.1:1694713-1845393 GCF_001854935.1 Bemisia tabaci
CCCGAATGGTTTATGTAATACTTGAACGGATTCCGTTGACTTGACTTGACAAACTCTGAAAAAGAATATAAAAGTTAATTTTGTTTCCTGAACTTTTGGAGGATATCCTGGGTTTTCCCAAAAAAATTTGGAGGATATTTTGGGGTTTCGTGAAGAGATTTTTATGTGGAAATCAGAAAATTATCAGGAGATGTAAATATCGAAATTTGTAGTTGTATTCAACATTATTATGGTCATTTCCCGTACATTACCGTACACTCAAGTAATATTTAAATTTATTTAAACTAAAACTACCTCCCTGTACCAGAGGGTGGTGAAATGCTGAGTCGAACCAACGAGCTCATATTGACGTATTCAAGCCGAAGGGAACTATGTTACACGTAAACCTTAAGTACACATAGTTCCTTTTAGCATTAGAACGTCTATATGTTCTCAATGGTCAACTTCCTCAAAATTAAATCATACCGATTTAATAGATACCTGTCATATGTAAAGGGGTTGTATGGTAGCAAATCCCGTAAATTATGATTTAAAAAAAAGAAGGTTCATACTTCCACATGTCACATGTTCTTGTCACCCTGTAGCACCACTGTGTCAAAATCCAAGTAGACCTTACTGAAACAAAAGCAATACAATCACAACTATCCTTTCAGCTTATTTGTGCGCCAGCCGTAAGAGTATTCAACTAGCTAGAGGTGTAAAGGCACCGGCCAGCGGTATAGTTAAAACCACACTTATGCTATCTGTGAGGGCACCAGCTAGAGGTATGGTTGATCCAGCCAGACTTGCAGCTTACTTAATCATACCTCTGGCTTGTGAACTATACTCTAATATCTGGCGGAAAAATCAGCTTGGATTACAGTTGGGATGTGCTACTTTTTTCCGCACTGGAAAAAAAACTCATTGGATCTAGAGTCCAGACTCTTAAAATCATCGACAAGAAAAGATACTCTTGATTGAGTGTAGTTACATTGACCGTAAGATTTAAAAACGAGGAAAACGGAAATCGAAGAATTCAGCTCCCCGATTTTGGGGAGAGAACCTTCCCCGCGAAGACTCCCTTCGGATTCCCAAATCGTATTTTTTGTTAGTAGCCAGGAATTAGTTTCTACCAATTTTAACTTTATTTTATTGAGCTTCTGCATAAAAAGTACCTTCGGTAATAATATTTCCTCCATCTCGGACTAAAAGGAATTTTGGCATTCTCGATCTGCTGCTCCCCTGCTATAGGATTCCCTCCGGATTCCAAAATTGTTTTCTTTACTAGTAACCAGGGATCTTTGGAAAAGAAAAACATATTTGATCTCGAGTCCAGACTCTTAAAAACATTGACAAGGAAAAGTACTCTTGATTCAATCAGAATCTAGCTTAAATCCAGAACCAAGCCTCTTAATTTGAGCGGATTTCCTTTTGATTTAAGCAAAAATCTCATTGAATCAAGAGTATTTTTTCTTGTCGATGCTTTTAAGAGTCTTAACTCTATATCCAATGTGTTTTTTTTCCTGAGTAGTAAAATTTACCATACTTACTGTAGAAATTACTATACTTCTTTCTCAGTGCGAGAATGAGCCCGAAAAGGCGTCGCTCGCCCCAGCGGCCACTTTGTAGCGGAGCGGGTCCGCAACTCGACTTGGGTGGATGCTCGGCACTAGCGTGCGGCCATAAAGCTAAATTGCATGTTGCGACGCTCATAAACGTTGGGCGACGGCGACGCGGCCCCTGAGTTACGAGGTGAACGCAACCAGCACACCATAGCACACGCCTCACGCGTCGTCGCTGTCGCGGGCCTCGCGCGCCCCATGAAAAATTAAACGAGCGCCGGCGTCGTTTTGTGGTCATGATCCTCCGCTCACGCCCCCGTAGTCGGACTGCTCCCCGAATTAACAGACTTCGGGTCGTTGTCGTTGCAACGTGGCTCTGCAAGTTAGGCTAAGGACTAGGCCTTGTCTCCACGGGCCTTTTCACGAGATTTGTCCCAGGGAAAAATCCCACTTACGAAGTTTGGAAAAATATTGAGTTAATCAATATTTTTCCCAGCACCAAGTATGGTCCTTTTACTCCTAGAACCCACCGAGAGAGGAATAAGTGTAAACGAACTGTGCGATATTTTGTTGAATACTCCATTGTTCATGATTGTTCAGTTAAAATAATGTTTCTAATTGCTAATTGAGTGCAATTATTATTTTAATCCCAGTTGAATACTCGACTTTATCTAATTTATCTTCCCGCGCAAACTAGTCGCAGGACCGTATGAGCCTCGTTCCGTGGAGACGGTAACTGGGAAAAATCCCAGAAGTTTCAATCCTGCGATTCGAACTTGGGACAAATCCCATGAAAACGTCCCGTGGAGACAAGGCCCTAGGAGCTCCTTTGTAGGATGGAGAGTCTGCGGGCTGATGGTTTGAGTTGATAGACAAAACGGTAGACTAACAAGACAAGGAGAAGAGGGGATCAATCTCACTGGAAGAAAATAACACATTGGATCTTGAGTCCAGACTCTTGAGAACATTGACAAGAAAAAGGACTCTTGATTCAATCAGATTTAAGCTTAAATCAAAAGGAAATCCGCTCAAATTGAGAGGCTTGGTTCTTGATTTAAGCAAAAATCCGATTGAATCAAGAGTATTTTCTCTTGTCGATTTTTTTAAGGGTCTGGACTCTAGATCCAACTTGTTTTTTCTTCCAGTGCTTATTGGTTGAAACGGGTGGTTGTTATAAATTAAGGGAGAAAACGATAGACGAAATCGGGTAGATTTTGACCCTTAAGCTGAATAAGAGTCTGCGGGTTGATTTTCCAAATTATGAACAAAGTGAAAGACATAGGAGATAAGGAGAAAATAAAGCGATCCTATTGGTTGAAACGGGTGCTCGTGATAGACTAAGGGGGAAAAGGATGGACTGACTGTAGTGGACCTCGTGGGTTGCTGTTAGTCAGTCTAACTCACCTCCTTCGTCCATTGCAATCACTGGCTCCCATCGGTAGAATAGCTCTATTCTCTCTGTGTCTTTTTTATCGATCGCTTTGTCTATTATCAATTACAACGATCATCTCGCAGGAGGGGTTTTGTAACCGGCTCTTTTCCTCCAAATAAATATAAAAATGCTGAAGAAAACTGCTTCGATGTTGACACACTTCAAAGTTGATACGGGCCTACCTTAGATGTCCAAAATCGACAAAAATGTCATTTCTCCAGTGGCAAATTTTCGTTAACCCTTGCAAAGGTCCATTTCCAAAGTTATATTATTAGACTTTACTCGAGATTAGTCAACATTTTCCTTTACGCTGATGTTATGCTAAGGATCTGTTCAAACTTTCGCGCCAATACTGAAACGAAACCGACGCAAGTGAGCGTTTTGTCGATTTTGGTTGCCGGGCCTGAACAGGGGAAGAGCTTCAAGCCCTCGGTAAATGGAACCTAGGGGGAAACTACACTGGAAAAAATACACATTGGATCTAGAGTCCAGACTTTTAAAAACATCGACAAGAAAAAATACTCCAGATTCAATCGGATTTTTGCTTAAATCTAGCACCAACCCTCTTAAATTGAGCGGATTTCCTTTTGATTTAAACAAAAATCTGATTGAATCAAGGGTATTTTTTCTTGTCAATGTTTTCAAGAGTCTGGACTCTAGATCCAATGTGTGTTTTTTTTCCAGTGTAATAAAAGAAATGAGAACCACGCGTTTAAGTTACCTCATGCTCTACTTCCTATGAACGCAAATTGGATGTGTTTATGCTAAATGGAACTATAATGCATGCAAACCTACATCACATAGTTCTTTTGAGCATAAATCCGTCCGAATGTCGGTCACCTTTCTTGCTGCGTATCACCCCGCAAAACGACGTTTAGCATCAACTTCGACATTTTTTCCCGCACCAGTTGGCAACTCCGTCGGCGGTCCGATCGCTGTAGGCAAAGGCGACGCTTTAACTGGTGCAAAAACCAATGTGCTGTACGCGGCGGTGGCCACGGCCTGGGCTTTAAAGCTCGATTAACCTTAATTGTTTTACGCCGATGCTCCTTGCTCGCCGCTCCTTTTGCTCGTCACACCCATGTCGGGCACCGAGCGCCCCGTTAGTGGCCGCCAGGGGTAGAGCTCTCGATGAATTTTTAAACCGAGTAACAACTGCGGTTGCAGACCGGGATGCTCAAAAGATTAATTTTTATTGAACTTGTATGAGGCTACGCCGTGGACCCTGACCGCTCCGCGGTCCAAACCCCGATGCGCTTTGTGTGTAGGTTTTTGATAGAATTAAGATTGTGGAGTGTTCTTATCAGCATGTTCAAGGTGTCTAGCATCAGGATTTGAGGTCAATCAGGATTTAATCCCGATTTCATCAGGATTTGAGGGAAAATCGGTCATAAAATGAATCGGTGAGAACGAAAACACACCAACTCGGTAACTCGAAAATACTCAATTTCCATTGAAGACAGTTAATTTACATATACATGAAGGTCATCGAAGTTAGCGCGTCTGTTCCAACTTGGACTTTAAAGTGGCCATAAGTACTTGTCTTTCGGCAGCAAAAATCTTTTTCTGAAACTAATTTCTTCATCTACCGTGCAGTTTTGTGCGTGTCTTAATTATTTTCATTTTTCCGAGTTAGTGTGTTTCCGTTCTCACTAATTCAAAAAAGGATTTGAGAAAAGTTGGCCGTCCGCTTATTTTCCGTTAATCATCCGTTAATTTTTCTCCGCAAAAAATCAGGATTTAATCAGGATTTGGAAACATTACGAAATCAGGATTTAGCAGTCAAAAATTAGGAAAAATCAGGATTGCATCAGGATTTCCCAAAATGGAAAAAAACTAGACACCCTGATGTTAGTAAAATGATAAAAGAAAACTTAAAATACATTTGTTGAAGAGGAAGGAATAACGCACAGCGTCATGAGTTACTTTTATGATGTCAGATCATAGAGATTTGCTTTAGCTGCTATGAAATAGTCATATTAGATGCGGGAAAACAGCCCTTACACAGTGCGGGACCGTCCCTAATAAGAAACGCTCTAGGGGGTAGGCGGGCCCAGCAGAGCGTTACGTCATTTTGTTTTTACGTGTTAAAAGATTGGGACCTACCTTAAAAAATCNGGGGGGGGGGGGGGGGCGTTGACTAAACGCTCTAGTTACTTTGACCGAATGTTAGGGTTGAATTTGCATCCTCGTTAGAGATCAGGCGCTATTGAATTGGTGATAGTCCAGTGCGTTAGCCCCTTGCAAGTCGTTAAACATGAGTGACATGGATGGAGTAAAACAGGAGTACGTTGGCTAAGCAGGATACTTTATTCATCTTTGGATGTCTTGGAGTAACATCTTTGATCGATTTAATTTTAATTGATCGATGCTCTATGAGAATGATAATGATCCTACTCTTAAAGAGCATTCAACTTATGATCTTACAGGAGGTTGAAGTAGTGTTTGACTGTGGGGCATTTACCATCCTGAGGGTAAAACTAGGTCAAATATATACAAAGATACAGTTTAAGTTTCAAAATTGAATTCTAATTTTACTAGGCTTAAGTAGTCCCCTTACTTTAGCGGATTTAAACCTCCAGTTCAACGCGTCGGCGGCGTAGCAAAACGAGCTCTTGTTGAATTTATAAACAGAGTAACACTTGTGGTTTTAGAGCGGAGTAGCGGGGATGCTAAGAAGATTAATTTTTATCGAATGTATAGGGGCCATTATCCGAGCTTTTGTTTAGTTGTGCTAAATGGGGAAAACGGTGCTTAATCTCCAGCACGAATTTTTCAAGCTTTGGGGTGTAAAATTATTGATTGGATTTACATCACCCATGCAAAATAATACTATAATTATTATCATTCATCGCACTACTGTTTGAGCATGATGTTGAAACTGTGCTAAGTCTGCCCTGTCTTGGTGAAAAACTGTGACCAAGAAAGTATATAAGATTTAATGGAAGTTTTTTAATGATACTAATAAAAGTAATTTACATTTAGTATTATCTAAATCTGCAGATATCGTCCATAATTTACTGTAATTATTTCTTCCGTGTACCTATAATCTTTGTTTGTTTCCTGAGTGATTTGAATCATGCTGTTAATATGACTAATTTTCATTGGATACATTCAAGTCGTTATATAAATCTATTAAATGACAGTAAACCATTCTCAATTACCGCCGCGAAATATCTAGACTATGACTTGTGAAAATATTTTGATCGCTTTCATATTATCCGCACAAATTTATTAAATTAATTAGTCAAATACTGTTTGAACATTATGTTGGGATAAAGTACTGCGCCTTAATTGTCCTCGGAAAAAAACTCGGCCAAGAAAGTTCAATAATGATGATTAAAGCTTCTATACGTAACTCTAATATTCAGGCATCATTATACTGGGGCTATGAAGGCTTTAATATCGTTAAAACCCGTTAAATTTTCAATATTTACCGTAATCTTTTTCTTTTTGTATGTGCATTGCATCGTGCCGAAAAGTACACGCCATTAAGCGAGAAAACGAGATTTTGCAAAAAAGAATGATAGTCCAACTTCACATCTTTGGGGCTCTGGACTACTTTGGAGGCACGATTATTTATTTTTTTAATTTTCTTTTCCCTCCTCTCATTACTCAAAAAGTAGCACCCATTATAAGGTTCTCCCGTTTAATATTAAAACAATTTCAAAATTAGGGTCACCCTATCGTATGATCTTCAACCTTCTTTTAAATAATTTGAACGATGAATCCTAGTCGTAGGCATTGTACATAGAGGGGCGTTATGTATTTTCATCATTCTAAATAATCCATCGGTAATATGCCCAAAACTACTCGTTAATATCTCGTTCAGGAGTTTTTTCCCGAAATTATACATTTGAGGACTTATATGTAACAATGACGGATGTGAAAAATTACCTTTTAGAAACACATTCAAAAAACTGTTTTGGCATCGAGTACATTTTGAGAATATACTTGAGATGTGATCTTCGAGATCTGTACATTATGCCAGAGCCAAACATATTAAATTTTTGTGTGAACAAAGCGGTTTTTAAAGCGTGTTTCGAAAAGGTAATTTTTCACATCCGCCATTGTTACATCGAAGGCCTCATTTGTGAATCATGTTTAACTCATGGTGTCTAGTTTTTTTAAAAACCGGGAAAAACCGGGATTCATCAGGGAATGAAAATTCACCGGGAAAATCAGAGAAAAATCAGGGAATCTGTTCCAGAAATCGGTAATCTCTTTTCCAGCCACCAAAGGATCATTTCGTTTTCAAATTTGGCGGTCTAATCTGACGTGCGCCAAAGAAATGGCTGTAAGATTAATTAAAATCGATATTCATATCTAAAACTCTGGAAAATTATATTCTTTTCCCCAAGAAAATCCCGGGGAAGTGGGAGACAACTTCGGTTTCTCATCAGGGAATGAGCTCCTAAAAATCAAGGAAAATCAGGGAAAAATCAGGGAATGAGCTTTGCCAAGAAAACTAGACACCATGGAACTCCTTTCTAGATCTTGTCTAGTACAACATCAAATGTAACGATTATTTTTTCCAAGTTAGGTAGTTTTCGAAGTAAGACATTGAATTCGGGTCGATCTTCAATCCCGTCGGAAGACGTAGATTCCCGACGAAAATCGACAACATTTTCAGACAACGTTATTACGATTCGAATCAAGTCACGCGGCCCGAAAGGGTTCCCGAGCTTCAATTGGCAAATTGTCGCCGGGAAGATTTAAATAAACGCTGCGGGAACAGGAACACGGGGGTGAGAATTCACGAGGGGCGCGCCAGCGCCCCCTCCCCCTCCGCTTTCCGCGCCCTCCACGACCGCCTCCTTGGAGCAGTTTGAACGACAGAAGACACTTTATTTTATGTTACGTGACTAATGGTTGAAAATCATTTAAGCGTCGCTTTTTACTTTTTTCAGATACTCCGCACCTATTCAAGTTCTTCGAGTGTCGTCGCGTCGAGATATGTTTAATTTTTTATTCGCCCCTTTTCATTTTTCTCCCCTCCGTTTCACGTCTCACTCCCTTCCGCCCCCGGCTGGAAGTCGCGCTAAATTGAACTTTTTAGCGAGTATAAATCAGCTGTTCTGGTGCAATAACCCGGGTCCAATTTGTCATCGTTTTTCTCTAATTTCCGTTCTTCTATGGATGTTTCCTTCATGTGCCCACCCTCCTTCTTCCTCCCTCCAATCGCAAAAATTCACTCCTTCCCCTTGTGTTTTTTCTTTTTCTCCCTTACCCTTACCTTTAATTAACCTGAGAGTAGGCGCGATGAGTCTGATGATATTCGAGGCGGAGCTCAGTGGAAAAAGTCGACGAAGAGGTCGGACATGATGGATTTGCAAAATTTAAAAGTTGATACTCTAGTATGACTTCATCTTGCAATTAATAAGAACTACAATCTCTAGCTCATCCATATAAACACGTACATATGCATGGAAAAACCAATGGCAAACATCCTCTTTTTAAAATGAGCCAGATATTGTAGTTTTTAATTGCAAAATGTGGTCCAGTCATGGAGCACTTTATGAGTGCAGTTAATGCTAGGATGGCATAAAGTCTCGGGAAACCTGGGAATTCAAGGAATTTTTTTGAAAAAAAAAACCTGGAAAACTATGGAATTTTGCCGGAGATTAGGGAGTTTTTTCAGTTGTAGAGGAGACATAATTTTAGTGTCAATAAACTTTAATGATCGATTGTAACATACGTCTCTAGTCCTGTGCGAATTTAATTTCCCGTCCAAAAGTAGTGTATTGCAAATTATTTCCTCTTTTCTTAAGTCACGGAAAAATCAGAGAATGTCGCCGAAATTAGGTTGGGAATTTTTGAAAAAAGTCAGGGAATATCGCCAACATTAGTCAGGCAATTTTGATATTTCTAATCATTTTTCACAGCGGATCCGAAATGCTGAAGCAAAAGTTCGAAGTTCTATTGGTTTTTCTTGTAGAAGTCCCTTCAAAAAGCACCCATTAACAATGAAACGTGACGAAATAAACATCAACGTTTCTACTTTCATTGAGAAATCTAATGTTCAACACCTTACAAAAGCTCGCTCCTCTGTGCGGAGCGAAGAATGCATTGGAAATTCGATGTTCAAAAAACTTCTTCGAAGCTTTTGATCTCAGTCCCCCGCATTTTTATCTTGGCTCCCCTGATTTTTTCATTAGTCTCAGTTCCGTTTTTCAAGTGGGGGAGTATTATCGATTTACGCCTTCACCTCCTCCTCCTCTCCCCCCCCCCNCCCCGGTTCCGGCGTGCTTTCTTGGAGCCTGAGATTCCCTGGTTAATGAACCAATAAATGAGGGGAAGGAAGCATCTAGCCGAGGGCTGACATTACGGCGGCGCATTCACTTAATTGATCACACGAGTTAAGTGGACCTAATTATCAGTCTTAGTTCCCACTCATTTCGGGAGGAATTGGGCGACTTTACGGACACGCTCAATGATCCGGATCTGTCCTCCGTATACGCTGGAAAATCCTTCTTTTAACATCAGTTAATTGTTGACCTAAATAATACCAATACTGCCGTGCTAAGGAAGTTTAACATCAGTTAATTGTTGACTTTAATAATATCAATACTGCCGTGCTAAGAAAGAACGCCGTAAGAGCCACCAGGCGCTGCCAAGTTCCTTCCGACAAAAACCGAATTCACTGGAAAAATTGTGAATATTATTTTCCAAAATTTTCAGACAATTTTGTAGGCAATTTAATCCAAAACATCTGAAAATTTTAAGGAAAAATATGTATAAATATTGTCAAAAATGCATGTTTTATGAAGGGAACTTTGGCAACTCTCGAATGTTCTCACGGCGTTTTTCCTAGCACGGCAGAATAGCGCATATCGTCCAACAGGTTCCAATTACCACACGTTCACTACAAAGAGTGCATTTATGTGATGGGTATCTTATATGTTTCAATAAGTAAGCTCTTAATATAATTTAGGTCATGGGGTCTACCCATGAAGATTGGTGTTGGAGCTTCCTTTTTTCCGCGTATGGTCCGCTATCGAGAAACTTAGTCAAAAATTTCGGTGCATAAGATTACTTTGAGTTACTTTCTTCCTGTCGGACCAGAACTCGGTTGATTAACCAACATTTTTCATTGAAATGACCAACGGTTTTCATTAAATTGACCAAAACCGTGGGTTACTTTGAGACATCTGGGAATGAAGGAATAAGTGTTCTGTTGAACTAATCTACTCTTGCTTCTCTTGAAGACACACCGAGATTGCGACTTACGAGTGGTTATTGTTTTGGATTGTATTAAAAATTCCCATTGACTGCGAAATTCAAGAATATTAGTGCTTGAAACAATTCAATTTTGCCCACTGTACATATGATACTCTCTCAACTTTACAAAGTTCTTGTAACAGGAAAATCAAGAGATCAAAAAAAAATCAAGAATTCTAGACACCGCATGTTGAGAACGGCACTTTTGAATGCTTTTATGCAAAGATACATTTTTTACATCAAAAGAAACCCCTCTAAGGTGTCTGTTTATCGTCAATAAAAACCGGAAAATATCAGGAAATTTGATGTCATCAGGAAAAGTTAGGAAAATCGGTCATGAATCAGGAAGTACTGATAGCCCCAAGCATTTTTCAAACATTTGATACTATTCATCAACTACGTTGATTTTTTAAATCAAACGTTTGTTAATTTATTTGCGCCAAAAATCAGGAAATCTCGTCCAAAATATTAGGAAAAATCAGGAAAATCCAAATTAAATGCTAGTAGACATCCTGTCCTCTCAGCCGTATACTAGAAAAAAACACATCGGATCTAGAGTCCAGACTCTTAAAAACATCGACAAGAAAAAATACACTTGATTCAATCAGATTTAAGCGTAGATCAAGAACCAAGCCTCTTAATTTGAGCGGATTTCCTTTTGATTTCAGCTTAAATCTGATTGAATCAAGAGTCTTTTTTTCTTGTCAGTGTTTTCAAGAGTCTGGACTCTAGATCCAATGTGTTTTCTTTTCAGTGTACAATAAAATTATCTTACAATTTTCACCCTGAGGCCCATCTCCCGTAGTTCCATTAAAAAAACTCAACTTGATTCCACGAAAATCCATTATTTAAGCCCGGAATCCGGGGAAGACCGTTAGATGACTCCTCAACTTCCTCCGCTCGACAAAACAAGAGGCGCCACCGGGTCAGGAAGGAGCGAGCATGACGCGAATCGCAAAATCGAAAGTCAGTTGCAAACAGCGTTGCAAAATCGCACACTTTAATCCTACATCCAACGATCGAAGGTGTGTTTCTGGCCTTGAGGCGGCATCCGTGGTGGCGAATTGCGGCAAATTATTCAAACCGCCTCTTAGTGGCTGCTAGCCTGGATCCTCGCCGCGTCGCACGGAGGCGAGAACGCCAGGAAGCCGGTGGAAAGATTAGTTCCTGCTTTTAGGTGCTGCAGGATGAATGGTGGCGACGCCGTAGAGAGAGTTTGACGGAGGAAGCTTTTGTACTGCTTCGTGGTTGGGGGTTGACGCGTGGAGATTTTGCGATGACGTCATTGGAGGCATTCAAATCGGCTCGTTCAGGCGAATTTTCGCGAGTGAATTTAGTCGAGTTTTTCGACCAAATCCCAAGGCCTTGTCCACACGAGCGCGGTTCGCGGAACTTGTTCCCGGAACAAGTTTTAGCTGCGAAAAATTATTCCTCCAAACCCCGAAACTTCCCCCGAACTCCGAGCTTCTGTGTGTGTCTCTCTCTCTTTTTTTTTTTTTTTTTTTTTTNCAACAAAACCTCGACTCCTCGATACGAAAAATAAAATGAAGGGGAAAAAAAGAAAGTATAAATTACAATTAAATATAATTGACCTCAAAATTTGACAAACAATTCATTTATATACCTAACGCTGAAAAAACTGGGAGAAATTACAAAAAATTTGCCTCTTGCAAGGGGCTTCTTTGTAAGAATTTTGACCTGAAGACAACGGTCGAATAACAGCAGTACTCCATACAATACACGGTGTGCCTGAACGAGTTAAACATTTTTCATACGTCCAAATCGAAAAATCTTTATATTTTTAACTACAATGTTTCTTGAATCGTTTGAAAAAAAAAAAAAAAAAAAAAAAAATTCCGTCGAGATTCTGGAACGCAAAGGCGCTTTAAAAGTATTCTGGGGCTATAATAGCTAAAATCTCTAGCTATAATCTTCTAGCTATAATAGCTAGAATCTGATAAGATTTTGCTTGAGGCAGATCAAAAAACTTAAATTCGATCGAATAGCTTTCTACTTTCACAATACACGGTCTCGTCAAGGTGCGTCTTTGACCTCGCAGTGTTGGATCGTGAATTCTCTTTTTATGCTGTTTGCCTATTTTGAAATCTCTGTAAATGAAAACTAAAGGGGTTGATATGTGCGAGTTAATGACGCGCCTTATCAACACATTGTGTTGGAGTTCACTGCTTGTTTTTCTTTCTTTAGTTTTTTACGTCCTTTCTGTCTTGACGTTTGTTTTTGTTACTCCCGCGGCCGTAGTAATCAATTATTTTGCAATAATTGTATAGTTTTATGTTGTTGTTCCGGTTTCAGTTCGGGCGAACTCGTGTGGACAGCATTCCACGTTTCGAGAAATAAGTTCAGCGAACTGAGCAGTTCGAGGAATAAGTTCCGCGAACTGCGCTCGTGTGGAAAGTGCCTAACGAAGAACTTGTTTCTTCCAACCCAATTTACGAGGCTGTTGAATTCATTAGCAATCTTGGTCCGAACCGAATTCAACATTTCTCGATAAGAGGCGAATTTTCGCGACTGGATTTGGTCGACTTTTTCAACCAAATTTCCAGGGTTGCAATCCAATGAAGGAGAACGCTCTGCTGAAGTCAAGAACTAAACTCAGTTGCCTGATGAATTATGGCCAACGTTTGCATCCATCCACTTTTCGACTCACCTCCCGAGGTTAATAAGGAATTTAGGATGTGGTCGTCAATGCTGCCAGCATGACAATCAAACACTGGGGAAAAAACACATTGGATCCAGAGTCCAGAGTCTTAAAAACAGTGACAAGAAAAAATACTCTTGATTCCATCAGATTTAAGCTTAAATCAAGAACCAAGCCTCTTAATTTGAGCAGATTTCCTTTAAATTTAAGCTTAAATCTGATTGAATCAAGAGTTCATTTTCTTGTCAATGTTTGCAAGAGTCTGGACTCTGGATCCAATGTGCTTTTTTTCCAGTGAATTTTATAGGCACACCGTGGCCCGGAGGAAATTTTGTTCTGTTGTAATAGAATTTGGCAGTAAGTTAAAAACTTGAACCAAATGCACTCGCGAAAATTTGTTCAAGTGGATGGAAGTAAACGGTTCCACCGGGATCATCGGAAAGCAACAGCACAAGCGCACAACAAGCAGATCCCCAACAAGATTTTCCCCCTCAAAAGAACTTGGTTCATATCTGTTGAAAACCGTTCAGTCCTCGATCGAATCCGATCAAAATTGTGTTTCGTTTTTCAGGAGCCCCTGCAAATTGAGTGAACCCCCTCAGGTAAATAATGGCCACCGTGAGGGAGGAGCGAGTCATTAGACGGGTAAAAGGATTGTAATTCGTGCGATATTTCACCCCTAATTTAAAAAGTGCCTCCTCGTGAAAAGTCTCATAAATAAAGTTAATTAAACAGTAAAAGTTTTCTTTGTTTACCCTAGCCCCTCCCCCACGCCGGGCCCCGAAGAAGTGAATTTCGGAGCGACCGGGAAGTAGCGGAAAACTTCCGTCCTCCCCCACTATATTTCCCGGTCGCGGGATCGGTTTCCCACCCTGCCGTGCTAAGGAAGAACGCCGTAACAACATTTGATGGTTGCCAAATCTCCTCGATTTAAACATGTATTTGTGAGGAAAGTTTTGCGGAGTTTTACTTGAAAGTTTCAGATATTTTAGATGAAATCGCGAACATTTTCTGAAAAATTTGAAAAAAAATATATATATTCACAATTTTCTCGGTGAATTCGCAGGGTGGCCACAGTCAGGGAATGCCATGAAATGCCACACTGGAAAATAAAAAACACATTGGATCTAGAGTCCAGACTCTTTAAAAACATCGACAAGAAAAAGTACTCTCGATTCAATCAGGAGCTAGCTTAAATCAAGAACCAAGCCTCTTAATTTAAGCGGATTTCGTTTTGATTCAAGCAAAAATCCGATTGAATCAAGAGTATTTTTTCTTGTCAATGTTTTCAAGTGTTCGGACTCTAGATCCAATGTGTTTTTTTTTCCAGTGCAGGGAATTTTGAACAGTCCTTGATTTATATTTGTATTTGTTGGGAAAGTTTTGCACCGTTTTTCTTAAAATTTGCAGATATTTTTATTAAATCGCGAACAAAATTGTCTGAATAATCTGGGGAAAATATTCACAATTTTCCCGGTGAATTTGTAGGGTTGCCGTAGTCCGAGACCACCGGGAAATGTCAGGGGACTGTGGAAAGTCCGAGAAAGCCTTGAAATGCGAGGGGAAATGACGAAAAGGTTTGGGAAAAATTGTCAAGTCACCTTTATTTCCTTTCCAGAATCGGTTTCGAATAGGAAATTTTGCCTGAAAACTATTTCAAATCATGTTTTTTTAAGCATCTGGCATATCCTCAATTGCCAGGGACTTTTACCAAAATGGGGCAGAGAAATCAGGGACATGTCAGGGAATTTCATTTTCTAAATTCTGTGGCAACCCTGAATTTGACTTTTATTGAAGGAAATATGGCAACATCTGAAGGCCCGCACAGCGTTTTTCCTCAGCACGGCAGCACTTCGGTTTCGCTCGGAATTGTCAGTTCGGGGAGCTGAGAAATAAAAACTAAAGAGATACACCGTTTGAACGGGAGATTTAATCCCGGCTTGCTACTCTCCTTATCGGGAGTGCTTCTGAATGAGCCAAGCGGAAATCGCGGAGAGTTTCAGGTCACTGCAAAAACAAAACAAACGACCAGGCCTCCCGGAGAGGCGAACTGTGAAACTCGTCGTGGAAAAAATTCAGTCAGACTGCGCCGGATATTCCGTTATTTAAAATGGAGTACTAATATATTACGGCGTACAGTGGATCAAGTCAATCCCAATCGGTCAGACATGAAATGTTTAGCTAAAACTGCAAATTATAATGTTTAATTCGTCGCATTTTAAATTTTGAGGGGTGAATTTAGAGTCAAATTTTACGAGGAACCCAATAGGGCCACTTTTAAAACCTCAAAATTTTGTATGAACGATGTTATGAGCTTTGAAAGTTTCCGAATTTTGTCCGACCTCTCTCATTGACTCGATGCATTGTGCGGTAGTGCGGGACGTAATTCTGTGCCTCGTGATTCTCAGGAACCGACTCGGATCTTTTAATTTTCCGAAGGATTCTCTGCAAAGATTTCCTAGAATTTCGATGTTATGAAATTAATGAATTCGTGAGGAATTTCTCGTGTCTCTCAATTCCGACTCATTGTTCCATGATTTTCTTTGACCAATTAGTTTTTTGAATTTGAAACTTTTTTAAATATGTAATAAATTCACTTGTCGGAATGAGATTCTTATTCTTGACGTCAATAGCATGGATTCCCAAGACTTTCCCGCAAATATACTGGAATAAGTGGTGGAGGGAGAAATTTTACGTATATTTGCCACGTAATAGACAGTGACAGTATTTTCCATCATCATCAGCTGACTACCAACTCTCCCTTCTGATTATAGAATCTTCCTGTAATCAGATGCAGAAGAAAGGGTTGGCAGTCAACTGATGGTAGTGACCCAATCAACTACCGAAACTAGATCAGAAAAGTACCGACTTTAATGGAAGCGCAAGTTTATTAATACAATATCCCCCCCCCTCAAAAAAAATAAAAAAATTAACTGGTTTTACCGTCTTTTTTAAATAGTCGACCACCAAAACCAACAAACAATATCGAGTAGTTTGCAAATAGAACACAAAGAACTCAAGTATTTACCTGCCGAGCACGTAAAATCTGAGCACGAGTTCACGAAAGGGAAATTCATGGACAGTATCAAGGCAATCTGATGTAAAAGTCAGTGATGAAAATATGAAAAACGCGCAAGAAAATGAAACGACATGAGGTACAATTCGGGTGATCCTAGTAAAATCCATCCACATACATAACAGTGCAATAGCAGCCTCTACACACTCCTCTTGCTGTCCTTTATCGTCCTTCTGGCATAAAGGCGTATCAGTGGCGTGGCGTGCTTTGCGATGTATCGATTGTCATGCCATTTAAACCTATGGAAAAGGTTCGATAGACAGGGTGTTCGCAGCGAACACCTTAATAATCGATTCTTTACCATAGGTTTAAAGGGTATAACAATCGATAGATCGCAATTCACGCCACGCCACTGAGGCGTATCTTGGTCTTCGCATGAGCTCCAGAGAGCATGGGTTTTTTACGCAGAACAGGGCGATCGTGGAAATTGAGTTACGCCCTCACACTAGAGAAGCGACGAAATCTACTCCCTTGAAAATCTCAGTCGGAAAACGCTAATACTCAACATCAAACACCGGAATGAAACGCATCATTTTAATCAAATCATTACGACCGCCGTACGACTAAAACATTCGCCGGGAGGGGGCGGGGGGGGGGNGGGGGGGGGGGGGGGGGGGGGGGTCGCGTCGATTTTAACCTTCGTTAATGCCCCCGACGAGCCCCCCATATCGAGTTAAATCGAGCGAGTCCTCAAAATGCGTGGAGATAAACGCGTTCACGTCCCGTAAATTACTCGTTACAATTACGGCGGGCACTACTTCTGGCGTAATGCCGCCCCGANGGGGGGGGGGGGGGGGCGTGTATGTGAGGACTCCCCCCCCTCTCGCTCCCTCTCTGAAGGAGTAATGGCTTAACTTTCTTGCGGCGCGCACCTCGTTACACGAGCAGAATTGCAGCCGGCCCGGTCGGGGGTAGGGTCCGGGCCCGACGAGAAAAATCGATCGGGAATTTATCCGAAGAGCTAACCTCATCAATAAAAGCCCTTTGATACAATCATTAAAAAGTTGGGGGAGAGAAACGAGAAAAGTTCATCGAAGTCTGGCAATTCTTGCGGCCGGGAGAGTTGCTCCCCCCGCCCCCGGGGGTGGGGGGACGGAGCGCCCAGGTCGGATTGTTTTGCCAATTTAAATCAGTTACTGTTTCCCGAAGAAGTTGAGTTTAATCCCGTCTCCCCCCCCCCTCCCCGGCGGAGTTCACGCCCGAATTCGCTCGGGTGTCTGTCGATAGTCTTTACACTCGGCGAATGTGGCGTGGGATCGGAGAAAATGGAGTTCCGCGGAGATCTCCCGCGTGCTGCGATTCTCGGAACTTGTCTTTTTTTGCGGGGGTAAGAAGTGTCCCGCCTCGTCCTTCGCGGTATGTTGCGAATGACGAGGAGAATCTCGGGTTTCCGAGCAAAAAAGCGAATCTTATGCGGCGAGGCAAGAATTAGAATGAGGTTTGGGAGGTTCACGGTCGATGAGAAAATCGTTCATTTGACAATGAACTACTAGACAAGGTGCGAATTTAAGTAAATCAGTGTGTACGAAAACACACCAACTCGACAACTCGAAAATGCTCAATTTCCACTAAAGACAGTCAATTTTCATAGAGGTCATTGAATTTAGCGCATCTGTACCAACTCGTAACTTTAAATTGTCTTCAAGTACTTGTCTTATTTCGACACCAAAAATCTCTTTGTTAGACTAACTTCTTCACCAACTGTGCAGTTTTGAGTTTGTCTTGACTATTTTCATTTTTCGATTTGGTGTGTTTTTGTTCTCACTGATTCAAGTATCCATCACTGAAAATAAAAGATTGGTAGAATTTACCATTCCTTCACGCTGTATTTCACACAGCGTCAATTCAGAGTCAACTCTGCGGTAAGTAAGGTAAACGTTACTATATACTGATACAAGTAACCATTCCTCTGGCAGAATTGACTTTGAATTCACGCTGTGTGAAATACATAGTGAAGGAATGGTAAATTCTACCAATCATTTTTTCCAGTGGATATCGGTTAGTGATTATCATCTCGAACGTGGCAGACGATTTGTATGACATAAATCACTAATGATTACTCATAACAAAGATATTAATGTTTTTGATGCATTAAGTCAAATTTCTCGCTCTTAAAGAACCAGAATCTGTCAGAGTTTAATTGCACATTAAACACTACTATAGCCGTCTTTGCAGTATTTCCGTATGAGCCCCAAAAAGCATGGATCAACATGTAAAATAGGGCTCACACGGGAATCGAGGTACAATTTTACGTCAAAGGAGCGAGGATATTAATGTAAGTTGGGTTCGGTTGGGTCATGCAACAAAACTAACTTCGGGCCAAAGTGTGAAGTATCCAGCAAACATGAAGGCGCGTCAAATTGACAAATATAGGAGGTGAGAATTTAAGCATTCTGATGCATGTGTCTTAACTAAAATTTAACGTAAAACAAGATTCGAGCAACGAAAGTCACTAAAAATAACTCCGAACAGAGATATTAAAGTTTTCCAATGCCTAAACTCAAATTTCCCACTCTAAAGAAACCATAATCTATAAGAATTTAAGTGTGCATTACTGTGGCCGTCTTTACAGTATGAAAATATGACGACTTAAATATTGGCGCTTTAGCGCAGGTAATCCACGTTGTTTATACTCTGAATGACACAGGGTGGGGAAAGGAACATTTCTTACTGAAGAAACCTGCTAGAACCGTTGTTTTGCTTACTTTAATTCAAATAAACTCTTTATGTAAGCGGAACATTCAATTTTTTTTTGAACCAATGCTAGATAACTAACCTCGCACTTTAGTTAGGAGTCAATTTTAGGGTTAGTTTATATCACCAATCGTGTTGTACGTGAAATTTTGAACAAGGATGATACATCAGAATCTGGCGATCCAGTCTCATACTGGATTCGAGGTCCTACTTACTTTTCTCGGCGTAATAATGATGCCACTGTTTTCGTAACTAAGTATGATAAACGGAAAGTTTGAAATGTAAATGTGAGCACCTGTAATATTTACAAAACTATGTATGAAAAAACGAATTTTAATCCAATGTATTTCTCTCTGTTACAGGTAAATTCCGCATCACTTACTTTAGCTTTACTGAAATTGACATCAAAGGGTGAGTTACCCATATTGATTATCACGTTTGAGATTACGATTATTTTTTCAGTATCAAAACAGACTTAGTCTGTCTTCGTTCGCGTCATTCTTTCTCTTACATTCCACTCAGATGTTTAACTTTTTTTTGAAAACTTTCTTTTGTAGTATTTCCGAATTAACTTCTGTAGGATAAAACTATGGGTAAATGGACGTTTTAACGTAACTAACTGGCGCATGTGTTCCTTTGGAGAGTATGGATCGTGTTAAAAACAAAATGTTCTATATCTTTTCTTTCTTCTCTGGAATAATTTAAGTATGTAAATTGCAACCAGTTTTTTTGTTCTAATTGATCGGACTTGTGATTCTGGTTTTCAATGTCGCTTTTTGAAAGAGGTTGGGGCGGTCTTTTCTCTTAATATCTGAGCTATTTCTCTTTTACTTTCTCAAAAATCTCCTGAAGAGCCCTGAAACTCCCTTTTAAATTTTCTCGACGCAAGAGATGCACATTACAATCTTTTACCGCTTGAAATTTTTTATCACCGAGAAATACAAATAGTCTCCTTATTGCTGCACGAACTTGCCAAGCTTTGCACGTTGCATCTATGCGAGCTGAAGGCGAACTTAAGATCGTTTGAACCCAGCTAGTCTATTCGCAAAGCTATTAAAAAAGCTACACGTTTAGTTGCTCTTCTTTGAAGCTCCTATGATACCTATTTAGACTGAGCACAGCAAAAAGGAATCAAGTCAGATTCAGCTATAAATGATTCAGCTAAAAATAGAGAAAACACGATTCTAGCTTTTTCTTATGTAAACGCTCCCTTAAATAAACTGCTATGGGTTTCGTTTTCGTTTTTATAGTAAGCATAAGCATTTTACGGTAATTTGGGTTTTTAATTAAGTTATCAGTCAATTTCATCATGACTTATCATTCGATTTTTTTTTTTTTTTTTTTTTTTTTTTTTTTTTTAAATGGGATTTACGGTTTTTTCCAAAATTCAAACGGTATCTTTTAGAGACTCAAGAGTAATATAGGGGGAAAAAATTTCCATTCACTTTGAAAAGCTTGGTCTTTTCAGTTTTTGATTGTTCGGAAGCTTATTTTCCCCCTTTTTTTATAAAATGACTTTTGAATTTTGAAGTTCCATTTTTGAGGCATCATTTCAGATCTTTAAAGTTCTTTTTAGACAGCTCTGAGAGTACTTTCAATAGTTTCGAGAACCCTTGATTACAGTTCCCAATAGCCGCCGTGAACCCTGAAAATTCGTATCCAAAATTTCCCCCTGGAAATTGTGAAGGTGCGGCAACGTTGGAGGCGGCGAAGAATGTGAATCGCGCGAAATGCATTGTTTCCGTAATGGAATACATTTAAAACACTGCGCTCGGGACGATCAAAATCGAAACGGGCGGGAGCCTCGTTGCCGACGGGGGAGACGCGGCCGGGAGAGGAAAAAAAACAATACCCGCCAACAATAACAGCAAAAATTCTTGCTCCTCACTCTCGCTCCCGATCGACGTTGAAGACGAGCGCCGTTGCCGTACTTACGATGAAAAGAACCATTATTTGACTAAGTGACGTCATTGAAAACTTCAGAGTGAAAATTCCAAATCCGGAACGCCCCATCAAGCGTTACCAAGAGTATGCTGTGCTGCAGGCTGACTGTTAACATTGATAGACAAAGCGATAGAAATAGAACACAAGGAGAAAATGGAGCGATCCTATTGGTTGAAACGGGTAGTTGATGTAGACCAAGGGCGCACTGAAAAAAAAAAAACACATTGGATCTAGAGTCCAGACTCTTGAAAACATTGACAAGAAAAAATACTTTTGATTCATTCGGATTTTTGCTGGAATCAAAACGAAATCCGCTTAAATTAAGAGGGTTGGTTTTTGATTTAAATTATATTCTGATTGAATCAAGAGCACTTTTACTTGTCGATGTTTTTAAGCGTCTAGACTCTAGATCCAATGTGTTTTTTTTCCCAGTGCGAAGATGTTGGAATTAATAAACCGTAGGGTCCCTCAAGGGTCGTCGTTAATTAGTCTATTACCCATCTCCTTTTGTCCATTGCAACCATCTGTTCCTACCTATAAGATTGCTCAATTTTCCTTTTAGATTCTTTGTCTATCGTTTCATCGTTCGATTTCAACGATCAGTCTGCAGTTGCCTTTTATATTCAATGGGTGTCGAAATGCCTGTAAATAACAGCTGAATTGGTATCTTTCAAAGAACCTTAAGCGCCAGAAACGAAAATGCAAGACAACAGAAAAAATAGTTTGAATCGACCCGTTTTGAATCCCAGAGCTCTAAAATATTAAAGCGATCAATTAATTTATCACATTATTGATTAATCTAAGATTTAAAACGGGTCGAGAAACACGGTTCCTTCTGTCTTTCTTTTATTGTCATTTTAGTCGCTCTGGTCTTTTTGAGAAGTCCGATTCCACGCTTGTCATCAGAATGATACCGAAATTTGGAGAAAAGTTCCCCCCAAATAAGTGCATGAATGCCTCAGGTTATTTGACGGTGCAGAACACCATAAACAAGACTAGCAACACTTTATCATTCTTATCAGGTTTTAATAGCCGATCTTCAAGTGAAGAGTGGTTTTCCAAACTATCTTGAGCGACATCAGTTGTTGACGCTCGCGACGGTGTGGAAATACCGTCTATATTAGTTTTAAAATTTAAAATTTCATTAACATCCTTGAACTCAGAAAATAATCGTCATCGTAGACTTAGAAATCCTTGAATTTCATGTAATTTCGTCATTAAACTACGACAAGTCCACGAAGATTTTAAAAATGTCAAATAGGTATGTCCTCATTGGCACTTTCTGATAATTGAGAAATAACGCATGAAAACAGGAAACTTCAATTTTTAGACATTTTTAAATGTCTCGTAAGTGTCTTTGTATATTTTTGAAAGTACTTCGACATTCGTTCTAAAGTTGTACGGAAGCATGGAAAATATTTAATTCTTGGTCAAATTTTGGCAACCGTGGTTTGCGGTTAGGCTGGTTGCATCTTTCATTATTTAAGGTACTTTACGGAAGCACGTCTCAAGGTTAAGTTCTCTTGGGAGAGAATAACATGAATACTGCAGTAGTTCTGTGGTTTCAATCTATTTCTCGAGAAACAATGACTGGAATATTTTTCTCCCCGTAGGTGCATTTGAACTTGAGCAATCTGTTGGTATCCATTCGAGCTTTTACCGATTGCATTCGACCACCAAGAAGGGTGAAAAGTCAAGCAGTGCAGCAAATGTTTATCGGATCCTCACAAATAGAAACGATGACTAGAATATTCTTCTCCCCGTAGATGCATTTGAACTTAAGCAAGCTGCTGGTATCCATTCCAGCTTTAACCGATTGCATTCGACCACCCAGCAGGGTAAGAATTCAAGCAGCGCAGAAAATGTTCACTCATCGGAAATTCATAAAGAAACACGTTGTTGCTCACAAGAAAACTATTTAATTGAAATTCTCTCTTCTCTTGTTTTGAAAGGGTCGTTTAAACTCGTTGCTGGTCAAATAACTAGCGTTGGGTTTCTCAAAAAATAATTTCTCCTCTAAAATACTGTGTTTAAAAACTTTTCAGCTCACTCTCAGAGAACATTCTTTTTATTATTATCGTAAGAAGTGCACTGAAATTACTCATCGTCCCATAATATAATCGAGTATATTGTGGTTCTTTAGGGCGGTGTATAGTTCGCCTTAATTTTTATAAACCAGTCGAGTTCGGTCATTAGAAAAATATCAGGGGGTGAACAAAAAGTAAAAATTCTAGACATCATGGTATTTATTCCTCCCTTAGGAACTTAGAAAGAAAGAAGCACACGGAGAAAACACAAAAAATTAGCGGGCTTATCATTGAAATCAATCAACAAAGCGATAGAAGAAAAAGACGAGGGGAAAATAGAACCAAATGATGAACCCAATTGATTGAATCGGATGATTTTGGGAAAACGATGGACTAATTATTGGGTTTCTAGTGGGTTTTCGTTAGTCAATCTATTGCCAACTTCTTTGAGCACTGCAACCACCTGCTTCCACCAATAGTATCGCTCCATGTTATCTTTGTCTTCTCTATCTTTCGTTTCGTCCATCAATTTCAATAATCAGCCCACTGCAACTCTTCAAAGGGCGGATACACCTGAGAGCTAGACGCGCGTCTTGAGCGGTGATTAGGCCCTCGGACGTGTTCGGCAGTCTTCGTAGCCAATCAGGTGGCAACTCGCCACTCGTAACTAGAGTCCCTTTACACCCAGAGTAACGACATCTCATTTTTGGTTGGGCTAAAAGTGGCCTGTAAAAAATCCAATTCTGATTGGTTTTCGCTCATGGAGTCACAAATGAGTGCACCAAGATGACGGTACCTCGAATGTGAACAAAAGTATTGAATATATAACTAAATTGCAGTTTATCAAGAGTGAATTGCTATTTTCATCGCACCAAAATGAAAGTAGATTAAGAAATTATCCACTGATCAGTCTGATTTTATTTTATTGCAATTTCTTTGGTTAGTTTTGATCAGTTTTGTTGATGTTGTTGTTTTTGGATGACAGATATCGCGGGATTCTTTATCCTTATCCCTCAATATCGTTGTCCGGGTGCACACTTTCGTGACATTATGGCCAGCCCAAGCCAGCTGATAATCAAGATGGCTTAACTCTGATTTTAAAGGGACTCTACTCGTAACTTGCTCAAAGTAGGATCGGATCCTTCTTTTCGGGTCAAGACGCGCGTGTAACGCGCAGGTGTATCTGGCCCTTCCGAGAGTGAAAACCCTGAATTAGTCCAATGAGGCAAGTGAAATTAGCGCCACACCTGACAACCGCGACTCAGCGTCTAGCTCGTCCGTTTACTGCTCAGAATCAATTTTCAGGCTCGCCCTCTCCGGCTCCTTCTTTTTTCTCGGCTACCACCGGTGCGGCACGCCGTGACCTACATTTGCCTATGCACCGCGGCGCGGCGCTCTTCTCCTCCCCCTACCCCGTCAAGCCGGCTCGATCATCCCCACTCGCGCCCCCGGAAATTTTTCGCGTTATCGGGGAAATCGCTGGCGAAAAAATTGAAGGCAGCCCCGAGGCGCTAGAAGGGTGAACGAACCTCTTTTTCGATCAGCGGGATTTCGGGAATTCGAGCCTGGAACGGCACACAGTGGGTCGAGTCAATAGGAGAGGTCGGACAAAACCGAGAAACTTTAAACGCTTATAACTCCGCTAGTACAAGACGTTGAGGTTCTAAAAGTAGTTTCATTGGTTTCCCCGTGAAATTTTCCTCCATGAGCACCCCTAAAAGTTTATAGTGTGACGAAATAAACATCAAAATTTGCAGTTTTACCTACAAATTCAATGTCCGACCTCTCTGATTGACTCGATCCACTGTGCGGCAACGACAACGACGCTGGATGGTGATAGATGCTCGTTGTTTACTCTGGAGCGAGGGAAGAGATTACCAGTCGAGGGTGAGGAATCGGTAAAGTCAACTCGAGACTCGTGTTTTGCTCCATGGAAAGCACCAGTGGCGTGGCATGCTTGTCGATATATCGATTGATCGACCATTTAAACCTATGGAAAAGTATCGATAAACAGGGTGTTCGCAGCGAACAATTTAATAATCGATTCCTTACCACCGCTTAAAGTGGGGAAATGTCGATAGATCGCAATGCACGCCACGCCACCAGAAAGCACAGGGATGCAGAGTATACGAAAAAGTAACTGACAATCTGTGTTATTAGGGGAAGAATGAATCGAAGTAACCAAAACGCATTTTTATACGTTGCATATCTACGGGGAAAAACTAAAAAATAAACTACTGGTGTGGCCGGCAAGAGTCGGAGTCAATACTAAGTGTCTCATTTCGCCTTCAATTTTGATGATACTTCAAGCACATCCTTAAAGCACGAATAGTGGTATCAAAGCGCCGTGTGAGTTTGAGAGCCTGTTCTGCGTTGTCATCTCTTGATTTTTCACATTACAAGGGAATTTTTTACGAAATTGTCTCAGTCCAATAGTTCGAAAAATTCAGAAAAATTAAGGTACAATTTTAAATTTCGGGCCAGAAATTCCGCTCACTGGAAAAAAAAGAACACAATGGATCTAGAGTCCAGACTCTTAAAAACATCGACAAGAAAAAGTACTCTTGATTCAATCAGAATCTAGCTTATATCAAGAACCAAGCATTTAAATTTAAGCGGATTTTGTTTTCATTCAAGCAAAACTCCGATTGAATCAAGAGCATTTTTTCTTGTCAATGTTTTCAAGAGTCTGGACTCTAGATCCAACGTGTTTTTTTTTTTTTCCAGTGCTTATAATTTTTTTTTTTAAACAATTGGAGTGAAGCGTCGGGGGGATGGTGCCTGGTTGCTGCGGCCCGAGGGTACAATTCCCTAATCTGAGACAAAATATAATGTCCTTTTCAGGATCTCACGCGAACGACGCCTAGTGACGCTGAACTGAAATCGTTCGAAACACCGAATGATCGAGCAAATTCTCAAAAATCCGCCCTTCTAACTCCAGTATGACTCGCGTTGCAAAAACAGCAGCGCGGCCTGAGAGTTCAGCCTCTTCTCCGTGGACGAAGAGGGGGAGCCATTTTATTTCAATTTGGATGATTTCCCGGAGTTTAAAACATTTCCACTCAACTCGACGCGAATGAAGCCCACTTCCGGTTGCCCGCGCGCCCTTTGTTCAAAGACTCCCATCCCCGTTCTCCCACCCCTTGCCACCCCTCGCCTCAGCGACAAGATGTGCTGCGGAAAATACCCTCAGTCGAAATTGCAGGTTACTCGCGGAGATCGACTGCCCCTCGGAAAAGAAGAATTTTTCATGAGTTAATTCCAGTTTTGGAATGAGATTTTTTTTCTCACAGCATTGCCTTCTCCTTGGCGATTGTGAGAGTGAGAGTGTGGGTGAGGGTCAATTCTACTTATTTACTTATGAATGAGCCGAAAATTCAAAGCCAAGAAATGCCATTCAGGTGATCTTTATCATGAGAACTCAAAAGCGCGTCTTTTTAGGTAAGCTTCTTTCTTGACCGATTTGTCGCCTTTGATCTTTTATGGTTCATTTTTCGAAAGGAACGTCTTAGGCTGCAGGTATTTCAGCCAATTTTTTTTTCAAGAGGTTAGTTGCGCGTACTAGAGAAAAAAAAAGTGTTTTGATGATTCCAAATACGCCGAGGTGGACAGAAATAGCATTTTTAATCAATGCATAAACTAAATATAATTTTAGGATTTACTATGGTGTTATTTTGTAGCATTTAAAAAATTTAACGTTTTTCAAATCCTCATAATATGGGTAAATCGGAAGTAATATTTTTATTCATTACCGCAAAGCACTGAGGAGTGCCTCTTAGATTTATACAGCAAGTTCCACCTTTTATTTCTCACTTACCCGTCGCGGTATGGCGATTCTTGTAAGTTGGCAACGCTGTTTATCATACATTTAAATGTATGCAAAAATTGATCTCTGGTGAGAGAGCCTGTTCTACCTAGAATCGATGTATTTAATGGATCTTAATCGAGGAAATTAGTGTTTCCAACTTGTAAAATCGCCACTGCCCTGTCGTACATTTGCTTTCCCAGTTGCACGTGGCTGTAACAATTGAATCAGTGAGTTCGAAAACAAACACACCAACTCGAGAAAAGAAAAATTGTTCAGGAACGCCTAAAACTGCGCAACGGGCGAAGAAGTTAGTTTAAGAAAAACCTTTTTGGTGCCAAAGGACAAGTACCTAGAGACTTTGTAAAGCACCAAGTTGAAATCAATACACCATGTTTGATGACAGAGAATTAAGCGGTTAAAAATTCCGAGTTCGTGTATTTTCGTCCTCGACTTTCGGATACTGATTTTTCATAGTCTGCCTTAAAAAATTTATAGTTTTCGACCTGAATAACGCTTGAATATTTATATAACTTGTTGGTACAGGGGTTTCTGAACTGAAAAAAGAAAACCGCACAATCGGATGGTCATCCGCGTCTCCCTCGAAATGGCCAAAAATTGGTATTTCCAATGAAATACTTCGATTTTTCCCTCTTCCCGTCGCTGTTTCGAGCACTTCCGATTGCAATTTCGAAATTTCCTTTTGCGTGCAGATGCTTCTATCCATAAGTGTTACTAAACCGTAAAAAAGTGAAAATCGAAAAAAACCCGAAATGGTGTTTTCGAACTCACTGATTCAATTTACGTCTCGACCAACAGGTTTTTTGGTCTAATCGCGATGTGACTGATCTCATTGCAATTTGACAGGATTGCGGGATTTGACCACAACATTGAAACCATCGAACATCGATGTAACGGGTCATGCAAGAATCCATAACACCACCATGAAATCCGTTTAATGCACAGATAATTAAATTCTTCGCGTTGCTCGACGGACCATACTGCCATATTAAAGAAGAACGCCGTATGAGCCCCCAGCCGTCGCCAAAGTTACTTGGACAAATCCCAATTTTTCGGGGGAAATTAAATTGCGAGTTTTTTTCCCCAAAATTTCAAGGGAGTTTTGTTCGTAAATCGATCTAAAATGTCTGAAAATTTCAATGAAAAATATTCATAACTATCCTCAAAAATTGGTATTTTCTGAGAGTAAATTTGGCAACGTTTGAATGTTCATACGATGTTTCTATTTAGCACGACAGAATATCCCTTTTAATATTTATCTTAAATACACTAGGAAAAAAAAAAAAACACATTGGATCTAGATGCCAGACTCTCAGAAACATCGACAAGAAAAAATACTCTTGATTCAATCGGATTTTTGCTTAAATCAAGAACCAAGCCTCTTAATTTGAGCGGATTTCCTTTTGATTTAAGCTAAACTCTGATTGAATCAAGAGTATTTTTTCTTGTCAATGTTTTCAAGAGTCTGGACTTTAGATCCAATGTTTTTTTTTTTTTTTNTTTTTTTTTTTTTTTTTTTTTTTTTTTTTTTTTTTTTTTTTTTTTTTTTCTTTCTTTTTTTTTCTTTCCAGTGTACTTGTCATTTGGGCAAGCCTTAAAATTTCCTCCAATTTACAGAAATTAACCATTAAAACATAGTTAATGGCGTCTCCAGGCCACTAAATCTACAAGTATCCAATGTGAAATTAGCAAATTACTGCTTGTGCTACAGCCTTGTCGATCGTGTCATCAACTCGGTGGAGTGACCGCCGAGCGATCGATATTTATGACGTCACATAATTGAATATAGTGCGTTGAAGGAGAAGTCGAAGGGCGGAGAAGCTGCAATCACGACGTGAGTGGACACAAAAGCTCCCGTTACCGTAATTGAACCTTTGAGACTCTAATTCGCGTAAGCGGCACAACCGATGGAGTCGCGAAACCGAGGGTTCACAGGACTCGAAGGGCTCACGTGAGGTTGAGCCTCGTGGGCTACGTAAACTGGACTGTTCAATTATTGACCCCGGAGGAGGACATGAGGTCGCCGGTCTCGCCGGGGGAAAAACGTTTGATTAGAATCAGGCGAGGTCAAAACAACGTATCTGCATTGGGTTCCCTCTCGAAGTACGCGATTCTTGCTTAATAAAGTAGTACTGTCGGGTTGCTCGTGTATTAGATGTAAAGATACTTCGATTATCGTTTGTAGGGCTTCGATAAGCATTTTATCCCGCCCTCTTGTCTTTATGGACGAGATGATAGGAAAATCGGACTACATTTTTTAATTAGGAAGTGCGATTTCTGATTCATTTGTAGAAATAATTATATGCTTACGGAAACTAATGGTGGTACATACTTTGTTTCTAAAGTGAGTCAGAAATTGTAGTTCATAATTGAATCAGTGAGAACGAAAACACACCAACTCTGTAACTCGAAAATGCTTAATTTCCATTGAAGACAGTCAATTTTCACAAAGGTCATTGAAGTTAGCGCATCGGTTCCAGCTTGGACCTTTAAAGAGTCCTTTTGTACTTGTCCTTCGAAACATTAAATCTTTCTTAGAATAACTTCTTCACCTACTGCGCAATTGTGTGTGTGTCTTGATTATTTTCATTTTTTCGAGTTGGTGCGTGTTTTCGTTCTCATTGATTCAATTGCAAGATATAGTCGAGTTGTGTAAAAATAATCCACTCGGACCACTGCAGAGCCTCGATGAACTGGACTACATTTTACAATCAGGAACCTCAGTTTCCAGCTCATTCAAAAAGGTACCTATTTGCAAAGAAAACCCATTGGCATTTACGTTGTTTCTTAAGTGAGCCAGAAACTGTAGTTCCTAATTGAAAAATGTTGTTCTGCTTTAATCAACCTTTCACAACTAATAGACTGCGTTTTTCAAGGCACTAATATTCCTGAAGCTTTCATAAAATCTCATACTTGTATCTGCAAAGAAAAACTAAAAACACACACATTGCGATTTCATGCCTCGCGCCATCGCGCCTTCAATTCGGCAGAAGCAATACGGACATCCATCAAGTACGAATAGTTGTATCTCTGCGCCGTCATCAACGCGTGTCCTTTTCAATGCTCTATTACCATGGCCTGGTGGTTCCGTTTGTCTTATCTTCTCGCGTTGGGCCCCTTTAATGTTCAGCCAAATTCTCTGTACCGAGATGGAGTTGAATAAGTCTTTCTCTTGCTGTCTCAAGTGGGTCTCAAGTGTCCAAAAGGTTGAACTCACCTCCATCTTGGCAAAAGTGATTTAATTTCTTGGAAATTCACTTTTCTTTTGTTGCGGGTTTAATACTCAGAGCTTTCTTGAGATCAGTTACTCTTGATTCTTACTCCACGTCTTTAGAGGAGCAATATAACGTGGAAAAATCATTACACACTTTGAAATGAAATCGTGTGAAATAGGAGGATGAATAATACGGGATTGGTCAGTATTCGTCGATCGGGCATATTCGTCCTCAATCCGGCCATGATTAATGTCCAAGTCTTTGAAATCCTACTCTCCATCGACACTGCTTATTTCATAGTAGAACTGCGGGTTGATTGTTGAAACTGATAGACAAAACTATAGGAGACATAGGGAGTATAAAGTGACACTATTGGTTGAAATTGGTGGTTCTTACAGACTAAGGGCGAAAATTATGGACTATTTAAAAGGTCTCTCGTGGGTTGCCGTTAGCTGGTCTGCTATCTACCTTCCTTGCCTATCGCAACCATCCGCTTCCACCAATAGGATATCCCACTTGTCTTCTATGTCCACAGCTTTTTCTATCAATTTTAACCATTAGCCCACAGCATTATGGTTCACGTATTATTCCATACATCGAAACCTTCCTTACTTTGCAAAAGCTTTGCTCCATTCTGCCGGCTTTAATACCCTTATTTTTCTCGTTTTTCCTGGATGTAACGCATTGGGATGGAAGAGCTTTCAGATCCGCCGCTAGCTCGAATCGAGCGGCAAAGTTTGACGGTAACGCTCTCAACTGATTAATGTTGCCGGCCGGAAAACACATCTTTTTTGTTTCCGCCGAGACAGAGGAAGCCGGGCATCCAGGAGGATCGTAATTATACAAATAACAAGTCAGGCGGTCAGAACGGAAAGGGAAACTCGACTGATGAGACAAGGGGATTCGTCAGTCTTTGTCCGGTCCTTTCCGCCCCTCGTGGTATTTTCGCTTTGTACTTTTCCCCCTTTTTCCGTGTCCAAGCTCTTCGGTCCTTTTCTTCCCAAGCTCTTTTTTCGCTAATCTCTCGGTCACCCAACTTTCTCGTTCGGATTAATAAAATATGTTCCGATAATGCTGACTTCTATAGAGGAGATCGTGGATTTTTAACGTTTACGATAGCCCCTCGTCACAGGAAAGAAGCCAAAGAGCCAAAGTTACGGACTTTTTTACGCGAAAGTTTCAGACTCTGTTAGACGTGATTACGAATAGAATTCTTTACATTTCTTTTCTTTTCATTTTTCTTTATTTTTCATTTTTTCTTTTTCTTTTTTCTTTCAAGGGAGGCAATTCAAAAGTTTGTATTTTTTTAGAGTAAATTTGGCAATAATCTACCTTAAGTTCGGCTTAATCGTAGTTTTGTTCTTCTTCCTCTTTTCTTCCGACACAAACTGTCGTTCATTTCTTACTGTGTTCTGCCTGTAGAAAGATCAATATTTTATCTTCCTATTTTTTTTACCGAAGTGCTCTGCCTCCTTTATTTGACCTACAGTTACGGTGTATAATAAACCCAAGGCGTGCTACCAACTAAGTGTTAAAAAAAAAGAATCTTAAATTTACCGCCAAGAAATACTTTTGCTTGAGTCAAGAATGTGCTTAATTTGGCTACTTTTTGGGTCAACCCAAGCATTTTATCTCTTGCTTTTAGACAAATTCCGCTTGAATGTAGATAAAAAAGCTCTTGGTGATAAATTCAAGAGTCATAATTCTTGAGCCAAGCAACTTTTTCTCAGTGTAGGCTATTTGGACTGCATTTTGCAATTTGGAACTATAACTTCTGGCCCGGTTTAAAAACAACGTATGTGCCATTAGTTTCCCTATGCACACAAGTGTTTTTTTCAGATGAGCCAGAATTTATAGTTCCAAATTGCAAAATGCAGTCCATTTGTCGTTTCGCGGTCGAAGGAACGCAACTCCATTCCGAGGTTGAAAAATTGACTCGAGCTAATCATTTTTTTTTTTGAAAGAACGTACCTGCGCAGTTTTTGTCTCAAATTTGTCCGATTTTTGCATGCAATCAGAGTAAATATTGGTGGAATTTTCAGTTTGAAATGCTCAAAATTTCTCCAGCAAAAATGCAATTTGCGAGGAGAACTTTGACAGCAGTAAAATTTAGTTACGTTCTTTTCTAGGAGAAACGACGTATTGTGAGTTCGTGTGGCAAACACGCATATCGCGAGGAGGTAAAAAGAGTTCACTGGGGCAAAGGAGAGCACGATAGAGGAGAGGAAAGAGAGACGCGTTTAGAAAGAAAAACAAGGAATCTTTATTTGTGCTAATCTCAGATATTTTTCAGGGAAGCGAAACTCGTATAATCTGCGTCTCTTTGTTTATAAATAAAAGATATTCTCGAACCCTACTTTATCCTCCTCCGTCTCTCCGTCCATTCCCTTCTTCCGATTTCCGCGATTTTCCCGTGTCTCTCTGCTATGTTAATCGCCCCTCCCCCCTCCTCCTCCCACGCGCCCCTTTCCCTTCCGCTGCAATCCGAATTGTTTTCAATTATTCTATTTAATTTCTTCTTTCACTTATCCTCGTTTTTGCTTCCATTTTGAGATTACTTTTAATTCACTTTTGACTGCAATATACATCGGTAAAAAATGGTAAATTGTGTACCACCTGTCTCTCTCTCCCTCCGCATACCATGTATTTGATTGTTCAGATGAGTGGAGTTAGATTGCCCCTGTCTGAGGTGTTGGAACCGAAGTTGGGGTTAAATATTTTGTGGGGAACTTTGGAATCCTAGGATAGCTCTGGAGAAAAAAAAGTTAGGACATGAAAACGTGTACGAGTACATACGTACATTTATAACAGGGTGATGAGTGTTCGGAAAGTTAGAGAATATTGCTGCGGAAACTCGAAATCCTTCTTTTTTGCTGAAAAAAGCAAATATACTGGTATCTCATCATAAACGAGCTACTTGGAATATCCTCCGAATGCGTCAGAATTTCAAGAATTGGTTAAATTCGAGCGTCTATATCAAGGGAACACCTTTTGGCGTATTTGAAATTCCAACGCGTTCGGAAAATATTCCGGGTGGCTGGTTTTTTGTGCGACACCCTGCATATCGTACCTCACCTATACTATCTATTTGAAATTCCGACGCGTTCGGAAAATATTCCGGGTGGCTGGTTTTTTGTGCGACACCCTGTATATTGTACCGCGCCTATACGCTGTATCGACAAAAATTATTAGAACTTTCTGCTTTTAAGTTCTCAAATTATAGATTTTGTTCAATTCCAATAGACTTCGCGCTAAATTTTTGTTATTAAAAGTATAGTAATGACTAACCATGACGAGATAAACATTGGGAAACCATGGGAAGATCAGGGATTTTCAAATTCAAGCAAACCTGTTTCTCCATATGAATCGCTTTTAAAGCGCGTAAAACGTACAAAGTGGTTACTTTTATCGCAACTTGGATGGTCGTAGATCCAGGAGGAGGCTCGTCCGGAAACTACCAATTAGTTTCTCGACCGAAAGAAGCGAACAATAAATTATCCTTGATACACCCTGTAAATTTTGCACCCAACGTGATCTTTGAGCAATTTCACGCACGGAAAAAGTTATTTACAGCATAGCAAAAGTTGGTAACGGTTCTGGTCTGACCATGACTTGAACTTTCATCATAGGGGCAGTAGAATCTGTCTGCTTGAACGGACTCGCGGTCGTCTGATCCGTCGTGAATCCTTTCTATCGGACGGGGATCAATTCCATTATTTTATGAGCCATGAACTGCGCAATAATACATGCGAACCAGGGTTCATCCCAATTTGGACTTGTATCCTTTATTTCGTAACAACCGATTCAAGTCCAATGATCGTCGGTTGTTTCCTGACATTCGGGACGACGAGTGAAGGGTAATTTAACGCTCCTCTGATGTAAGTGTTTATCTCAATTTTCGCGTGAGCCCTGTTTTACTTATAAGTCCATGCTTTCTGAGGCTCATATGGAAATTGGAATACGCCTTCAGGTCAGTGGAGTGACGAAATGTCTGCGTCAAGTTCAACTTCTGCGTGACTACTTTTGATCAACCCCGACGAACTTTTGCGGCTTCTATCAAAATGAGTCGCCAAATAATCAGTCGATACATACAAGTTCGCATTTGACAACGGTTTTTATTACGTCGCCTCTCTAACGTAAGGCTGTATCTCGATTTCCGCATGAACCCCTAAAAGCGTGGATTGATATGTGATACAGGGCTCATGTGGAAATTGAGGTACGCCGACACGTCGGAGGAGCGAAGATTAGCGGTCTTGCATGCCGATCTGACAACTTCGAGAAGGGATGGAGTCATTCACCGTATCAATCATGCATAATGCCTGTCTATCTCCGAGCTTGTTCCCGAGTATCCAGGGAATGACTGTGCGCGCAGCTGTATACAGTAAGAAAAATGTGACACCATCGATGGCTAAAGTATGAAACCACGTATCTACGTTTGCGACGTTGCAGTTTTTCTGTCATACAGTAGACTCTGGATTATCCGGATTAATTGGTGCCGGGCCCGATCCGGATGAAAAAGCAATCCGGATAATAATAGTAAACACAAACACCACCAACCAACACCACAGTATTCTTATTATGTATACATCATGTACATACCAACACGAATTTAAAAGGTTAACGCCAAACTGAACGACTCAATGGTGATAGTGAATGGTAGCCGACAACGATAAATTGCAAAACAACGATTAAACGATTAAAGCGCGCAATGCGTGAAGTATTCATGCAGTCTTGTAGCCGCTAATGTGCGTTTTGTGTAGCGACTACACTGCGTTTGGCGTAATGCGGGAAGTATTTATGCAATCTAGTAGGCGCTAATGCGTTCCACGCCGACCTCACTGTTTGGCGCAATGCGAGAAGTATTCCTTCAGCCTTGCAGGCGCCAATATGCCTTGCGACCGCTTCTCCGCGGATCCGCTCACTTATCGGAATGCGTACGTAGTTACATGGTTGCAAAATCGATCCGGATAATCCAGAGTCCGGATAATTCGAAGCCGGATAATCCGAAGTCTACTGTACTGTGTTTTTTTCTTCGGAGAACTACCCAACGTATATGCTGAACAACTTTCTTGATTTTCCCTCTGTGTTTGCAGACTTTTTTGCATTAACTTCAAGCTGTAAAGCTGACCTGCTTCTTTTCGGGGGGGGATTAGCAGTTTGAAACTGTATAATGAAGATACATGGTTTTGTAATGAGATCATCGAATTGTAGAATAAATGCTGAAAAGAGACATCAGAAAATTAATTTGAAATGTATAGGATGTCTCAAAGTGAATCGCGCATATTTTCCGGGTCGATTCTTGGTATTGAAGTATAAGACTTTTTTCTTTGAGGTAGTCGATTGAATCGGTGTCGATCGAAATCGTCGATCGGCTCACGTTCTGGTTTTTCGATCGCTTTATGTCGATCGAATCGGCACCAGTTTTTTTAAAATTAACCGTCGATCGATTCACGTTTTCATTTTTCGATCGATTCATGTCGATCGAATCCATACCCACCTCTTCCCCTTGAATCCTACAATAGTTTCGCAAAATAGGTCCTTTCCCATCAATCGATCTCCATCCCCTCTTTTGTTCAATGTTTTTATTTAGAGTGGCTCTAGAGGAAAAAATGTGCTCGGCGCCGACGTGTCACCTCCAACAGAAAAAAAGGATGGAATTAAAAACAAACCTGAACAAGGGGAGCGTTAAACATTTTTACCCCCTCCGCTTTGTGCGAAAGAGGAGAATGGGACAAAAAGACAAAAGTTTAGTGAAAGTGGCAAGTTTTGATTATCTATCAGTGGATATAAACTTTCACTCAACAATGTGACAAATTCCAGACGTTCAAAAGCGCTTGATTAAATATCAAGCTGAGCACGGCGGTTAAGATTAATGACTAGCACTGAAAGTTTGTGCGGGAATAATAATTGATTCCTATTCTTCCTCTCTCGTCCGTCTCTTCTATCTCCTCTCCTACCTCGCGCTAACCACCATCTCTGCTCTTTTCGCGAGGTTTTTCCCCGAGTTCAATTTTTCAGTGCAATTACCAACGAGAGAATAAATTCCTAATGCAATACTTCCATACTTCCACTGCTGGAGACAAGAGCTACAATCATGCCCGTGCGCTGACAAGGGAACTGCTTTGAGGAATTTCTCTTTGCAGACAATCAGGAAACTTGAACACTATCCAAAAATGTCTACTTTAGAACACTAATGCAAAAAAGAAGGCATTCGTTGCACCAATACCAACAAAAATGGTGTTTCTATTTTGTATTATATAACGTAGCATCTTTAGATTATACTTTTTACAGGCAGTTGGAAATTTTAGAATGAACATGCATGCGGTAGTGGTGCATACTATTATTGCCTACCATGAGCATAGAAAACATGGCTGAAAGGCTCCTTGTGTTTTCAGTTGTCTCGCAATTTGCAGGCTACGAAAGTAGTGAGCATTTGATAAGATAAAGTTGAAATGAATATGTCTCCTCCTTTTTGTGTCTAAGTAAATAGTAACTTTAGCTATTTGCTTAAAGTTAATCCTTTTTGAACAATACCAAGCCTTTTCATCCTAAAAAAATTTGATTAATCCAATTTTATTAATCCATATTGTATGATTTTCTGTTTCAGGTAAATTTCTGATTTTAATGCAATTGCTTCACTAAATTCGAGCCCGTTAACTTTATTTTGTTGTAAGTATCTATAAATATCTCTCTAGTCGTTGCTTAAGTTTATTTTCAATTAGTGCATATTCTTACTTTACAACATCTGTAAATTTCAGGTTATTTGTAACTGCGAAAGTAATTCAGAAGGGCAGAGGAAGAAAACTTTTAACGATGCAAAAATCAAAATAATAAGTTTTGTATTACAGATCAAATTCGATGATCTCACTCCTCCTTGTACCGTTACTTTTTATCCTCTGCCTGTATTTATTTAAAATTTAAACTACAAAAATCGGCGGTCTCAGTATGATATGGAAACTCTTTTGGTGCGACTTACCACTCTGCATCCCATAACGAGTAGTCAATGCTCGCAATGACCGTGGCTTAAGGGAAATCCCTTTTATGTCGTTTGAGTCTTTAGCCGCGTTAAAATTGAATCGTTGGGGGTCGAAGCAGCGGCTTGATCGTTCAAAACAGAGTGTTAAAAAATAGCGGAAGGGAACCGCCGCACGTTGCCGGCCGTGCCCTGAAATCCCGCGCCGTTTCGAAGCGACGCCTTGCCGGGGCCGCGCGGCAACACGCACTACAAGTCGCGAGCGGCGCATCTCCATAACCCTGCTCTATGCCGTCATAATCATTAGCCGCCATTCTTTCTTCGGCTCGGGACCTCGAGTGCGGGCTTAGCGTCAGGTATTAAGACACGGAAATTAAGTACGTTCTCGAAATAATCCGCCCTTTTTATCCGCTCTTTATCGCCGCTGACTCGATTAGATTATTGTCGTGCCGCGGAATGAGCGGTAGTTCCAGCCGTTGGGGGGGGGGGGGGGGCTTTATTTTTACGCGGAAGACGATAGGGATTACGGAGCTGTTGGAGACGTAAGACTGAACTCAAAGATGTCTTGTGGCTGCGGTTTGGAAACTCGGTGTACTATGCTCCTCCGGCGAGGTTAGTGGCTTCTTCAGCAGGGAGTTGGGAAGGAATGGGAGTCTCTTCGTGGAGAGTTGAGAAGCGTTGATTCCGTTTCTGATTGGTTCCTGATTCTCGTATTTGATTGATTCCTAAGGTTACATTTTCACAGGTTGCAATAATTTTAAACTGGCGGACCAGATAATTATGTGCACGAGAAAGGTCCGAGAGGGGTAATAACGAAAAAGAGTTCGGAAATGAGTGGTATGAAGATTACGAAAATTCTAATCTTTAAGATGGTTTCCAAAACCAGGACCCCAGATGTAGCTATTTGAGAATTAATGGCTATTGAATGATCATAATTATTTATTATTAATGGGAAATCATGTAAAACTCTACGACGACTGACAATTTCGCACTGGAAAAAAAACACATTGGATCTAGAGTCCAGACTCTTAAAAACATCGACACGAAAAAATACTCTTGATTTAATCAGATTTAAACTTCAATCAAGAACCAAGCCTCTTAATTTCAGCGAATTTCCTTTTGATTTAAGCTTAAATCTGCTTGAATCAAGAGTCCTTTTTCTTGTCAATGTTTTCAAGAGTCTGGACTCTAGATCCAATGTGTTTTCTTTTTTTTCCAGTGTAAGAAGTTTGAATTTATGCATTAGAAAACTTGAATATCTTGGTAGGAAATATTTTTAGTTATTTTCGTTGCTCGAATCGTGTTCTAGGTGAAATTTTCGAGGAAAAATATGTAACAAGAGTGCTTATATCCGCACCTTTTGCTAGTGATCCATTTGGCGCGCCTTCATGTTCGCTGGATACTTCACGATTTGCCCCAGAGTTAGTTTAGATGCGTGACCCAATCGAACCCAACTTAGATTCGTATCCTCGCTCCTTTGACGTAAGGGCGTACCTCGATTTCCGCCTGCGCCCTTTTTTTTACATATAAATCAATGATTTCTGGGACTCGAGCGAAAATCGAGACACGCCCTTAGATAGATCCAACGCGTTTTTTTTCCTAGTGCGGTGGTATTCCAATATATCAAATATCATCAATCTGAGTCCTGCTCTGGCCCCTTATATTTGCATTTTTTGTTAGGCTCGTTCTACCGTTTTTTTCGAGCCAATTTTTACAATTTTTGAGGTTATCGACACGTTATAGTCCTCGGGAAAGCTAGTTTTACCTAAATTTCTTAAATATGACTAAAGTTTTAGTATATTTGGTGATGAAGCTGTGAACATTTGCCCTTTTTAACAATGTAAATCATCATATTTTGTCGCAGTTTTTGTTCTTAATATGTACCGGCGGATATTCATTTTTTTGGATATCGATTGGAGATCGTCCTAGAGCGGACCATTCTTCCTAGATGCACTCACGAAGGCTCACATACGGAACTTACGGAGGCGCGAAGCGCCCTTCAAGGGGTAGTTCGCGTTGCGCGTAGCGGCCATTCACTGGAAAAAAAAACCACATTGGATCTAGAGTCCAGACTCTTGAAAACATTGACAAGAAAAAGTACTCTTGATTCAATCAGATTTTTGCTTGAATCAAAAGGAAATCCGCTTAAATTATGAGGCTTGGTTCTTGATTCAAGCTAGATTCTGATTGAATCAAGAGTACTTTTTCTTGTCGATGTTTTTAAGAGTCTGGGCTCTAGATCCAATGTGGTTTTTTTCCCAGTGTTTATTAGCCCCCTAGAATGGAATAACAATGACTATGCATTCCGAATGTTTCGTGGAAGCTTTTTTCCCTCAACGTTTATGCAAGGAACGCCTCAGGGAGCACGCGCCTTCTCGCGACGGCACTCGTTGCAAAACCAAACACGACGTCGAACAGCATTAATGAAATCCCTCGGATTGAGCCCGCGCCCGAAAACGTGTGTCTTATTATTTTCCCCGCGGAGCCGCGAATGAGGATTCAAGGTCGCGAATATTGAATGCACTTAATAGCACCTGCGAGCATACGCCCCGAGCTAAATACACGAACAGATCGCCGCACTAATCGTCGCTGGTGGCGGGGGAGGGGGCGGGTGGCGGAGGCTGTTACAACCGCCCCCTCCCCCGATCCGCCACCGCGCTCCCGACAACGCCAACAACGGCGCCCGGGGCCAATTTACTCCTTAATTTCCAGATGTCACTTTTTCGTATTTATAAACGTCAAAACTCCGGCACTTCTCTTTGTTTTTCATTTAACCGCAAGCGTCAAATATTGATTCAATTTAGACGGGAATATGATATATCCACCCTCTCGTCCCCACCGCACAGTGGGATGAGTCGAGGGAGGGTCGGACAAGGTTTTTTCGACTGAAACGAGAGCACCTATATGGGAAGAGTACGAACATGTCAGTAAGTTTGAGGCTAGGTCATGGAGCTCTTCGGGCCCGAAAGGGCAGCCAACCTATGAATTCAAATTATCCGGAGGGATTTATTATCACAGCTTTTACGACCTGTCGCTTGTTAAGCACGCATTTGACTTAGTTTTTCATAAATTTACTCATTTTCGCTAAAGGACGCTCATTTATAATTTTTCAATTTCTTGGTTCGATATTGGAATCTGAAGATTGGCAGCTGCATTTGTTTAGTGTTTCTCGTGTTAAAAGGTTGGCTGCCCTTTTGGGCCCTAAGGTTTCTATTTTCAACGTGTCTGTACCCTCCTCGTGTAGGTATTGTAACTGAAACTAAAAATTTCGATGTTAATTTCATCAGATATTAAAAAAGAGATGTTTTTAGTCGAAATTTTGACGAGAAAACCCATGGAATCGTTTTTAAGACCTCAACGTTTTGTATAAACGGAATTAATAGTTTTAAAGTTTCCAAATTTTGTCCGACCAGAGGTGGATCCAGCAATTTGGTAACACCGGATTCCCTCCATTTAAACCTATGATGAATAATCGATTCTTGTCGGAGCACCTGGCCCCTACAATAATCAGTACATTTTCATGGGTTTAAATGGAGAAAAGACAATTTTGCCAATTTGCTGAATCCGCCAATGCGTCCGACCTCCACAATTTTTCGATCCGTTGTGCGGCGTGCGGGCCCCTTGTCGTCATGTTTATTCAACCGACGAAACTTAATAAGTTCTCTCCTTCCTGCTCCGAACTTTCCCCCTTTTTTCCTCTCCGCCCCGCGGCTCTCCCAAGATCCAGGCTGCCTAATGTGATAGCTCCATCCCAATTAGCTGGCCGAGTCCCGGGGAAATTTCGCGCTCCTTGGCAGCCTGGCTTCGATATTATTACGAGCAATTTATTTACCAGCGGTTCCTCTGTTTCCCGGCAGCTTCTCCTCTTCCCCTTCGGGTACTAGCGTTATTATTTATTATGCCTTAATCTGTTTGAGTAATACAATTAGCGGCGAGATAAGCAGTTTTAGGGCTTTTTTGTCTTGGTTTGTGCGTGTGAATGCCGAACGAACTCTCGTTTGACTTTTTCCCCGTCTGGAAAATGGGAAGCGCTGCGGGCGAGTTTTTTGATTTATCGTGCTGCAGATAGGGGTAAGACCGATTCGGAGATGATGTTTCGAACCGGTTCTCCGGCGTCCAGCCCACATACAAACCAGAGGCTTAAAAGAGGCTCATCGATGCCTTTCGCAGCTCTCTCATTGGCCAGCGGTGCAAGTCGGGGTTGGTTAATCGATGAGTCTCCTTGAAGCCTTGAGTTTGTACGTGCGCTGGACGCTGGAAGAGTATTTCTGCGAGAGGAGAGGAATTGTTCAACCATCAGAGGTGCGCCAACGTAAATTTTCAAATTTTTAGTTTTTTGCGATTCTGGAATATTTGAAAATGGCCGTTCGATTGACGCAAAATTTTTTTCTTCCATTCCTAGAAGGTTAGTACTTCATTTTGGAAATCATATCACTTCAATCATAGTTCAATCAGTTCTTAAGAAGAAGTGTCAAGTTTGTGCCAAACGACCTCTTTTTTTCCTTTATGTAATAATACCATAAGTTCAATATTTCCATCTTGAAAGGTTATACTTCCTTTTCAATAATGCTTACTTGCAAAGAGTGAGTTTTCTTCCTTACATGAAGAATATTTGGATCGTAAATGCACTGCCTTGTGAAAAAGCTTATTGATTTAACATACTGCATCCTATCTTCTTCGTGCATGCTGCACTGCTGCACGGCGGTTCTGAAGAATAACGTAGTCGGAGCTTTCAAAGGTTGCCAATATCATCCGAGGAAATGTCTATTTTCTTCAGAATAATCACGAGTACTCAGTAGTTACCGTTCCACTAAATTGATTTTTCAATATAGACCTCTGAACATTTAAAAAGAGAAAAACTCACACGCTACCAAAAAAATTCGTTCTGTATTAGGGTAAAATGAACATTGTCGAGGTGCTCGTTCAACTTTTTTTTTTAGAAACGCGTTGCAGGTCATGGCTACCGCAGATGTAAATGCGATAGAGTTATCAATAATCCAACGTAAATTTTAGAGTTTTATCTCCAGGCTCAGAGTTGGAAATGCAGTTATGAATGTAAATGTTGATTCAACTAGTGCGAGGCTGTAAGTCTATCGGAACAACTTTCCGCGAACGGAACTAGAATTTAAAGTCTTGCGCCTTCGGGTCCCTCGTTAGCTGAAAAAAGTAACGATTCTCAGAGCGAAAATCATGCTTGTCGATAAATAATTTTCGCTTGTAAATCTGAAACGTGGTAGTTTTTGTATGTTGCGCATGTTGAACATCACAGTGTTGCGCTGTCTTTCACGGTGGAAAGTAGTTTGCAGAAGATTTCTTGGTCAATGCATATCTAGAATCCCAGGAATAAATCAGAGTTACTCTCTAAATTCTCGCAGTACTCCCTAACTCGTAGTTCCTTAGGTGAAAGAATGGAACTACATTTCAACGATGCTTAAATTCCCACGCCCAAAATGTGTTGGAAATTTATTGGAAGTTTCGAAGTTAAAATTTCACTGATTTTGCGATTGATTACACGCAAAATTTAAAAAATATTGGATACAAATAATTGCATACTCTTAATATATTTCACTGGAAAAAAACACATTTGATCAAGAGTCCAGAATCTTAAAAACATCGACAAGAAAAAATACTCTTGATTCGATCAGATTTAAGCTTAAATCAAGAACCAAGCCTCTTACTTTGAGCGGATTTCCTTTCGATTTTAAGCTTAAATGTGATTGAATCAAGAGTCCTTTTTCTTGTCAATGTTTTCAAGAGTCAGGACTCTAGATCCAATGTGTTTTTTTTCCAGTGTTCAGTTAATTATTTTAAATTTGTATTCTAAATGTTTCAACCTTCAGATGTAGTTACGTTCCTTTGTCTGAGGAAGTACGACTTTTTTTTTACTAGTATTAACCTAATCGTAAGTTATTTTTTTCGAGTTCTCATTCCTGAATTCTCCATTCTCCAAGAACACTTTCCTGAGACGTTACTGCACTGACTGTCTGCGGCAACACAGCGGCAGCTGCGAGAATTGACTACCGGGCGAGATAAATTGCACAAACATAATTACTCGAGCCACGGAATGATTCATGGCTTAATTTAGTCTCAAAGTGAAACAAGAGCTTTTTGTCTCCCTCAAAATCTCCGGTTTCTCGGGAAAAACTCCTCGCTCTCCTGCATTCTTAGAGTACTGTTCGAGTCTTAGGAGGAGAGGTCTAGCAAAACACTTTTTGTGAGTCCCAGAGATGGCATCGATCATATCTCATAGCACAAACATTTACACAAGACGTTCTTTTGTACCGATTACAATTTTTCACGGTCAAATTTTGTGTAGAAATACTAGAACCACTATAGCGTGATGCCATGCTCAAACTATCGAAAGGAATGTACTCCGATACAGAAATTATACACTGGAAAAAAACCACATTGGATCTAGAGTCCAGACTCTTGAAAACATTGACAAGAAAAAATACTCTTGACTCAATCGGATTTTTGCTCGAATTAAAACGAAATACGCTTAAATTAAGCGGCTTGGTTCTTAATTTAAGCTAGATTCTGATTGAACAAGAGTACTTTTTCTTGTCGATGTTTTTAAGAGTCTGGACTCTAGAACCAATGTGTTTCTTTCCAGTGTAAAGTTGATGGATCGAATTTCGAACTACTCGCCAAAGTGCTGAAGAGCCACTTTCAGCCCAGTGGAAATTCTTTGAAGTCGACGAGATAGGTGAGGCAAGGTGCTAAATCAAAAATCGATTGTTATATATATTTCTAGGGAGGAAAATCAGTGTTGCCAACTTTCAAGAATCACCACGGCTACAGATACATGTTAAACCAATAAAATGACGACTGATGCGTAATCATGAGCCCCTAATCAACGCCCGTCTAAAAAATTAATCGGCTTCTAAGAACCGCAATAATTACGGACTGTAACCATCCGTCCCGGACTCCGGAGTCATGAGACCCGGTTTCAGGACCCGTTGCACCAGCTTTCGAGCCCGGAGGTATGTCCTCTAAAGCCGGTTCTAACTTCTAAAGCGGTCTGCCACCCAGGAAATATCGCTCGCGGACCAGCAAACTTTTTTTTTGACGGACGAGAATGTGTCAATACCCGAAGTATGAACGTAATTTTCATTTATTATATCGGATGTTCTTAGAGGCCGCTCATAAATACGTAGCAGTACGTAGCGCATTCGAGGTTGGAATTGAGGCGGGGATCTGGTCCACCATCAAGGTTGGCAGACTGAGCAATGAAAAGTGGGTATTTTACATGGGTGTAAACGGGAAAGATCAGGGCCGAGCTGACTCCTCAGCACCACGTGGCAAAAGCGCCACCATGCCAAGCCCGAGACGGGGAAGGGTGAAAGGGAGGGAGTGTTTCGCAACAAGATCTCATGGAAAATTTATCCGAACACTGATATCTTGAAAATTTCTGAGAATTTTCACCTATTAAATCATTATTGACCAAAGACAGGATTTTTTTTATTTATTATTATTAAATGAATCGGATGGAGTGTTACCGCAGCTCGAAATTTTTAGGTCAAAAGCTGGCCGCTTCCCGGGTTTTTACTTCACACACTGTCTGGGAGAGCCTGGACCCCGCACAGTGAATCGAGTCAATGAGAGAGGTCGGACAAAATTTGGAATTTTTAAACGCTTATAACTCCGTTTGTACAAAGTTTAGGGTTCCATAAATCGTTCCATTGGTTTCCACGAGGAATCCTCGTGAAATTTTCTTCTAGAAGCTTACTTTAAAATTTAAAATTTGACGAAATAAACATCAAAGTTAGCACTTTTAGTAAACAATTTCATGTCCGACCTCTCTGATTGACTCGATCATCTGTGCTCCGGGCCTGGGTCCCCACCAGTAATGACCAGCGGGCCGATTATTGAAATTTATAGACAAAGCTATAGACAAAGCAGACATAAAGAGTATAGAGCGATCCTATTATTGGTTATGGACTAACTATCGGGTCTCTCGTGGGTTGCGGTTAGTTTGTCTATTACCTACGTCCTTTATCCATTGCAACCACCCGCTTCCACCAATAGGATCTCTCCATATCCTTTTTGTCATCTTTGTCTATTGCTTAGTCGATCAGTTTCAATAATCAGCCCGCATGGGGTCTTGCAAAGTGTAACAGAATTTTTTAAGGGGGCTTAGACCTGCATGATGCTGCTGTTGGTATTACTTAATGATTTTTATCAAAGTTAGTAACTTATTATAGCAATTTTAAATTTTAGTTAGACACTAGTTCATTTTTATTATTAACAATAATATACCTCTTTTTGGTTTTAACTAATCTGCACGAAGGCGTGAGTGCATCACGAAGACGAGGCGGATAAAATCTAAATTTTAGAATGAAATACTCCATAATGAAAAAGGAACTAAAGAAGAATTCCCTACCACGAAAGAGGAATTCTAATAACATTTTTTTCCTGCCTTGTCTTAATATAACCTTATCCCCCGCTTCCACACCCAGTAAAAAGCGATCGCCGACTTGCCTATTTTTAAATCAACTTTCGGAGCTCTTCTAAACTTTCGCGGAAACTTTTAGTTTCAAAAGAGACGACTCGTTGCGAAACTATGTTCACCCCTTTTTTGATGAATTTTCCTCGCTCTCACGGAAAACTAGAGAGCGAAGGAACGATGTAACCATCAGGCATCACGTGCACCCTCTCTTTACACGAGATTATTTCGTCTCGATTCGCAACTAGCTCGCACACTTCGTTGAATTCTGATGAGTTCTGTCGAATCATCTCTGTCTGAGATGAACAGTCATCAGACAGTCGATGTCCGCCGGAGGAAATGCTTGATGTCTGGAAGGATTATCTAAGCAACTATCCGACATTTTTGACGCTGATGATCTGTAATAATCACGTTTTTTCGTAAGTTGTCTTGAAGTCATGGTGTAACCTGCAGCGAGATTCTTGTGGGGTTTTTGAGCGTTCACCACGTTAGTAGTGTGGCTAATAGTGGTAATAGAGTGACTAACCGATCAAATGAAAAGAAAATGAAATGATAAATCAAATTTGGATAATAGGCTGTCTAATCTAGGAAGGAATTTCGTGATAATATTTTCATTATGACACAGTATTCATAGAATATTGGGAAACTCTTTAATCATTAACGGTATCGCTTATTTAAACTTGTAATTTTTTATCTAATGGCAAAGGTGAATCATGTTCGAGCCGCACTTTTTTCTCACTCTCCTTCCTGTTTCTACACCTGAATAATCAGTATTTTTCTTCAATTAACGAGTCCTTATATATTCATTCATTAGGAGAGTATTTTCAAAGCACGCAGTGCCCATCCGCAAAACCATGAATCGGCATGATTTTTACGTATCGACGGACATGTCCAACTGCGACCTGATTGTTGAAATTGATAGACAAAGCCATGGACAAAGAAGACATAAAGAGCACGAAGCGATCCTGTCGGTTGAAATGGGTGCTTCTTATAGACTAAGGGAGAATTTGATGGAGTAACTAATCACTGGAAAAAAAAAGCACATTGGATCCAGAGTCCAGACTCTTGAAAACATTGACAAGAAAATATACTCTTGATTCAATGAGATTTTTGCTTAAATCAAAAAGAAATCCGCTCAAATTACGAGGCTTGGTTCTTGATTTAAGCAAAAATCCGATTGAATCAAGAGTATTTTTTCTTGTCGATATTTTTAAGGTCTGGACTCTGTATCCAATGTGTTTTTTTTCCAGTGATGCGTATCTCGTTAGTTGCCGCTAGTCAGTCTATTACTTACTCCTTTGTCCATTGCAACCACCCGCTTTCCATATCCTTTTTGGGAGGATTCCACCATATCCTTATTGCATATAGCTTTGTCTACCAATTCTAAGATTCAGCCCGCTGCTCCTTTTCACCAAAATTTTTGGTCTAGCTTTTCCTGAAATAACATTTTACTACACTTCGGTGTTAGAGGATTTCAGTTTCCACCTGCGCGCCCACATGCAGCGGAAAGGAGTTTAACAAGTCAGAGGTTGGGGGAACAGCCTGGCAAGGAAACAAAAGGCGTTCGCTGAAATCCTGAGCCCAACACCCTGTTCTTCTAACCCCACCACCCCCCCTCCCGGCTTGGCGGGGCAGCGTTTAGGCGCGAATCCGTGCAAACTTTTCTACACGGTTTCCTCCGCCGCGCCAGTGCGATAACTTCACGCTTAAATACGCCGCATTCCGGATTCGCGGCACGTTCCCGCAAGTGGCAGGCCCGGCCCCTTCGTTCGTTTGTGTAGGCAACCCACCTCGCGCTATTGTTTACAGTATTTCCTGGATTTTCTCCGCACCTCTTCGCGATACAGTTTGTTTTCGTTGCCGACGCCTAGCGCGCACCGGGTAGGCAGCCCGCCGTACGTCTTTGTTACGCCTGGTGCCTGTCGGTGCCCGCAACGTCGGCCTATGTTTTAGACGGCAGGTTTTTCCTGGAGATTTTCCTTGCTTTTTCGACATGTCTCTCGACATTTCGTCGGGCTAAGAGGAAGGAGATTTCAGCTTCTAGTTGAGCTTAAAGTTGGATATGGAAGGCGGTTTTTTTGGAATTTCAATCGGATTCAGTGTACTGATTGTTTGAAATTTTAAGAAAAATTCGCTTGAAAATGATCAAAAACTATACAAACTTGGACAATTTTTTGCAATTGGGAACTATTACTTCTCGCTCTTATAAATAGCAGCATATTTTTCATTATTCTTTCTGCAGTGAAGTGCTTTTGTATGGAGCCTGAAATTAGTAGCTCCTTTTTGCAAAATGTAATCCTATTTATGCTTGCATTGAGTTGGTACGCAAGATGGCAAAATGAAGATTTTGCATCAAGGCATAAAAGATAGGTGCCATTTTGCGAAGGAAGACGTTTCTTCAGTTTCACTATAGTAAGAACGCCCTATGAAAATTCGAGAGCCGCTAAATTTCCACCTAAAAATTTTTATTTTTGGACAAATATGACCATTTTACCTCGATATTTTCAGGAACTTCCAAAGCAATTGCGAACAAATTTATCTAAAAATGGGATGATCAATATTCACACGCATATCCGGAAATTCGTGTTTTATCAAAGGCCTGAACAACGCCTGAAGGTACATACTGTGTTTTTCCTTAGCACAGCAAAATAGATATGCCATCCAGATGCTGTTTCTAAAGTAAGTTATAGTAGTGCTGTCGTGCGAAGGAAGAACACCGTATGAGTCCTCAAAGGTTGCCATATTTAATAAAATATTCATTCCGTAAAATAAGCTAGAATCAGTAGTCCTCTTTTGCAGAGTGTATATAGCTCGATTTTATCGGATATCAAAACATAGCAGAAAAAACAGGAAACAAGGGTAAAAAGTACACTCAAAAATCCGAGACCTTTCGGCTCCGTTTTGAGCCACAAAATGGCATCTATCTTTTATAGCTCTTTGTTTTGATTTCTTCGGCGATCATGTAGTCTGCAGGTTTCTATTTGAAATTTTTTATATTTTATTTTTATTCTTCCGACTGAAAATGGCTCAGTTTTGAGCCGAAACGTTTCGGATTTTTATGTGTACTTTTTACCCTTGTTTTCCGTTTTTTCTCCTATGTTTTTAATATCACCATTGTCACGAGCTGCTTCTTTAGACATTTTAACCTTTTATCGGATACAATATTCATTAGTTTTCCCGCGCGTTATGTTTTTCGATGAATTCACTCGGGGGATGAAAACAGAATGACAGGTCGTTCTGACAGGAGGCCTCTCGGAGCACCCATCGTCGCTACACCTGGCAAGATTCGAGTCCAACACGGAGAGGACTAGGCGGCGTGGGATTAGGCGGCATCCAAGTGAGAGGTTAAGTTGTGGCGTCGTAGCCGCTATCGGTCCTCCTCGCAGACGTTAATCTGTTTTCATAACTCTATCGAGCCGCCGATTATATTCCCTCGTCGGCCGCTGAAACACATCGATATCCTACTAGCAACCCCTAGCAGTTGCCGTTCTTCTGCCCCTCGCAACCAGCAACAAGTTGGACTCGCGTGTTTGCAAGGATTCTTCGATATTACTTAGTATCTCGTCGTTTTCTGGAGGGTAGAAAGTAAATACATTACAATGTTGCAGAATACACACTCACTGATGGTGTTCAAACTGCAACATTGAAGGCTGATTATCGGAACTGATATAGGGTTATTCAAAAGTCACGCACCACTGGCCATGAGGGGGTTGGCCATTTGAAATTTTTGAGTTGCAACCCGCCCCCTTCCCCCCTGACGGGGTCGAAAACCGGAAAGTACCTAAAAAAGTTTCCCTCTCAGCATGAAGGAAAACGTCACAAACCGCAAACCGATATCTTAATTAGAACTAAAGTTATGGCCAGTGGTGCGTGACTTTTGAATAACCCCCTGTATACAATGATCGGTTTTCTTCCTCACTGGAAAAAAAATCGAATTGGATCTAGAGTCTAGACTCTTAAAAACATCGACCAGAAAAAATACTCTTGATTCAATCAGATTTAAGCTTAAATCAAGAACCAAGCATCTTAATTTGAGCGGATTTCCTTTTGATTTAAGCTTAAATCTGCTGAATCAAGAGTCCTTTTTCTTGTCAATGTTCTCCAGAGTCTGGACTTTAGATCCAATGTGGTTTTTTTTCCAGTGTAGGAAGTTTGAATTCATGTATTAGAAAACTTGAACACAGAAAGAAATTAAATGTTGATTTAGCATTTATACTGTTAAAAAGATGTCCGACAAGTTTCAAATGCTGATTTTACATTTTAACAAATGCTAACGTAACTACGCCTACTGCAAAACGTACAAATTAAAATGTTATGTTAGCATTTTTGTATTGTAAAATCAGCATTTGAAACTTGTCGGACATCTTTTTAACAGTATAAATGGTAAATCAACATTTAATTCTTTTCCGTGAATATCTTGGTAGGAAATATTTTTAGATATATTCGTTGCTCGAAACAAGTTCTACGTGAAATTGTAGTGAAGAAGCATGTAACAGAATGCTTAAATCCGCATCTTGGCTAGTGATCCATTTGGCGCGCCTTCATGTTCGCTGGATACCTCACGCTTTGCCCAGGAGTTAGTTTAAATGCATGACCCAACCGAACCCAACTTAGATTCGAGTGATCCATTTGGCGCGCCTTCATGTTCGCTGAATACTTCACGCTTTGCCCCGGAGTTAGTTTAGATGCGTGACCCAACCGAACCCAACTTAGATTCGTATCCTCGCTTCTTTGACGTAAGGGCGTATCTCTATTTTCACCTGCGCCCTTTTTACATATAAATCAATGATTTCTGGGACTGAAGCAAAAATCGAGACACGCCCTTATGTCAGAGGAGCGACGATATACTTAATTATATGTGTTTTCATGAGAAGGAAGTTTGAATTTATGCAAGGTAAATCGCCTATACAAGCTTGGTGACGAGTTACTTTCAGTAATTGTTGTATAAATCGTGTTTTCTGGAGTCTAGATCCAATGTGGTTTTTTTCCAGTGCTTATGAAGTAATATTTACAAGGATAGTCAGGATTTCCGTTGATGGAGGGACGGTAAGACAGTGGTTTAAAATGCCAGATCTTGCGTTTGTGAATTGTTGCAAACTCGAGGCGAATCATGGGAAGTGAGTCGGATTTTGGGAAGTTAGGTGAAATCATAACCTTAGAGAAGATATTTTGACAATTAGAGAGTTCTCAACTCGTCGTTGCCAAAATTATGGCATGTGACCCCTCTAAATGTCACAAAGTTGACTCTAAGGATGCAATTATTTCCCGGAATATCACCCAGCAGATTTTGCTTAAATTTGTGCTGATTATCACGAGCCATCAAAAATAAATCATCCAAATTTTCAGTCCATAATCCCCATCAATTTCCCAGTGAAAATGCAATCCGCGGGTGAAACTTTCGCAACCTTGAATTATTGTAACGGTATTTCGTTCGGTAAACATCGAGCTACCGATTGGACCACATTTTGCAATAAGGAACTCCAATTTCTGGCTCGCCTAGAAAAACTTTTGTTTTTTTTTTCGGAAACCAATTGCCCATAAGATGTTTCTGAAATAAGCCAGAAATTGTGGTTTCCTACAGAACACTGGAAAAAAAACACATTGGATCTAGAGTCTAGACTCTTGAAAACATTGACACGAAAAAATACTCTTGATTCAATCGGATTTTTGCTTGAATCAAAACGGAATCCGCTTAAATTAAGAGGCTCGGTTCTTGATTTAAGCTTAAATCTGATTGAATCAAGAGTATCTTTTCTTGTCGATGTTTTTAAGAGCCTGGACTCTAGATCCAATGTGTTTTTTTCCAGTGAATAATGCAGTCGAGTGAATATCGAGTATCGACGAATATCTAAACTTTTCCTTGAAGGCAGACACTCGGTATCGAAAAAATTACTCGGCGTTTTGGAAGTCTTCTCATCCCTAGCAAAAAATAAATAATGCGATAAATGGAAGCGCATTCCTCACGACTCGACCATCCTAGCATCCAATAGGATCGTCCCTTTTTTGACCGAAGTCCATCCCTCCAGACGAAGAATATGCCAAGGACGATGCGCCCCCTCTCGCATTTCCCCGAAGGCATCACAAATTAAATTCGCCAGGGGCAATGATGGCGACTCCTAATCGACCCGCGAGCCACCGCCGTGGGGGGTCACGGGGGTACGGGAACCTGGAGTGTCGAAAAAGGACAGTAACTCCACCCCGGAATGAGCCACGAAGCGTGTAAGGGGTCGTTGCAACCGGGGCTCAAGTTGCAATCGGAGTTACTGCTGTCTTCCGAGAACACGGCAGAGCGGGCTTCATTGTGATTCAAGTCGGGGAGCTGTTCCCGACTGAATCATGACTGCGTTTATTAGCACGCGTTATATTTCAAGACTAGTTAACGCCGCGCAAGGCGCCCGATGAGTGCTAAACTCTTGGCGCCCCCTCAGCGCCCTCCCTCCTCTGGGCGAGGGGGGTAGGGGTGGGCCCTTTAATCTTTTTAATGTTTTATTATCTCCGCTTTACGATCGCTCGGACATTAACAAGCGATTCACCTTCGAACTAGCGCCATATTTGCCAGATCCAGCTTTTTTCTCCGTGTAAAAGCATGTGGATATCCACATTTTATTGCACAGTCTGGCAATCATGACCAGTACGCCGCACTTCCAGAAGAGCATTCTTGACTCGCTCCCTCTGAGGATTGCCTCTTTGGGGGGCGAACGATCTTCTCCCCGATGGACTTGACAGTTAGAGTGTTTTTGCAGTGGGTCTAGTGTCAGTAAAAATCGGCGAGACCGTAAAAACAGGATTTTTGCCTTTGTCAGCGAATGTTCAGGATAGTAGAATTTTTGTCACGAAATGCCTAATTTGCTGGAAACCGTTTGGTTTTGAATACTGGCATTGAACGATCCCAAATCTATTCCGCTTGTTTAGTGTTTTTCGTAAACAAAACGCTGAAAAAAACGTTACGAAAACGAAGATTTTACAAACATATGCTTTCATAACATTCGAATGTGTAAAATTATTGGTCACCCCTACTGGCAAGGAACTTACTTTTTGACGCATTTCATATTGTGCCACATAGAAATCTTCTGTGACGTACTATCCGATTTTTGACAAATGCAGTAAGTTACTTTGTAACGAGTTTATCAAAAATAAGGAATTAGCAGCAATGAGATGTATAATTATTCTCTGAAGCTCACATGAACTTTTGATGAAAAAACCTGAAGTGTAATGAATTCATTTTCACACTGTCTAGGGTCCATCAGATCACCATCAGCCCCCTCTCCCCGCCATTCCCTACTCGTCCAGGAAAGGGTTCATTTTTTTAATGCTGATATGCTCTCTGAGAGATCTTATTAAAACAACTTACTTTTTGCCCTGCATAAATTTCCATAATTTATGAAAGTTTCACCGAATAACTAGCCGTTTAGCTACTCCTCGAGGCATTAATGTCTGTGGAGGATACTGATAATGAGTTCTTGTACTTCCAAGAAGCGCAACAACTCTTTAATCGCCAGCAAATTATCGTCGAAAAACACCCATATTACATAATTTCAGTTTTTAATTTTAGTTCGTTTGAACTTCTTCAACGTATTTTTCAGATCAATCTATAAATATTGCTTGGTTCTGTTCAAAGCACATTTTCCTCACATTATTTTTATCTTTCTTCCCCGTCTTTCTCTCATTCTATCTTTCCTACAACCGTGTCATCTTCCTTTGCCTCTTCTTTTCACCCGCTGTCCCTTCTTCTCCTTTTCTTGCTCTTCTTCACTCCCCTCTCCCTTTCCCACACCTTCTTGTCTTCCTCCTTTTCCTCCTTGTCCACTTCTTTTTCCACCTTGTTCGTATCCTTTTTCTTTCTCCCTTCTTTCTCCCTTCCTTTTTCTCTTTCTACTTTTCCCCCCCTTTTTATTATATCTTCTTCCTTTTTCTCCTCCTCTTCCTCATTTTTATCTTCCCCTTCCTCCTTTTCATCCTCCCCTTCCTCCTTTTTCTCCTTGACCTTCTCCTCAGCCTCCTTCTCCGCCACCCCTTTCTCCTCCCTTTACTCTCATTTCTCTTCTTTTACTGATTCTCTTTCGTCAATTTCTAATTTTTCTCCTTCTTCACCCCCTCCTCCTCGTCTTCCTCATATTCTTCCTAGCTTTCCTTCATTTCCTTCCCCCTCAATTCTTCTCTTCTTCCTCCTTTTTCCTCTTCCAAACCCTCCTTTCCTTTACCCTTCCTTTTTTCCCCATTCCTCTTATTTCCTGTCTTAACCACGGAAAACTGCAGTTCGATCGTTCACTCTAAGGAACTAGATGTCGACGGGGGTTGCGCCCTTCACCCTTACACCGCTACCCCAGCGCTTAAATCCATCACAAAATGGGCGCACTCCTAGTCCGGGGACGCGAGACGGGACGCCCCAGGTGCGGGAATCGGTTTTATACCCCGGGAATCACCTATTTGTAGACGGGGGCCGGGAGTTCATATTCATGATGCAAGACTGTTTTCGGGGAGCTACTTTGTCATCGGTTTCGGGCGGAGTGCGCTCGAGTTCCATTTTTCTCCGCTGCGGGCGCCGCTGAAAGATTAGCCGCGGCTCGTAAAGACGAGTCGGAATGACGTCGTTGAGGACGTGTAAGATATATTTTACGACTCCCGCCGCTGGGATGTGCTCCTCATGGAGGTCTGCCTTGATCCGAGGTGTCATCTCCCGACATGCAATTTTATCACATCCGTCGAACGTGAGCTCCCAGGAATTGAGAATTTGTGATTGAGGCCAACTGACTGGGCACCCACCACACGTGAGAATTTTACAATGAGAATGGGCCACTAGAGAAGGTATGAATGGACCGCTATAAAAGTATGGATTAAAGGATTCTGATACGTATTTCTTAACCAAAATTTCACGCAGTCGCGAGAGTAACACGAGTCGCGCAACGAAAATGATTGAAACCAACTCCTAACGAAGACATTAATGTTTTTATTTCACATTGGTTACAAGGAATTGGGACTGCCCGCTCACAAGAAACTCAAAGCTCTACGTGAGTCGAATTGCGCACTACAACGGTTTCAGCAATCTTCTCAATCGAGCAATGTTCATTTCCCACCGTGTGTTGTTCAAACCATAAGCAATTTGCTATAGCTGAGCCAAAGCGTCAAGATTGAGGTTGCCAGATTTTTATATCGCAGAGACTGTCATTGTAATCGTTTAGCGCGCGAATTGAATCACGTAGAGCATTCAGTTTTCATGAGCGGGTGGTTTGAATTCACGCATCAAGAATTATTGAATATCTTCGTAAGGAGTTGATTTCGGTAATTTTCGTTGTGCGCATCGTGTTTTACGTGAAATTTTGGTTAAGATACATGTATCAGAGTGCTGAAATGTGTACCTTGTCTAGTTGTCCATTAAAGCACCCCGTAACATCCTGAGCCCTCTTAAAAATTTCACGAAGACGACGAATCACACCACGGGAATTTTTGAAATCAACTCCTAAACAATTATATGAGTGTCAACAATGAAAACAGCCAGTTTTTTTTAAAAAATTTTGTGGGTTCTTAGTTTGATAAGCAATATTCACACCCCGTTTCTGCTTCGGAGTCATGATACAGAAACCAATGATCGTCAGAAAAGCTTTCTTGAGAATAAAAGTTTCCCAAAAAATCTCTTCCTTGGAACACCCTAGTGTCTTGCTAACAATTTATGAGGTGGTTACTAAGTAAAAGACGTGATAAACACTTGGGGGAAGGGGATATTACTCTGTTCATAAAATCATAAGCGTAATGTGTAATAACGCATAATATCTGAGGTGCGAAGCGCTTCGAAGGTTGGACTGCGAAGCGGCTTAAGGGCGTAGCCTTCAAGTTCGAAATAAATATTATAGAAAGTTGAGGATGATGATTGAAAGGGGTGATGACCCGCAAAAGAAGAAGATGCCGTGAGAAAGCTGGTAAGAAAATCGATCTATTATAGCGAAAAAAATACAATCACACGAGATAGACTAGCATCCCTTAACTTTACCTGAACGCACCGTCCGACAGTGCATAAAGTAAGCTTTGAACGGTGCATAAACTAGATCAACTCCTCGAGTCGCGAGAGCGTTAGCCATTGTTGTCAAATTATGCTGTAAAATCATCACTATCCTCCATTTAAACCCATGTCAAATATCTCACTTTCATGGCACAACCTGGCAACTTCGGCGTTAGCGTCTTCAACTTATCCCTTTCGAGGAGGTCGGTTCAGTGTAAACAAAACATATTCGCCGTATCGGCCGCTGGGGTTGTCGAATCTCTGCGGAAACTCGTTCGGACAGGGCTGTAAAGGGTGAGTTTCGCGGGACAGCTTCAAGCCCCGCCGACGACCCGCTGCTGCAACTCAAACAAAATAAAAAGGATACCGGGCGGTAACCGGCGGCAGAGGTAAAAGTTTTAGTCGAGGCGGGAGGGGGGCTGTGAGCTTTGGAAAGCTGTAGCTTCTGGAAAAAAAAGAGGAAAATCCGGTGCGAGTCAAATTGCAATTTACTTGATACTTTCGACTGGAGAACTGCTAAATTTAATTTTTTCGGATTGTATATTGCAACAAGGAATTTGCATTATCAACTTGTTGCTACAGCGCTAACGATACATGATCTGGAATAATATCGAAGGCTAGGATTGATAACAAAAGTTTCTGATCTTATTTTGATTTTTTAGTGTGCGGGCGATAGGAACCGATTAAATTTCCAGCATCATTCTTCAGTAAAAGGAATCCTCCAAAGTTGGTGGTAATGTAGTGCCAGTGGTACCTTTTTGCGAAATGCAATTCATAAAGTAGGAGACTCAAAGTTTTAAAACACACGGAGATTTTTGCAACAAATATGACGATGTCGGTCAGAAATAAGTTCAAAAAGCTTGTGCGGTTTATTGTAATCAATTTTTTTTTTTTTTTTTTTTTTTTTTTTTTTTTTTAAGAAAACTTTATTAACGAGGGGGAAAACATGGTTCTACTGGAAACGCGCTTCGTTCCTTCAAAAACCTTGTTTCCTCTCTGTGAAGTTTAATGGAACTTCGGCAATACAATTAACACGATCATTTTGGCAATACTGAATCTTCCCGTAAAATCGACGAATTACCCCACCCTTGACTAGGCATACTTTTCATCCGTCTTTCAGGTCTCAACTCCATCGGGGCGGGGCCTGGAGGCTCGACACCTGAGCCTGTCAGGATACTACCAGGCTCGTGTCAAAACGGACCCCCCAACCCCTCGTGATCGTTGCCACTTGAAACACTTGAATAACTTTACATCTGATTTCTCTCCTCATCCTCATTTTTATACTTGCAAATAGCTTTCCTTAGTTTTATTTATTTACCCTCGCCCCCTCGATGCGTTGCGTCGGCCGTCGCTACCCTTTTTATGTTGCTGAGTAAATAGGATTGGATCGTGATTCGATTCATTGATCTATTTCTTTTTTTTAATTTTTAAGCCTTGGAGTTCGCCTTCAAAGCTCCCCTCTCATTCGGCCGCTGCGCTACTGCAGTGCCTGCTGGGAAATGAGGATGCCAAACTTACGGGAAAAATTTAGTTGTTTGCATCAAGTCCAAAATCTTGTCGAGGCGAGACTGGGAATAGGTCTTTATCCTCGATTACCGAATCGTGCTATTATTAGTGAATGTGGTAGATCGACAGGAATAATCGGACATTTTTAGGTTCTAAAGTTTATGTTTACTTTTTAATTGATTCAGTCCTCCTTGAAAACCTACCAAGATTCGGAAGCATTCGACTAGAATCAGTCTAGCGACATTGATTGTTCCTTAATTCTCCCTGTGTTTAACTTACTTTAAGGAAAAACGAAGTAAGACTCCCTTTTAAAAATTTTATGGGTTTATTTTTTCCAAACGAAGGAAAATTCACGGAAAATGTTTAGGCATGATGCTTAGTTTTTCGTAAAAAAATTTTTAAAAAATTATTGAAGATAGAAGGAAAAGAATGAGAAGAATTACATAATGTAAAGTATAATCAGCTGAATCCGTCTACACTGTGGCTTGAAACTTTTTCAGACAGTTCTTTACAAAGAGAAGGAAAATCGCCGAAGTTTGCAAGAAAAGACGTCTTGAAGCTTTCCACGTAAAACACTAAGAATGACAGTAAGTTTGCAACGTCGCAAACCAAAATTCGCATTTCTGCAGTTTCACCTTCGACATGTCACAGGCAAGTAACAATCGCCAGTAATTTGCAAACCAGCGACGAATAAGTATAGAAAAGCGCGAAATTCAAAAATAAAAGAACAAGATTGGAGTGTTGATTATGTTGCCTTCAATGTGAATAAAAAAATTTCCTATTGTAAAAACATGCTACCAATAGGCAAACACAAAAAGGCGAGTAGTAAACTCCCGTGACATTAGTTGAGTTTCGATCGGACAGGCAACTAAACTAACTTGGTGACAATGCTTATAGTATCACAAAAACATGAAGGTGCTCCAAGCCATGAATAATTCCATATAATAAAAATTGATGCACATTATTGCGCTTTATCGAAGCACTGTGCGAATCGCTTGCAAATTGCCGGCGATTGCTAATTGCCTGCGACAGATACATGATGTCCTGCAGCAATGCAGATATGGTTCCTGCCACTTTCCTTGCATCCATCAGTAATGCTAATTGCCTGCGACAGATACACGATGTCTTGCAGTAATGCAGATATGAGGGGCTTGGAGGACAAGGCGCATAAGTGCAGATTTTGCTATTTCAAGCTGTAGGTTTTTGAAGTTCCGGAATTACCTGGATCCTTACGGCGGACAAAAAGTTGAAACTGACTTTTTCATGCTTAATAATTGGAATTAGGGATCGAATTTTTCACAGATTATGCATTAAGACTAGTTTCAATTGAAGTTATTAAGATCTCAATTTTTTTCAAAAACTGCACTTATGCGTCTTCTCCTCCAAGCCCTTCATATAGATTCTCTGCCACCTCACTTGTATCAATCAATAATGCACGCATCATCATTTTTCCTCCTTGTAGAACGTCATGCATAGTAATTTTTCGGAAGACGATACCTTCGTTTTTATTGGACATAGAAATTTGGAATTCGAAAGGCTCTCATTTTAGTTTTTCTACACTTAAATTGCGAGTAATTCTGCGACGAATGCAACTGATGAACTGACCCATTTCCCGTAACTTCAGCGGGTTTCCTTTTCTCACCGCGTCTTAGTTGGCCTCCAATCGACTCGTCGGCGGAATCAGCGAGTCCATTGTTTCCTCGACGAGATACCATTAAAAAAACATATTGGAGTCGCAGCGGGGGAGGCGGCCGCAGCCTCAAATTGGAGCCCCAGAACGGCGCGCAGCCATTGTTCCGCGAGGACGCCGAAAGGAAAACATCCCCCTTCAATTGAACGCATTGGCAATTTGCTCGACAAACAGCTCGCTCCCAGCGCCACGCGAACAGAAAAACCCCTGCTCCAGAAGGCGAATTCATAGACGATTTTATTTACCTCTAATTTTTCCCGTCGCCCCCCCCTCTCCTCCTGGGGGGGCAAAAATTGAATGCTAACCGCCCAGAGACGGAAACGCATCGGATTCCAATTACCAGGGCTTGACGGCTGCCTTGTTCTCCGTGACGTAGGCAGAAACCTCGTTTACGCGTAGTTTCAACATTGCAGTTACGTGGTTTTAAATTAGCGGGGTAATTCTTCCCGTGCTGGATACGAGAATAGACAGGAAACTGCGAGAAAGATGTAAAGCGAGACGACTTGTACCAAAACAACGTATCTGCATTTTTGGGATGAACCCTCCTGTCCGTCTAGTTCCTCGGAATCCAGGGCTTCCGCGACTGAGAAATTACGTTCTTAGGTTAATCTTGCCGTGCCACTGAAGAGAGCAGTAACTCCATCCTGCGATCAGCCTTGAAGCGGATATGAGTACGAGTTAACCTTGGCTCAAGTGAAAATGGAGTTACTGCTTTCTTACAATTGTACGGTGGAGTAGAACGACGATCTAAGAAAGATGAGTGGAAAAGTCATTTCTGCACCGTCGTGTCGCGGTAAAAAGCAGTAACTCCATCCTCGAGTGAACCTCGAAGCGCATCAAAGCACGTGCTCACCGTGGCTCACATCTGAATGGAGTTACTGCTCTTTTCCGCAACACGGTAAAGGCAGTCGATTCTGTTCTTTCAGTGCCGTGTTTCGGAAAAGAGCAGTAACTCCTTTTTGGAGTGAGCTCGAAGCGCATTAGAATACGTTGCAACCGCGGCTCACGTTCGAATGGAGTTACTGCTCTCTTCCAGAGCGCGGTAAAGTGGAATGACAATCTACGGTTGATGAGTGGAACATGCATTCGAGTCCATTCCTGCACTCTTGTTATGGAAGAGAGCAGTAACTCCATTCTGAATTGAACCTTGAAGCGCATTAGAATAAGTGCAAACTACAGCTCATGAGTGAGTGGAGTTACTGCTCTCTTCCGTAATACAATGACGAGCGAGACGACTGGAAAAGGCATTCGATTGCGTCTGAATCAGCGGCGGTGGATAAGTGTGAGTAATTCCATGGCGGATTATGCAAGCTGCATTTTTCCTCTTTTTTTCTGTCGATTGCTCCCCGCCGCTGGCGCGCCACTCCCGGGCGTGAAGCGACGCACCACTTAAAAATACTCGACGATCGCCCCCGTGTAATTCACCCCACCGCACGACCGACTACGGTGTGGATGAGTTTTCTCCGATATTCATGTGCGAGCATCAAGCGTCGTTCGGAAACCGCGCGACACGCTCGCAACCCTTCGCTTCCAACCCCTTTCGCACGTAGAATCGTCATCGTTTTGTTCATTGGGTTGTTGGAATGAAAAACTGTGTAGGGTGTCCCCCGCGCTAGGTTTTTCACAGCGCCGTGTTTCATGGTTTTCTTGTGTTCTACACTTTGTATTCTCGTACTTACACCGTAAGAAGAAGTAACAGGGTGTCTACATGTCCGGAAAGTCCGGAAATAGTACCGATTTTTTAAGGGAGGTCCGGAAGTATTGAAACGTGCGGAAATTCCGCAAGAGGTCCGGAATTTTTTCATTGTTTTGTCATTTTAGTTTCGATTTGAGCGAGAAATTCAAATTCTTGAAATTTGTTGAATTTTGTCAAATGGAGGTACTGAAGAAGTACTAAATTTTCCTGTTGAGGAGGGACTGAATTTTTTCGGAATGTTCTGAAAAAGTACTGTAAAAGTACTGATTTTTGGCAACTCTGTTTTAGTAGACACCCTGTAACCAAAATTTTGGGTTAATATGGGAAGTAAAATACGCAGTAACACCCGCTTCTGGTTGATTTTTTGTGTGCTAGTTTTCCCTGCGTCAAATCAACCGAATTTTACAAGTCCGACCTCTGAATATACGTGGCGAGAAACATGAGTGTCAACATGAAAACATAAGTCTGGCAGAACACTTTCTCCCTAATCTGACGTCTCAAAGTAACACACGGTTTGGATCGATTAAACACAGAATTTTGTTGAGCAACGTTTTTTGGGTTGATCTGACGCAAAGCAAGTAATACAGAGTATCGCGGGCATTTATTATGGTGTGAGGTCTTCATAAAGCACGGAAATTTTCAAAGTTTTCTTCGTGTTCTGCATGGAGTTTTCATAAGGAAAAGGACTCTCTTTTTATGTTCTTTCAATCAAGCTTATCAATACAGAGGAACCGAACCACATTTTAGATAACTTATTGCTGATATGAGTAATTATCAGCTTTTTTTCTCCTAACATGTAGCTTCTTTCCGTTTTGCTTCTTTTGGTCAAAGCAAAACAAGTTTAACTACAAGTACAAATAAGTTTCCTCTTGAAAATTTTTTGCAGAACACGTTGAACAAATTGAACTCCGCGGTCGATCAAATCCAGATAGGGAATCATTGTAACTTCATGAAATGCTACCGCGCCTTCAATTATTTATGTACGCAACACTCACATCCATTGAGCACGAATAGTTGTATCCCAACCTTTAATATCAGTACCAAAGCTTCTTATCCCGTTACCAAGCACCTTGTTCAATTCATGTATTTTCAATTTTTAAAACGAACTCGTTTTCCTATTTTAAATGTGAGGACCATCTTGAAATGTGCGCACAATTGTGAATTTCACTTCTACAATCATCGCATTGAGTTTATTGAGTCAGACGCTTAATCAGAAAGAATCGCCAACATACTCGTACATGCAAGGAAACAGTTTCTATATGATTATAAAATCTCAACACAAAACCACTCGCGGGCAAATTTAAATTTGATTTTTCGATGTTGTGTTTCCAGAAAAACTTAAGCTCATTTATAAGGGGGAGCCACTAAACGTTGTAAAAGTTCAAGCTCTATACAACTTTCTTGCTAAATGAAATTTAACACGTTAGAATATACAAACTCTACCCTAAAGTGAGAGATGAACGTTTAAATGTTGGGTTGTAATCAATCACGTGCAAATAGCTACCTGGAGGAGAGAAGATGGATGCACAATCAAAGAAACACCGCAATTTTTTGGCAAACGGAAAGTGAGATTGGTATGAAGTACACGGGAGTTATGCTGTATTCTTTTTCAATTCCAATTTATTTTCCGCAAATATATTTCAGTAAAAAATTACGGAACTCGTGTCTCGAAATTTTCAAAGAATCCACAGAGGTTCATTCCACATGAAATCAGAATAAGAAAACTACTTCTATTCCGATATGTTTTTGTCTGTTGTCGGGTCCAATTATGGGGGTGTGTGGGGAGGGGAGGTTGAAGACCACCTTTCCTTACACCGAGAGAAATAAACTTCAGTGAAAGCTTTGTGGTTAATGCAATTATCTGACTTACTCATGACAATGCAAGTATACCGCAGAGAAGTATGCAGAGTTTTGTATTTATTTTGACAGAGGTAATTTACCGAACCTATCGTAGTTTCGCACTCCCGTCTCCCGTGTGTGTGTGGAACATTCGAACTCTCTAGAACGAACGATAACTAAAAAAGTTTATTTTCGCTTGGGCGTTGTCGGTGATGCAGAATTGACTGCATGAAAAAAATACGCAGAATTCCCGAGAAAAAACATTTGACACAAATGGGGCATCCATACGTTGCCGTGTTGTCCAAAATTGTCGGAAAAACCAATTTTTTTCCTTCACTGAAGGTGACGAGTGTGTTTGGGCAAAAACCCTGCAGGCTAAATGTTGAAATTAAAAGACAAAGCGGTAGACAAAGAAGACATCAGGAGTATAGAGCATTGCGATCCTATTGGTTGAAATGGGTGGTTCTTATAGACTGAGGGGGTAAATGTTGGGCTAACTATCGGGTCTCCTGTGAGTTGCCGTTAGTTAGTCCATTGCCCACGTCCTTAGTCCATTGCAACCACCCGCTTCCACCAATAGGATCCCTCCATGCCCTTTTTGTCATCTTTGTCTATCGCTTTGTCTACTAATTTGAACAATCAGCCCACTGCCCTCCTAAATATCGCGTCAATGAAGCGTTCGCGTGTTCTTTGAAAAAAGAAAACAGGTAATCGGAAAGTTCCTCGAAAGCATAGTCTTGCATACCAAGTACCGTAACAAGGAAGCCCGACTAGATTAGAAATTATCGGTCGTAAACTAATTCTCATCCCAAACAAGCTCTAAATTATTCATTCTTTTGATTTAAGATAGCCTTTCCACCGCTTGAACCAATTACATAATTGCTGCGATCCGAACGATGCGAAACGCTCGACCGTTCTTCCATCGTGATTTTATTTTGTCGCCCAAGACGTTTTTTTCCGTCTTTTGCAACGGCTTTTCAACGGCCATTTATGCAAACAACTGAATAATTCAAACTGGAGTTTCAACCATTTGCATTGAATCGATAGTGACTTTAATCGGCGATTGCAGGAGTGAAGCTTTCATTTGTGTAATGAGGAGTTGAAGGCTAGCTATGAGTCAAACTGACGTCATTATTTATTTAAACGAGGGAGGAAGTATTTTCTTCCGCGGGAAAGGGATTTACGCGGCATACAAATTGTCTCTTGGACTCGAACTTACTTCTCGATCTTCATTTCAGGTAAATGCACCCAGCGACGAAAAAATTTTTTTTCTTGCAAGCCTTCACACTTACCCAAAAGATAAGCTTTCAAGTAAATCGAATTAAAAATAAAATTAATAAATTCAGAACTAAACAATGGAGCATTTGCAAGGATCTGAAATTCGATGAATTTCGTGTTTAAGTGGAATCTACCGAGTAAACTGAACACGAAGATACCCTTGATTCATAAATTTAGCAATTATCAGAAGAGATAAGACAACGTAACCAATTCTGCTAAAATACATGTGTTTAAATGGGAAATGCCGCCAGATGACGTCATGGGCCGGCACATTTTCTCACTTTTAAATACATTTTTCTCCAATTTCTCATGTCAGAAAAAAATTATGAAAAATACTGCGAACTCAGCTCATTAGGCACTTTCAGATGAAGCAATAAAATTTTTGTGTGCAAATTCTCCATAACAAATAAATAGAGATCCAGTACTTTTAACTTTCCCCGAAATGGAGCAACACGAAAGAAAGTACGGTTTGAGTGACGGTGATATTTGTTGTGTATGGTAGTCACCAGCAGACTATATGCTCTATACAGACTCTATATAGCTTTTAAGAATTTATTCTAACTTGATCGAATTTTCAATTACATAAAGGAGGAATAAATGATCTCTCAACGATATTGCATCGTCGCTAACACGCTTCTTTTATTCTGTTTTCTAGAGTATCGAGTGTTGGCTGTTCCTCTTTCAACATCAACGCGTCATCAAACTGGTAAGTCTCTACTTTTCTTATTTTGATTCCCTTGGATTTCGTCCAGTTGATCAAACCTACTTGCCTCTTTCAGTATATGGGGCCATGCAGCCCACCCCCCTCAACCCCTCTTGACTCAATCTCTTACATAAGTAAAACCTTTTTTTTTAAATTACTTAAAAATCCGTGCTGTCATAAGACGAGTCTCCAAAAAAATGAATCTGTTCATTATGCCTTCGGTATTTTCGGGCCCCAAAGAGTCGACGAAAATGCTCAGTACTCGATATATAGATCTCCTTGTGTCCTACAACTACAAAACAGGAATTGGTCGCACACTGGGGGGGGGGGGGGGGGAAAAAAAAAACATTGGATCCAGAGTCCAGACTCTTGAAAACACTGATAAGAAAAAGGACTCTTGATACAATTAGTCTTAAGCTTAAATCAAAAGGAAATCCGCTCCGATTAAGAGGCTTGGGTCTTGATTTAAGCTTAAATTTGATTGAATCAAGATTATTTTTTCTTTTCAATGTTTTTAAGAGTTTGGACTCTAGATTCAATGTGTTTTTTTCCAGTACAGCGATTGCATCAGCAAGAAACGATGAACATATGCAAGAAACTACCGTAGAAGCTTACGATATGCTCTCGAACGAAAGATGCGCCTTCAAATAATGTTGATACCACATAATCCAGTCGTGTTAAAATAGTGGTATCCAGCTTAATCAACTCAAATGGAACATGTCTCCTTTGCTTTCTTTTTGTTGGTGCGGCTTATGTGTTACGGTGTTTCTGAGAATTTGACTGAGTTCAGAATCATTACATTTCATTTCCAGTTTTCACATCGGAAAAAAATGTCTCATCTCTTAATTGGACGTATTTCTGCCAAACGGAACTATGTGCATTACGAGATGAGCCCTGAGACCTTTAGAAATATATGCACAACAGGGCTCACGTCATTAGTTCATCACGTGCACATAGTTCCGTTTGGCAGAAATACGTCCAGTTACAGAGTGTGTATTTTGTATTTTTTCATCGGTAAATCACTTTACTCCTTTGTAAGAATCTATTCCTCAAGTCATGCTCTTAGATTTTACTCCAGGGCCGGAAAATGTATCCTCAGAAAGCGAAACCACACTGGAAAAATAAACACATTGGATCTAGATTCCAGACTCTTGAAAACGTTGAGAAGAACAAGGATTCTGAATCCAATCATTTTTAAGCTTAAATCAAAAGGAAATCCGCTCAAATTAAGAGGTTTGGTTCTCGATTCAAGCTTAAATCTGATTGAATCAAGAGTATTTTTTCTTGTCGATGTTTTTAAGAGTCTTGACTCTAAATCCAATGTGTTTTTTTCCAGTGCATATTACAGGTCTCCTCAAAATTCCCTTAATTGCAATATGAATCATACGGGACCTCCGTAAAAAAAGAAGCTGTTTAAGGAGCGTCCAAGGAAAAGGCCTCTAGATTATCAAAACTCACAAAAAAACACGAAAATCTGTCTTTTTCATTATAACCTGAGAATCCTTCCGGAACCACGGCAGTGTCTTTAAACGCTCCGGTGAGTTAACGCACAGATCGTCGCTTCAGTGACGTAAGAACGTAACGCAAGGTTTACGTGAGCCCTAGAACGCATGAATTTATACCGACATCATGACTCATCTCAAAAAGTAGTTAACATCAAAAGTCAGCGAAGCGATGACGAAGTAAGTCTGAGCCCCTCCGCGGCGCAAATGTCGCACGTTTTTTAAGCGCTTTATCTACTCCGGAAATGGACATTTTATGGAGCAAAAGTTTTGAGGTGCGTGCTTGAAATATAGGTTGAGAACGTGCGGTTTCCTTGGGAGCGGGGGCCCGGAGCTGGAACAGCACCAATCCTTGAGGGATGTTGGAGTATACCTACATCATTTCCTGTGTATTCTGGAAGGAGAAGCCTTCCTAAATCCGTCCTGCGTTTATATCCTCCTTCCGTTCCCCCTGAAGGATATGGCTGTCAATCTCCTGTCCATGTACCTATTCTGCATGCACGTGTTTTTATGTAGAAAACGGAGCCCATTAGTTAGTTAAGCCCATTAGCCAGTTAGTTTTTTCCAAAAGGTGGGGGGAAAATCTTAAGCAGACCTTTAGGACGTCGCAATAACAGATACGTTTTTTTTTTTTTTTTTTTTTNTTTTTTTTTTTTTTTTTTTTTTTTTTTTTTTTTTTTTTTTTTTTTTTTTTTTTACTATTTGTAACAATTTGGTAAAATCGTGCAGGGCCACATCATTTTGCGCGGAGAATAAAGGCAAAAAGTTCAAATATTTCAATCGGAAATTACAATTTCAATTAAAAACTGAAAAATTTCAATTTCAAATTTATGACTCCATTTGAAAAATTTAAACTTTTTGGCTTTTTTTCCCCCGCAAAATGGTGTGGACCCAGCACCATTTTACCACCTTCTTACATACAGTTCGGGCCTCGTTTCTTATCGTTTTTTCCTCAATTTTTGACTATAGACATATCAATAAACTAGACGGAAACAATTGGATTACATTTTGCAATAAGAAACCACTATTTCTGGCCCATTTTAGAAGCAACACACATGCTACTGGTTTCACTATGCAGATATGTGCTTTTATGGGAGACCCAGAGGTAGTGGTTCCTTATTGCAAAATGTAATCCAATTGGCCATTGTTTTTTTTTTTTTTTTTTTTTTTNTTTTTTTTTTTTTTTTTTTTTTTTTTTTTTTTTTTTTTTTTTTTTTTTTTTTTTTTTTTTTTTCTTTAAATTTGAAATGGACTATTTCCCCTCTTCAATTCCATCAATTTTTGTCTCTCTTTTTCATCGAGTGAGTGTATAATTGGGAGTTTTAAGACGGTAAAATCTTGGACCACTAAGCTTCGCGCGGAATTAGACGTGTCTCAAACCCCGCGCTAGCTACTACGATTTTGAGGATGTTTACTCGGCTTCCTTATTTCGACATTTGCTTACGTGATAGCGTTTAAATTCTCCGAGAACTAAGTTGGCGAATGTCGAAAGCGAGCATGTATATTTTTCATGAGCCTTGCTTTCCATAAGGATTCTCATATTCCAGGGCTCAGTAGATAACAGACTTGTTCGGTTTGAACATCCGCCAATTCAACTTGGCGACGGATTACGCTCGACGCCTCTTTTCATCCGTTAGGCGGGCGTTTGCGTCTTCGCCACGCGGTTGCCAAATTTTCAGAAATATTAAAATTCAGACGAGTAATCACGGCTGTGATTTCTCGTGATGTATACCCTCACTAGCTTTCGTTGTGAGCATGATTTCTGGAAGAAAACTCTGACATATTTTTCAAAAATGTTCCGACGATTAATGTGACTGCATTCTGCAAATCGGAACTGAAATTCGTCGCTCCTCTGATGTAAGGGCGTATCTCGGTTTCCGCATGAGCTCCAGAAAGCACGAATTCATATGTGAAATAGGGCTAACGTAGAAACTGATACCTAACGTGAAAGGAGCGACGAATTTCGCAACAACAGATGTACATTAGTTTTTCCTACGTACAAACGTGTTTCTCGAATGAGGCAGATATTGTAGTTCTTAGTTGCAAAATGGAGTACGATTCAACCGGTCCTACCTAGATTTTTCAGTTCCCTCGACGATTTGCTGCCTTCGTCGTGGGTTGCGTCTTAGTGGAAGAAGACCACCTTTCATAGCGGAGGAACTGCTATTTCTAGCTCATTTCAGAAACAACGTATGTGCCATTGATTTCCTCATGTAGATAGAAGCCCTTATGGATGTGATAGAAATTATAGTTTCTTACAGCGAAATGTAGTCCAAATACGGGTGCTACCAGAACGCTAGTTAATAATCGACGACTTTAAAATTGGACCAAAAAGTTAGTGTATTTGGACTAAAAAATTAGATGATCGCACTACTCTTTAATATTCCGCGACGTTTACCAGCAGAATCAAATTTGATGATTATTTTTATTAATATCTGTCCAAGGCGCCATTAAAAGCCAAAAGTGGTTGGGAATTTAAGCTCTTCCGGAAATACTCTGCTTTCTCAAGTAGCATTAAACGTGAAGCAAAGCCCTAAAATTGCGGAATTTTCGATTACCCTACGGTTTGAACTGCAAATTTGTCATTTTTGTCGAAATGTACAAGTACTCGATACCTCACAATTGCAAATTTGCGTATATTCTATTGTTGACCCCACATAATTTTATGTCAGCCGTGAGCTCCATCGATGGGGAGGGTCATTTTTTCGAAACGGCGCTTGTCTGAAAGAAAAACAGAGATACCATGAGATCTGGAGAAAAGGTGACAGTTTCAAAAAATTATTTAAAATTGTTAGTTTTTCCGAAATTCATTAATAATCGATACCACACAAGTGCACATTTGCGAATATTCTATTTTTGACCCCACATAATTTTATGTCAACCTCGGGGATTGGGAGCGATTAGAGTACCTGTATAGACAGAGTATGGCCATTTCTGTGCCGATTTTTCATTGGTCGCCTGAAAATAGGCTGACACGATGTTCCTACGGCTGTAAATAAACAAACAAGATGGCTGTTATCAGCAAGCAAGATTGAGGTTATGCACATCTTACATCCTCCTGTGATAAAGGCGAAAGGCGATTTAACAATGTTTTCGTGTGTTTTTCGTGTGTTATTCATAGATATGCTAGTTTAAATTGTTACTGCCGTATAATTGAAATTTTTGTCGAATTCAGCTTCTTATCGATGTTAGGGTGAGCCGCCATCTTGTTTGTTTATTTACGGCCGTAAGAACATCATAAAGCCTAAAAACTCGTTGACCAATCAAAAAGCGGAACAGTTTTCTTGTAGTTAAAGAATACGAATGGCCGTACTCTGTCTATAAATGGACGTATTTCTACCAAACAGACCTATGTGGAGGTGAGAAATATGGGGTGTGCTCTAGAGAGCTGCATAAGAAACAATGTAAAAGTGGGCGTGATTCCTTTTGAAGAATTGGAAAAGCAGGATTTTACATTCTATCAAACAGACCCATGTGCCAAGTGAATGCGGGATATGTGAGCCGCGGGCATGGCAAGAGAGCTTTGTGGACAGGGCTCATGAGTTACAGCGCCCCGACGACGATGTCCCCGCCGCCGCGCCCCCGCGCCCACCCTCGTTCGTTGCCGCTGACGTCACTGGCGCTTTATTACTCTCATTCACTCTTACGCGAAGAGAACTAACGAGCACACCCCATATTTCTCACCTCCTCACAGGTCTGTTTGGTAGAAATACGTCCAAATGTACTCCAGGAGCAATGGAGGGATCTGGCACCTTGGGCGGGAGTTCTCACGCGTAGACGAATCCGGCGCTAATTGGGCAGTGGCGCGCGAAGCGAGGTGACGCGCCCAGATACGGAGACGGGTGTCGCCTCCCGGGTGACTCCCGTGAATCGGCCCATTAATCGCTTGATTAATTTCAGAAATTAATTTTAGGCGCTCACCTGAAAGGAACCCCCCGGCCCCCTCCGCCCCCCGAAGGCCGGCGACAATGGGCTCATTAGAATCTCCTCATTCTTGTCGGTGACTGAGCCCAGTCAATGAAGCACCGACCTCCAGGTGCGTACGATCGATTATCGATATTTTCCCCGTTTGAAGTTATGGTAAAGAATCGAGTTTGAAGGTACACCCTTGTTATCGATCCTTTTCCATAGGTTTAAATGGCCGATCAATCGATATATCGCAAAGTAACACCCTTTTTATCGATCCTCTTTCCTAAGGTTAAATGGCAGATCAATCGATATATCGCAAAGTAACACCCTTTTTATCGATCTTCTTTCCTAAGGTTAAATGGCAGATCAATCGATATATCGCAAAGTAACACCCTTTTTATCGATCCTCTTTCCTAAGGTTAAATGGCAGATCAATCGATACATCGCAAAGTAACACCCTTTTTATCGATCCTCTTTCATAAGGTTAAATGGCAGATCAATCGATATATCGCAAAGTAACACCCTTTTTATAGATCCTCTTTCATAAGGTTAAATGGCAGATCAATCGATACATCGCAAAGTAACACCCTTTTTATCGATCCTCTTTCCTAAGGTTAAATGGCAGATCAATCGATATATCGCAAAGTAACACCCTTTTTATCGATCCTTTTTCATGAGTTTAAATGGCAGATCGATCGATATATCGCGAAGTAAACCACCGACCCCGCGTTTTTCCAAGGCCGAGGTCTTCGCCCCCGGAGGCAATTCGACGGGAAATTGTTTTGAGCACGGGAGGGTGGAAAACTCGCTAAGTTGCGATAATTGTGGCAATCGTTTAGTCGACTTTTTTTAGTATTTTCAGGTAGGCAATCTAGCCCCACAGTTTTTCCGGCGATCTGGATAACCTGGAATGATAGAGAACACACGGAGAAAAAAACTTCGTGCGTGGGACCCGAAGTTTAGGTCACAAGGATCTCTGAAGTTTTTGGATTGAGCATCTGAACCCTTTAGGTCTAGCTGCTGAGGTTTGGATCACAGATCTGAAACTTCAGTTCTTGCATCTAAAGTACTTCGGTTTTCACATCCGAAAAACTTCGGTTCTCACATCTGAAGTAGTTCAGATGTAAGAACTGAAGTTTCAGACGTGTGATCCAAACCTCGACAGCTAGACCTAAAGTGTTTAGATGCTCAATCCGAAAACTTCAGATATCCATATGACCTTAACTTCAGTCAGGTCCCACGCACGAGGTTTTTTTCTCCGTGTATAAGTCATTTCCCTTACGAAAGAACGTAACTCAATTTCAATGTTGTTATAAATTTCCCCCAGCAAATGCATATTGACCAGGAGAATCGTGGAGATTCCTCATTGAAAATTGCACAGACTGTTCCTCAAATTTCATGCGAAAATCAAGAAACTTTTGGATAAAATTTGCGGAGGTACATCTTTGTTAATTAATCACTCGTCAGAGTCAATTTGGCAACCTTGGCATTGAGTCACGTTTCTTCGTCCGGGAGACGACGAATAGAAACGGCCTGAAATATTTGAGGGTTTTTAGGTAGACGAGCTGGCCCTCGCAGTCTTTCCGGCTGTCTGGAAAACCTGGAAAACTAGGAGATCTGAAATACTTAGGAAATGCAAGGGAATCCAGGCGACCTGAAATCGTCGTGGAATTCAAGGATAATTCAAGGAAGTCTTGTGGGTAGCGTGGCAGCCCAACAATTTAAGCTGCTGGTATTCGGAAGAGTGCAATTAACCTCCATGTACCTTTTTCCATACTTTGAATCGATGTCTCCGAGTTCGACGGTAATTTTGTCCAAAGGTTGGAGAAAGTATGCGTTATTGAAAGAAAAATAAATTAAGTAGAAGCTGTGTACTTACTTCAGTTTGAAAAATTCTACCAGCATTTTCAGATCGTGAATTAAGGCCAAAATTCCATCGAACGCTTTTCTGACTTTAGCATTCTTTTACATAGCACGCGTTTCTACCCTTTTTCGTCCCATTTTGGAAGAATGAGAGTCCTTAATCGCGATACTTTTATGAAAGCCGGAGAAAAATTATAACGTCTGGAAATGTAAACATAAAGAAAATCCTTCAAAAAACAATAGAAATTCCTGTCTTAAATTGCGAAATTTCGAGCATTTTCCGGTAATGAAGCCAGCCGTTGTCGATTGGGATCTTGCGCGTATATCATAATCCAGAATCGCGGAGGAGAAGGATTCTGGTGATTTGGAGAAGGGGCTCGTTGGGACTTTTTTGACGATGCGGACAAGTCAAGGAGACTTAAGAAATAATAATCGGAGTTATTGGCCTGGAAATTTGCGGAATTTGCGAAGAATTTCGTGGGAGAAAAGTTAGGGAACTCAAGGAAAAAGTAATGGAGCTTCTCGAGTTGTTCATTATTGTAAGTTTAATGAAGAAGGAAATTTAATAAATACTTCTTGGAAATCTTGTAATCGGTTTTCGAATATTGGCAAAGAATTATCTGAAACGTCCGAACGCTAAGTCCTTAAGAATTTAGATATCCTTGTATATGAGTACGGATATTATTTTATCGAAAAATACGATTATTTACGTCGTCAATGCACTGTAAGGGTGTTCTTTGCCCTTATTTTGCCATTTCAGCCACACTTAATTAGGATTAATATCCTGGTCATTAAGAGAATCCGCGTTGACTTTTATTGTCTCAAATGAGCGTGCTGTTAATTTCACTGCAAGTTCTCAGTTTAAATAACTGCAGAGACACTTGGGTCACTTGGGATAAGCATCTTGAGGTTGTCGTACATTTCTCCAAGAATTAGGATGTTATTTCAACAGCCGTTTGTTTTTTTGTGTAACTTCTAAATAAGCTGTTGTTTTTGAATGAACCACTAGACAAGGTACTAATTGAACCACCCCAAGATAGGTTTTTTTCATCAAAATGTCATGCAAAATACGATAAACGTAGTAAAAATTTTAAAAAATTGACTTCTGCTTGAGAAATCAGCGTTTTTATTCATATACAGAGAATTCAAACAACAACAACCCCCCTCCCCCAAGCAAAAAACAGAAAAAAGAAATGTCAATGTAGCTCGAATTAGGCCCTGAAAACAAATATATCGTTTGAAAAATGGATAATGTTGGGCTCCATGAATTTCCTTCCTCTCCTGATCGAGGTGGGAGTTTCTTAATTAGTCAAAATCAATTAATTCTAGTCTGAGAAGACTATTCCGTTTCAACACGCTTCGGGTTAGTTTATCGACTGCTTTGACTGAACTAGCATTTCGTTTTTTGTCAAGCGGTAGGCTGACACTGTCAAACGCAGAAAACGCCAACTACAAAATCGTGAATTAAATTTGGAAACTTGATGTGTTTACCGTGTTCCACGTGAAATTTTGATAAGTCAAGGGAATGTGGTGCTTAATTTTTCATCTTTTCTGGTGGTCTGTTGTTGAGCTGTGACCTAGCGATTTGATTAAAGAATTGTTATTCAATGACCTTAATCCATAAAAGTACGGACTTAATTAGAGTGAGCCTAGCTTCATCCGACGTTACCCAATGCTCTTTTTTTTTTTTTTTTTTTTTTTTTTTTTTTTTTAAACCAAAAACGGAAATTGCGTGAGTGTATTTTTGATAGTTAAAAGTGCAATTTACAGTGAGTTTTAAAAATGTATGGTGTTTGATTAAATTAAAAGAAAATAGAAAAATGTTACGAAATTTGGCAAATTGGAGAGCTGTTAGATTCCGTTTCGTAGCGGTTTGTCTCATCTTGGCGGAATGCAGAAGGTTTTTCCTCCATGAGAGTAGATTTAGACAAAAAAAGAGGTTGTAGTTACTGTCAACGGTAGCCCATCCCTGCGGTCTGATTACTGGATTCGATAGACACAGCGATACACAAGGAAAAAGGGAGAATAGATAGCTATTCTGTTGATAATAATGTATGATTATGTTGTTAATAATGTCAAATTCCTTGTAAATAATGTGAAATAAAAGCATTAATATCTCCGTTAGGAGTTCGTTTCGGTCATTTTCGTTGCGCGAATCGTTTTTTGCGAGAAATTTTGGTTAAAAAACATGGATTTGAATCCTTTAATTCGTACCCTCTATAGTGGTCCATTGGACCACGTTTAGCAGAAAGGAACCAAGCCACATCAGGGACTGTAATGATTAAGTGGGCAATTTTATTTTCCTAAGAGAACGTTTGTGGAGATTCCTTTGCAAATTTTAGGGAATTTGATTCGCACCATGCCTGAAGGTCACACAAATTTGCACAAAAATCCGCGCGACTGGCCGGCGCATTGGCGCTTACAAACCCACGGAAATACTTCAAGCATTGCGCAATGCTTGAAGTATCCCCTTAGGTTTGTAGGCGCCAGTCCGTTTTCATGTAAATAATTAAATTGCCCTTTTAAATTTAGCAATGGCGGATGTGGCTTGGTTCCTTTCTACTTAACACGGTCCGATTGCGAGTCGTAATGCTACCGTGCTACGGAAGAACGCAGTATGAGCCTTCAGGTGTTGACACATTTCCTCTCAGAAATTCAAACGTTTTATATATATATATATATATTCTTGAAGAAAGTCTTAAATATTTTTCCTTCACATTTCCTCTCAGAAACTTTCGATCCAATTACAAACAAAATTCTCTGAAATATTGGGGGAAAAAGTTTAAAAAATTTTCGGAAAATTCGTGATTTGTCAACGGAAATTCGGCAACTCTTGAATGTTCATCCGGCGTTTTCCCTTAGCACGTTAAATACGAAGGGGATAAATGATGGACTAACTAAAGGGTCTCTCGTATGTATTGCCTTTATTTAGTCTATTGCTTACCATTGCAACCACCCGCTTTCACAAATAGGATCGCTCAATTCTCCTTTTATCTTCTCCATCTATAGCTTCGTCTATCAATTTAAATAATCAGCCAGTAGGCCCTCTAGGTAGCGAGTCAACAATCGACCCGGAGGTTTTTGGTTGCTAAAAAACAGTTTTGCAAGGACACGTATCGGTTGGAAAAGTAGGACTGCATAGCTGCCAAAGATCCCGCGCATCCTTCGTCGAACCAACTCCAAAACATGTCGGAAAATACCCGTATTCACCCTATCGTATCAACTTTTAAGGTAAGGGATCTTGGCACAGGATTTACCTCAGCACTATGAAGCATCGATAGGAAGTGCGATGAAGCTGACTGAATCCACTGCTTCATGCTAGATTAACCAGCGCGAGCTGATAAGTCTCCTCGGCAAAAAGCTGACATTTCATCAGGTCGCAGATGAACTTTTAATCCGCGCATATCAAGTTCCCCGTTCAATGGAGTAGGGTTTACCGTGTCTCCGGACGGTCAACGTGTTAAGAAGATTGACAGGGCGTTTTTTTGGATTACCGACTGTGCCATACTCACGCCGAGTGCAGGAAGTGTTAAAATTACTCTTCAAACTGTTTCTAATTCTCCTATGCATACTGGAAAAAAAGTTATGGGCTACATAGACTTAGACATTCCGTCCGTTCCAGGCTCAGAAACCGAAAGTTCCGGGTGCTAGAGCTGTTGCTTCGATTGCTCCGGGTGCTGAACCCGGAACACGGACGGGATGTCTATATAGCCCGTAAGTACGGCTTCCATGGCCGGAGTTTTTTTTAGTGCATTTACATTTTCAAGGCGGTAAAATAGTACTGGGTTCACACTACTTTGCGGTGAAAACAAGGCCTGAAATTTCAATTCTAGTCGAAATTTTCATGATATTTTCTTAATTTATCACTTGTACTGATAAAAACAGTTTACGAATACAAATAGCTGAAAGAATAAACGGATTTTGTCAGTTCGTCAATTTTTTTTTGTTTGTTTTTTTGATCCAACCGTAATGCAGTATCTCTTTTGACGAAATATTCGGACTAAAGCTTAGATGCCAATCTCGTAGGTAGAATAATATAACTGTGTTGGATCTACAATATTTCTCGGGGAACCTTGGACAAAATTGGCTGTTCATTAGTATTTCGGAACAAAAACCGGAATAGGATTTGTAATAGTCCGTATAGCTTGGCCGTATAGGATTTTTTATTGTACCCATAACCTGGCTATGCACCTGGCTATGTGGCCAATCCAACAGCCACTTTTGCTCCAAAGCACTATCCAACAGCCAACTTTATCAAGGAACTTAAAGGCCAGAGAATTTTTCTGAATTTTTTCGGTATATTCTGCTCGTAATCCACCTAATTCGTACAGGAAAAAAAGTCTCTTGGACCTAAATATTAGGCAAGAAAAAATACTCTGTTTTCAATCGGACTCTTGCTTGAATCCAATGGAAATCCGCACAGTGAACAGAGGGGGGAGGGGGGCGGCTGTAAATAAAAATTGAAAAAGTGCGTTACGTAAGGCCTCATCACGCCTCCGTAAGTTCCATTCACCCGCGCTCTCATACGAAATTTTTCTGGGGAACGATTTCCGATCCGCTGCGCCTTCCGCGTCACGGTTACCCGCGTTGATAGTTTATTTCGGCGGAGGAAAAGCTGCGAGGCAATCGCCTCAATATTCCACGTCACTTCGGTTCGAGCCCCGCGATCCTTTATCGGGCTCTCGGAGAAACTTGCCGAAAGCCATCCGTATCGAACCCAATCAAAAACCACCCAAGTTCAATAGAAACCCCGACGTAGATCCGTGGTTTTTCCTCACCTCGGCAGCCATTCCTTCGAACGCAGGCAGGGCACACGCCAGCCACCACCTACGCAAAAATCGCCCAACTCCTATAGGAGAACCATATTCACATACGTTGTTCTTACCGAGCGCGCCACGTATGAATATTCTCGGTGCATTACGCCTTGTTTATGATCTCCCTCCAGTCATCTGTCTTCCGTCGGCTGTCGGATCAATCCTTCCTCTGTTATCTCCCCCTCACCCCCTCCCCCGTCCCCCGGGGTCTCTGGGAGCCGATCGTAACGATCCAATATCCTCGGCGTGGGGGCGTACGCGCGTTTTCCACCCCCTCGAAGACCCCCCCTGAACCGCGGGGGAGCGATTTTCAGGGTTGCCCGATGATCTTATAGCCTGGTTCTTGTTGATCGAGTGTGAAAAGTATCCCGGCTGGATGGGGCGTCGCGTGATTGGTGTGAACCGTCGAGTAGCGGTTTTATATTCAGACGGTTTGGAGCGCAAATTGTATTCCGTCATTCTTATGTTTCGGGATCTTTATTTCAATTTGCTGACGGAACAGTCACAGCTTGGTTTTAGCGATGGACTTCAGAATTTTCCTCTCAGAAAATAAATCACAATCTGCATCAGGGGCCGTTAAAATAGTGACTATTTTGAACTAAAAAGTGATAGAAAAAAAGTACTACTAGCAAGCACTATTATTGGCCAACGAAAAAGTGAGCCGACAATTTCATCGTACATGGTGATAGTTTTAAGCCTCTTAAACGGTTAAATCCACAGGGGCTGTCTGCTCCACAGAAACTTAGTGAGTAAAATTAAACTGCAGAAGTGTGTCCAAGTAAGCTTATCCAAATTTAGTGGTTCCAAATAACTCAACTTAACCTAGTGTTTTTGGTTCAAATAAGAATCGAACCTAACAAGTGCTTAGGTTACAGGTTACCTAGAGCCACTTTTTTAAAATTAGGTCTACAGAATATTAGGTTTGGTTGCGTTACCAAGGACCACCGACCTTAAGTTGTTTAAGTTAAGAGAGGATACTTGAAACTATTTAGGTTAAGTTAGGTTACTTGGATCTACCTCACTGAATTTACAGCACACGGAAAAAAAGTGTCAGGGGTTATCCCCCAAAATTGTTTTACTACCCAAATTTTTTGGATGATATGGACGTTTCCAATTAATTTTGGTAGCGCCGCAACTCAAGTTGGGGTAGTACCGCAACATTTGGGTTAGTAATCTAATTTATCGGATAGCACCACAATTAATTGTGATACTACCACAGTTAATCGGGGTATTACCACAATTAATTGGGAATGTCCATATCATCCAACAGTTGGGACTTAACCCCTTTCTCTTTTTTTCCGTGTAGCTTAGGTTACTTGGATCCACCTCACTGAATTTATAGTAGCTGATATGTTACTTGGAGCCACCAAACTTTACTCGGACCAACCGAACTAAGGTTATCTTTCGACAATGGTGGCCACAAAGACCCAATTCTCTTCTACTGAAATCTGATATGAAATAGAAACACGGTCGTACATTCTATTTCCACGTCTAATTCGGCTCACGCTAGTTTTTAGATCGCCTGCCAGTCACCGCGAGAAAGAGCGGCTCCTGGAGCTGGAGCAAAACTTAGAAACGGTCGCAGCTGTTGAGGCGTTGCCTTGGACTCGCCGGGTGTTAAATTGGAGGAGCGCCTCGGTCTCGGGTCTCGGCGTCGAAAAAACTGAGGCCGCGGAAATTGCGGTCGGGCGGCGTCGGCGATGAACTCCTCGAAACTGAATCAATCAACGATGAATGCACAAGAACTCGCCGAAAGTGGCCGCGCCAGGCGGATCGTCGCCAAATCGCAGCTTTTAAACCCCCGCTCGCGCGAGTTACTCGCCGGATCCGGCAAGCGGCCCGCCCGATCATTAATTCGGTTTCGGCCCTGACTCTGAGCGGGTTAATCACGGAGCCTCCGTTCGTCGTTCCTGTGAAGTTAGGGTATATCTCGATTTCCGCATGAGCCCCAGAAAGCATGGATTTATATGTGAAACAGGGCTCACTTGGGAATTGAGATACGCTCTTACGTCAAATGGGTGTCGCGTTGTCGAATCGACTAGCTGTGCACTGTTGTATTGAGGAAAAAAGCCACGTAAACTTTCAAATGTTGCCATATTTCCCGTTGTAAAGTATGTTTTTTGAGACAAGTCATGAATGCATTCCCTTGAAATTCTCAGATGCATTAGATTAAATTCTGAAGAAAATTCTCTGAAACACTCAAAGAAAATAAAATCATTAGTTTTTCCGGAAATCCATATTCTGCAAGAGGAAATCATTCAGGCTACGACCTGAGACATCGGGAATGAATGGGATTAATCTAACGATGAGAATAAAAAATATCCGGGAAAATCAGTGAATATATCCAGTATTTAAAGGCAAAAAACTGAGAATTGAAGTTCTCTTCAGCCCAAGATCAAATCATTTTTCAAATTGGTTGCTGTTTTTGACTTAGCTCCTAAGAATCGAACGGAAAATGATACTTAATTTTGAATTAAGGAACCGCACTTTTTCTGACTCATTCAAAGCGCCTATCTAAATAGGGTAAGTAATGGTGCATTTGTTTTGCCTAAAATGAGTCAAAAATAGTAGTTTCTCACATATGTCGTCTGGCCAGGGGTGCTGCTACGGTGCTTCAGCGTCCCTGAAATCCTAAAACGGCAAGACTCCTTAAGGGCCCCCTTAAACTTGAAAATCTCACATGTAGGAGGACTTTTAGTTAGTTTTAGGGACCTCTTTCGAGAGAAGGGACCCCGAAAACTTCTCAGCACCCCATCAATTTTCGGGATGGACCGACACTGATTTCTTATTACAAAATGTAGTCTAATTTTAGGTGAGGCTGATAGGAAATATTGGGTTCTTATAGAGGATTATTCCGTGAAAGTCAGGAAGAATCAGGGAATTATCAGCGGATGCCTGAATTCAGGAATTCCAGACACTTTAGAGGAAATTTGGCAACGTTTGAATGTTGTTGAGGCGTTTTTGCCTATGACGGGGGTGTGTTTTGTCGAGTCGATGGATATTGAGAGCGACTTGGACTTACAACACTTATCCGGTTGAAGAAGCGGGCCGCTCGCGGATTCGATATCTTAGTTATGCTTCACCGAGCACCCGTAAACTTTGCTTTCCGGTTACCCGACTAAAAACAAAGGGACTCCTCTCCCGGAGAGTCTTACCTGCTTCCCGCTACCGCCGGGTCCGTCCCTAGTTTTTTATGCTCGCCAGTTAATGAGCTTTTAAAACGGCGTTGCCGATTAAAACGGGATTTGTCGGGATCGGCCCCGCTTTAACAGGACCAGTTTTTTAATTTTTTATATTCAAGTCGTTGAATTTTTGGGTGATTCAAGGTTTATAGAGGTCTGGAAAAGTTAAAGGTGAGAAGGAGATCACTGGAGAAAAAACACATTGGATCTAGAGTCCAGACTCTTAAAAACATCGACAAGAAAAAATACTCTTGATTCAATCGGATTCAAGCTTAAATCAAGAACCAAGCCCTTAATTTGAGCGGATTTCCTTTTGATTTAAGCTTAAATCTGATTGAATCAAGAGTATTTTTTCTTGCCGATGTTTTCAAGAGTCTAGACTCTAGATCCAATGTGTTTTTTCCAGCGATTTTAAGGATAGGTATGGGAATTTAGCGAGTAGCGCATTGCGCGTCGTCTTAACAATATCTGCCGCACAGTGGATCGAGTCGTAAGAGAGGGCGGACAAAATTTGGACATTTTAAACGCCTATAACTCCGTTTATACAGAATTTTGAGGTTCTAAAAGTGGGTCCACCGGTTTTCTCGTGAAATTTTCAACCCCTAACACCCCATGAGATTTAAAATGTGACGAAATAAACATCAAAATTTGCAGTTTTAGCAAAAAATTTCATCTCCGACCATAAATTGATTCGATCCATTGTGTGCGGGTGCCCTTCTTAAGGGCGTGAACAACTATCCAGTGCCTTTTCCCTAATTGGACTAGATTTTGCCATTAGGAACTACAATTTCTGGCTTAGTTTAGACACAACGAAAGTACCATTAGTTCCCCTATGCTTTTTAGTGTTTTTATAGATGAGTTATAGATACAGCAGTTCCCACTTACAAACTGTAGTCCAATTGGAATCCCTAGATGTAGATATTCAAACCTCTCCTTTGCAAAGTTTAGTGTAATTAAAAGGATAAAAATTATGGAGAGTTTATGATCGTCGGTGCTAGAAAAGTCAGAATAACTTCCAGGGAAGGCAGAGGATTCGGAAGTTTTGGAGTCAGAGAAAAGCAAAAAAAGAAGAAGAAGAAATTAGGGACATTCCGAACATGGAAATGTTAAGAAATTTTTGATACCTTAATAGTGGTTGCCCGAATGTATACGGTTAATTCGTTTATGACCGTTCGGAAATTGGGCCTTTCTTCCTTTGCCTTCACAGGAAAAAAAAACACATTGGATCTAGAGTCCAGACTCTTGAAAACATTGACAAGAAAAAGCATTCTTTATTCAATCAGATTTAAGCTTAAATCAAAAGGAAATTAAATCCGCTCAAATTAAGAGGCTTGGTTCTTGATTTAAGCTTAAATCTGATTGAATACAGGTATTTTTTCTTGTCGATGTTTTTAAGAGTCTGGACTCTAGATCCAATGTGTTTTTTTTCAAGTGTATGCAGATTTCCAAATTGCTGAACAGCGTCATTTTTCACGTCATTCATTTGCCTTTTTGCGCATATCTTGCAGAGAGTGAGTGCAGAAGAGCTGGAAAAGTCCATTTCCGAAGCGCACACAAAAGCTTCTAAAATTTATGAGTACATCTTCAACAGATCCTTAATTTTACTACCTGGCACTCCTCGAGGAGTCCTTGAAAGTCTTTAACGGTTTCGAAAAGTTGTCCTAAGCCCTGTTTTTGCCTCCGACAGATTTTTCCTTCCGCGAATTCCACGCGAATACTCGGAGGTTCAAAGAACCTTCCACTCGCGACGCCTTCAAAGTAAACAATTGAATGTATAAGCACTAGACCTCTGCTCCTTAATCTCCAAGTTGGCCCGACGCAACTCCTAATTCCCTTCGAGAGTTTCTTAATGAGCTTAAATCTTCATTCAGATAAAATGGGCGTAGCTGAAACTTGTCTAAGTACCAACGGCCTTTCTGACGCGGGAATACCCGATCTTTCGCGGTTAGCAAATCGTTCGGATATTCAAGCGTGACCCGGGCGATCGGGATTTTTTTCGATGCAACTTGGCAGCACCGCCGTCACTTTTTTATTCGTTGAAGCAGTGCCAAACGTGAAATTAGCAGCGTCCTGAAATTATGCTCCTCGCAGCGGCGGGTCCGCGGAGAAAAAAGCTTGAACTTCGCCGTAATGTACCGTCATACTTTCTCTAAAACTGAAACTAAGAGCTAAGTGGCTCCCCAAATTAGGTGCTGGAAGTCGTTAAAACAACCGAGCGGTGTTATAATCGCGTTGAATCTGGCACGGAAGTTTCTGATTCATTTGACACCCCCTCCCATCTCCTTTCTGGGATGAGCATATAGATTTTAAAAATTGGAGTTTTTAGTGCAGGCTCAAAGCATGGTTTTGAAGTTTAGTGACATGAGTAGCCTGCTTTCGTTTTTTTTCGTCTCGCACTTTTTTGTCATTGCCTCCTCATAGTTTCTCTACACAGAGAAAAAAACTTTGTGCATGGGACCCGAAGTTGAGGTCATATGGATCTCTGAAGTTTTCTTATCACGCATCCGAAAACTTGAGGTCGAGCTGCCGAAGTTCGGGTCAGACCTCGAGGTACGTCGGTATGTACTGGAGTACTTCAGATGTGTCACCCGAACCCTTCGGTATATGTCGAAGTACTTCAGATGTCTGACCCGAACCTTGGCAGCTCGACCTCAAGTTTTTAGATACGCGATCCGAAAACTTCAGAGATCCATATGACCTCAACTTCGTGCCCCACGCACGAAGTTTTTTTCTCCGTGTATCGTCCTCAGGAGGGGACTTTCCGAAAAACTTAAAATTAAGGTAATGGTTAAACTGATTAGAGAAGGCATTTTACTAATATGTCTCAGCGTAAAGAACAAAGTTCTCAGATGAAAAAACGTACTTTATTAGAAGAAGCCAATTAAATTTTCAATTTGCCTCGTTTGGAGCTTAAAGATATTGAAGTGAAATGTGCAAAAGCGTCAAACAAGTCAAACATTAACGAGTAAAATTATAATTTTAAGCGCTCAGCCGATAGGCAGCGCTTTTTGATTTCGACTTGCCTCTGAGTACTAGTATACTAGTGCTAATGCGTTTAAATGGCGCACCAGCTCATCGATGTGTAGGCTTTTGGGGGGGGGGGTCCATTTTTAAAATAAATAAAGCTGTGAAAACTGTATTTTAAGCTGTTAACGTAATGCGCAGGTAGTTTCGATCGTTTGTCTATAAGAAAATTTCTTAGCGGTAGAGTAATTCTTATCGAAATTGATCGTTGAACTCAAATGAAGCCAAAAAAAACGCGCCTGATGAGCTCAACGGTGAGCTCATTTTCGGGAAACAAAAATACGCGTTTACGGTTTCCTTGGTAACCTTTGTTTGCTATCAGTAGATGCTTTATTTCCATTTCCTAGCCAAGTCAACGGAGTTTATACGTCCTTTCTTCATTAAATACATTGACTAACACCTGAGCGCTTTTCTAATACGACAGTATTAGAACTTTCCCGCTTGTTGTTTATTCAATTCGACGAACTAATATGCTCTTGTAAATGAAAGGGCTCTACCAGTTTCAAGCTTCTTTTTCCTGTGAATAGTATGATGGTGTCCATACAATTTCAACATGAATGTCATCGACACTCGTAAAACCTATACAAGTTAAGTATTTGGTGAAAAGCTTCCTCTATTTTGGTGCATGGTCCGGTGTTGGAAACGAGAGCAAGCGCAGGTCGCCCGAAAGTGTGTCACAAGTGCAGTGCACTTACGAAAAAGCTGAGCTTGCTCGAGCGGCTTGTTTTCAGATTGAATTTTCTCGACCGAATCAAGAAAAATTAGCGAGCGTTCGGTGCGATGCGCCGATGACCTCCTGACACCGGCGATTGTTCATGTTCAGGCGAAAAGTGCTGACCTGAACCAATGCCTTTTTCAGAGAATACAGCCAATCACGTACCTAGAGGTAGGCCTCGCGGACAGTTTGGGGTTTATACGTGGTTGGAAAAGGCGTTCTATTCTAATTGGAAGAATATTTCTATCAAGACTATTCAAAAAAGTTGCATGGTTGACTGAAACAAAATATTTTTCTCTCAAAAATATGACTGTGCAATTGTGTGCCTGCGTAACATTTTGCCGTGTGTCTTGTGTAATAAGAAGAAAATCCACGAAATTCTCAGTCAGAAATTTGGAAGAATTTTCCTCTAAAATGGGTTATTGCGCTAGTCACAAACTCGTGTTTTGATGGTTTAAGCTTATAGATTAGTAAATATTTTTAAGATTTGTCAAACGACAAGTTTCAACGTCCAACATATACAGGGATATCACTCATCGAAGAACGGGGCGTTTGACGTTATCCTCCGCAGTAGTGCAACATACCATGATTTCTCTCTCCTTTGTTTCATCCGTGCTCTATGTCGAGCAAACCAGTTCAAATGTTTCTTTTGTTGATGAAATCACCGAAGTGAGAGAAATGATGGTAAGTATACACAAAGCCCAACCCCGGTGGATGACGCCGTGGTGTCGTGTTTTTTGATCAGCGATTTAGCCATTCATATTGGACGTAGAAACTTGGTGTTCGATCATATTTTGTTATTTTTTTCCAATCTATAAGCTTAAACATCAAAATACGATTCTTTAACCAGCGAAACCTGACTCATTGGAATCATCCGTGGTGCTTTTGCAACGTTGATTTGAAGGGCTTTGAGGACAAGGCACGTAAGTGCAGTTTTTGCCATCTCGAGAAATATGTGTTTAAAGTTGTAAAGTTACATGCAACCTTATGGCGAAAAGAAAGTTTAGATTGACTTTTTGAAACTTGAACATTGGAATTTGGGATTGAATCTTTCAGAATACATTGTAAGACTGGTTTTAGTAATTGAAATCATTAATAGCACAACTTTTTTCAAAAATTGCTTATACGAGCCTTATGACCTCTAAGCCCTTCAAATGTAGTCTTGTCTTTTCACCTGGGATATTCAGCAGACTGTCGTTTTGCCACTCACTGCTGTGTTTATGAAGAACGCTGTATCAGTCTTCTGATGTTACCAAATTTCCTCTTACAAAATCCGAACCGTAAGGAAAATATTCACAAATTTTTTGGACGAATATGTTGCTTACAATTTTTCACAGAATGTTATTCGATTTACACTAAGTATCAGAAAATGCCAAGGTAAAATATTCCTAACTTTCTTCAAAAATAATGATTTGAACTAAATTTTTCAATAATGAACCACAATTTGTGGCTCGTTCTAGAAACAACATATGTGTCATTAGTTTTCCCATCCAGATAGCTGTTTCTATGCATGAGCTAGTAACTTTACTTACTTATTATAAAACGCCGTACATTTTGATCACGGGTCTCTTTACAACGTCTGAAGGATCTCACGATGTTCTTCTAAGCACAGCAGACTAACCGCTCTGAATCCGCTCATCGAAACTCTGAAATAAAACCCGCAAAATCGACCTTTAACCTGAAACTTCGTAGCCCCGGCTCCCCCGCGGAACGTGGAAACGTTCGGGAGCTGACAGTTGGGGAGTTAGTGTTGCGGACAGTCGCGGAAATGAAACTCGGTGGGTGTCGCCGTTGACCTGGACCCGGTTGAATAAGCGTCGCGAAATCGCTGAAAGGAGAAAATCGACGCCCCCACCCCCGAGTCCGCGGCCCCGCGGCTTTTCGAAAAATGAGATAACTCGTCGGAGGGAGTCGGCTCGAATGACGGTCAATTCGCGGAGGGCGGGAAAAACGTGTCGAATCGATAGTAATAGCAGCGTTTAAACGCTGAGATAGACGTTCTAATTCCGGAATTTAGGAGCTTTCCGTCGTTTATCTCGCAAAAGGACGTAACTCAACTTCTATATTGCCAAATTTCCTGGAATTGGAAAAAAAACACATTGGATCTTGAGTCCAGACTCTTAAAAACATCGACAAGAAAAAGTACTCTTGATTCAATCAGAATCTAGCTTAAATCAAGAACCAAGCCTCTTAATTTAATCGGATTTCGTTTTGATTCAAGCAAAAATCCGATTGAATCAAGACTATTTTTTCTTGTCAATGTTTTCAAGAGTCTGGACTCCAGATCCAATGTGTTTTTTTTTCCAGTGCTCGTGCAAATTGGTTTTTTACCAGGAGAACCCTAGGACTTTCTAAATAAAAATCACACTGATTTTTCTTCTGTTCTCTTGCAAATATCACACAAATTTCCGACGAAAATTGCGGGGGTGCATTTTTGTAAAAAATTGAATATGAGTCAATTTTGCAACCCCGGAATGGAGTTACGTTCCTTCGTCCGGAAAACGGACGTTTTTAGAGGGAATTCAACATCCATCCCCTCTCACTATGGTGTGGCGTGCTTTGCGATATATCGATTGATCTACCATTTAAACCTATGGAACAGAATCGATAAACAGGGTATTCGCATCGATTGCCTTAATAATCGATTCTTTCCCACAGCTTCAATCGGAAGGATACCGATAATCGATCATTCAGCCAGTGGGCTCTCGACGAGAGCCCGGGCAGACAGACGGTTATTATTTTTGAAAACATTTGAAATTGATTGATGAAAAAGCGCTCTCCTATCTGCTGCCGTCTGCGTCTCCCCGCCACTCCTCCTCTCCGTACTCGTTTCCACTCCGACTGAATAGTTTTCGCCAAAGGAAGTAAAAGCCTTGAAATTGCATCAGACAGTGCCTGTAACTTATGTTCCCTTTTCCTCTTACGATTTCATCCTCCTCCGCGAGCGCGTATTCTTCGCCCCGACGCGTAAACAACGACTCCCTTCGGGGAGAAACCACCCTCCCGCGTCGGGGTTGCGTTTGAGTTGGGTGGTTTTATCTCGAGGATTCGACTCCTGAGTGCTTCGAGCGGAATTGCAACGATTTTGAAAAATCATGCGCTCGCTCGTTCGTTCTGCAAATAAAGGAGCGATGGAGGGGGCGAGGGGAGGGAATCGTGTTCCGAAACCGCCGCAGATCCAATATGAGGCTTTTTTTCGGGGAGGGTGACGAGGGGTGGGGGTGGAATGCGACCGCAATAGAACGCTTGAGACTAAGTCGTCGCTTGACGGACAGAAGAACGTAACTACCCTTAGAGATGAGCCCGGGTAAGCATTGAGTTATATGGACGACAGGGCTCGTTGCGAAGTGTAGTTACGTGTTTTTGTCGGGAGGCCGGCGAAGTTTAAAACTCCTCTTTCGAGCGATGGGAATGAGAGGCTTGAAATTTCAAGGGATTTGCGTATAAGAAAAAGTAGCGGACTTTTTGTGTTAGTGTGGGAAGCAGAATACAAAGTAACCTAATCGAGTGGTAAATATTTTTTTTTTTTTTTACTTTTTGGTGGGTAAAGGGAGAGGGGATTACATTGACAAAATTTTTGAGTTGAAAATTTGCAACCCCGTTTAAAATTGGAATCGCAGAAATTGATGGACAAGGAGTATCCATCTGTCACGTTTAGCCATCCCTAATGACTGCATTGAAATTGAATGAAAAAGTTAGGATTTTAAGAAAAAGAAGGAAGAGTATCGTTGCGGTACGACGGTACTCGAGACACCATCGTTGTCCCAAAAACAAAATTAAATGCCGCAGTGTCCTTTAATAAGTAGAGTAACAAGACATACTAACACAATGACTGGAAGGTCTACCGTGATAGTTTTTTTCTGAAAATATTTTAGCAAGATTCGTATAATGTAATCCCGTTATAAATCGGAATCGCCAAAATTGATGTCCAAGGAGTAGCCATCGTCGTCGCAAAAAAAATTAAATGCCGTAACCAAATGTAAAGAAAAGTGTCTTTTAATACGTAGAATAACAAGAAATAGTAACACAATGACCGAAAAGTCTGCGGCCGTGATAAGTTTAAGTTTGGAAATATTTCAGCAAGATACGCATCATATGCCCCTCTAATGTACATTTTATCCCACCACTGTATAAAAGTGGACCCCCTTTCATTTCAAGAACCAATTTAAATATTGTCATTTCTCTTAGGTGAAGGACAATAAGTATAAAATTTAAAGAAAAATGAAAATAAAATAAGAAAGTTGACTCACTGCCACAGAAAACCTATCATCAAAAGCCTCGAGTTCCTATCAGTTTGACTATAAAAACAGATAGACACCTATTTTGGATTGTAATTTTGAAGACTCCAATTCTGTTTTTTCGAATTTCAAACCATTCAAACATGAACGTTTAATATACAAATATCCTATATTTTTCCTCGCAAAGTCAGGTAACAGTGGACGTTTCGAGACGCTGCAATCAAGATAGTTTCCCCCTAATTTCACTCACGATATAAAACTTTCCACCAACTACTTAACGAATTGCTTGCATATTTTACAGGGGAACAAGTTCTTAAGTAGAGCCCCGGATTGCGAGCGTATTCCAAGAAAAGCGTTGAGCAGCGGGAAATGATGAGCTCGTGTTGATAGCATTCTCAATTAGCGTCCTTTACAAGACATTAAAGCACTAAATCTATTCGAAATAAAAGCTTTTTATGGGTCCGCCGTTGTGCATCTTAAAGCCACCGTTGAAGCTTGAACTCGCCGAGGGACCGGGAATTTAATGACCTCATCTTTTAAAATGTATCTAATCTTTTGAAAGCTTCTTTTGCAGCTAAGCCGCCACCGAAGACGTATTATCTCATTAATTGATTGTATTGAGATAAATACCCTACGTAAACAGGTGTGAAAGGGAGAGGAAGATACCCGGAAGAGCGAGAGGTCCAGAGTGAATTGCCAGCTTTTGTATTCGGATCCTTTCGTTTTCGCATGCGAATCGGAGCTTTCAGACTTTACGAATGAAAGTTTATTGGAATAGTCAAGATAGGGGCTGAAAATTTTACATTTCTGTCTTTCTTTGTTGGAATTTCGAATGAGAAATATATCTATTACAATCAGTTGCAAGCGCCGATTTTATTCGTCAAAGAGCGAGTGGGTTTATCTTTTTTTGTCTATGAGCCGCCCCTAAATTACGTAACGCTCAAGGGGGAGGAGGGGTCGAGGAGAGCGTTACGCCATTTTGTTTTTACGTTTCAAGGGATATGGACGTCACAAAAACGTTACATGGAAGGAAGGAGGAGGGGGGTGGTTGTTCAAAGATGTGGAAAAAGTGCATTACATAATTTCAGGGATGGCCTCTTACGTATTTTACTTGATCTAATCAAAAATACTTTATGGAATGGGAGTAACATCCCATGAACAACTTACGTTATAACGTTAGGCATACTACTAAAAAATGAACAATTTTTGAAGATATTTTGATAAATTGGAATAGAGTATTGCACAATATTTGTTTCTACTTACTTATCTGTTACTTGGTGTTGGTGAGGAGAGGGTATAATTATACGGAATACATGGAAAGATAATCTTTGATCCTTTTTTGAAATCTGATTCCTTGTTCTTTCGCCAGATAGAATCAATGAAATGTTTCTTGAAACTATCGGGTATCTCTCATAATTTTTATTGGGGATTTTTTTCTTCCTCGCATCAAGTCTAGTACTATGAAAGAGGCTAAAAAGTTATCGAAATTTTGGTAACATTACTTGACAATCGACAAAGCTTTTAGGAGCTACCTTTTTTTGATCACCGAGAAACACTGGGGAAATAACATATGGATCTAGAGTCCAAACTCTTAAAAACATCGACAAGAAAAAATACTCTTGATTCAATCGGATTTTTGCTTGAATCAAGAACCAGGCCTCTTAATTTGAGCGGATTTCCTCTTGATTTAAGCAAAAATCTGATTGAATCAAGAGTATTTTTTCTTGTCAATGTTTTCAAGAATCTGGACTCTAGATCCAATGTGTTTTTTTTCCAGTGAAGCTTGTAATTACACCGCGTTCGTTTCTCGTTGCGAACAGAAATTTGTGAGCCCGATTTGCACAGGGTTATGACGATAGATTTGGCAGTAGAGACGGGGACCTTTTAAGCCTCCATGACAACATTAGAAGGTTTTGTTTCACTTTACGACATCCTAAGTGCGCGCAGGGAGAATGCCTTCCGTTTACGAGTTGTCTCGACCAGGAGTGGCGAAACTGCACCGGAGGGAAGGGTGCTTGTATCCATTACCAGGAACGTGTCGTAAAACCCTGGCCGCTAGCATCCGAACGCGGAATGCGTCTTACAAGACTCGCAATGCAATTTACGATTCTAACGAAGCCCTTTGAAAACCGCACCGTTTCGATAAATCCTCACTGAATAGTATCCGGAGAGCGCGAGTTATATCATAGAGAGTCTGAAAGCCCTCCGGTTGAAATTATAAGCAAAATAGCGTGTTAACGTGCTTTTAAATAGGAATTATCGCTATGCACTTCTATCGAACAGAGACTCATATAGTAACCATAGGGTGAAAGCGCATAATTTGGACCAAATGTTTCAATTCGGAATTACAATTTCTGGCTCAGTTTTGTTATCTATCATAGTTCTTCTGTGTGCATAAAAGTTTTTTCGGCTGAGCCAAAAACTACAGTTCCCAATTGCCAAATAAAGTCCATTTAGAGTTCAGATGAATTGGACTGCATTTAGCAATTAGCTACAATTTCCGGCTCAGCTTGGAGACAACATTTTTACCGATAGTTTCCCCGTGCACATAAGTAATTTTACGAATGATTCAGAAGTAGTCAGGAGTCCAATATAAGTGTATTTGACCATGCACGGGGAAAGAGACTTGAGTCAACCGAATCTTAAAATTGAGTTTATGACGGCAGAGCACAGGGAAGTGTCGTAGAAACATTTTGAAAGATTAAACGCTCCAAAATGCCAAACCAAGCCGGAGCTATAGCGTTTTGAAAAGTCTATTTCTAACAATTTAGTTTTAAGAAAAAGCTGTTTTATTCTGCCGTGCAAAGGAAGCACGCCGTATGCACCTTCGAGAGTTGCCAAATATCTCCGGATTAAACATGTATTTTTGAGGAATGTTATGCATATTTCTCCTTGAAATTTTCGGATATGTCAGATCAAGTTGCGAACAAGATTATCCGAAAAATTCGAAAAATAACATTCAAAGTTTTTCCAGTAAACTCGGTTTTTAGTAAAGCAAATCTGGCAATGTCTAAAGGTCGTACGGCTTTTTTCCGTACCACGGCAGTATAGATCCTGATTTTCCGATACTGATTGCCTTTCGTTTTCTCTTTTGTTTCAGGTGAGTTGGCATGTTCCGTTCCCCCACGGCTTAGTTTGTCGTTCTTCTGACGTATGGGAGTAACTCGATTTTAACGTGAGCCCTGTTCTCTGTATATTTCTATGCTTTCCGTGGCTCATATGGAAATTGAGATACGCTCTTACGTCAGAGGGGCGACAAATTATGTATTAAGGACGATTTTGGAATTAGACTCAACGACTGTGAGAGTCTATATTTCTTAGTTCTAATTGTGTCGTAAGATATGCAACTATGGAAAAAATCAATCTGCTCTCGATCATGAACGCGAATTTTGTTTCAAAGCTTGCTAATAACAATCTCAGAACAGAAGTTCATTTTGCATCTTCAAATTAAATAAATTAATCACATTGCCAAAGAATACTGCCGTCCTAAGGAAGAACGTCGTGTGAACCTCCCAGGCGTTGCCAAATTTCCTTTGATAAAACACGAATTTCTGGGTTAACTTATGAATATTTTCTTTCCAATTTTTCAGATGATTTTGCACGCAATTTCACCTGAAGTTCCTGAAAATTTCAAGTAAAAGTATTCATAACTTGCCTAAAAAATGAACATTTTGTTGTAATATATAAGTAATTTCAGCCGTAAATCGGCGACAATGCACTGAAAAGTGCAAGGCGCACATACTTGCATTTTTTCCCCGCGGTGGCTTCACCGTTGTTGCTCTTACCCAGTACAGTTCGTATCTAGGCCTCGAGTATGTAAACAGCCTCAGTCCAAAACTCCATGTCTTATTTCAATAAAACTAGTAATACCGTGTTACGAAATGCGTTGCTTCATATCCTCAAATCAAAACAACACAACACATTTTACCGAGGGAAATTTTGGCAACTCTCGAATGTTCATACGGCGTTTTTCCTCAGCGCGGCAGAATATTGGTATTTTGGGTAATTTCATTAATTCTCAAACATTATTTTCCGTCAATTTGCATGATTCAGCCATCAAAGTGCCATCGTGTAATCAGCACAACAAACGAATCGCTTGCGAAAAACCGTCGCAATAGGTAATGCACGAAACTCGTAAAGCTAACTCTCAGTGACACAGTAAAATCGCAGAAAATCTGAAACGAGTAGATTAGTATTGTGACCGCAAATACGCAAAATGCAAAGCTTCAATACAGAACACTAAATAGCTAGCGAGAACTGTAAATATCGTTATGATATTACCGGGAAAATATGTGACCGCGTTTTTAAGTGGAACATGCGCCTTCAATTATTTTTGATACCGCGAAATTCCGTCGTGTTATAATATGGCGGTTTCCAGCTTGAGAACCTAATTGAAACCTACATATCTTTGCTACTTTCAATGATGATTAATGTATTTCTCTATCAAACAACGCACTAGGTCTAGTTCCATAGGATGCAAACCGCAATATTTTGTGGGCAGCATTTTTTGAAAAACGACTAGTACTTTTATAATAGCAAATGGTGAAAAAATTTTCAATGGTTGACGGGACTGCTCCAAAGTTACTCACGTTGCTCATCTCTAACTTTATTTGATTATCAGAAAATTACTAGGCTATATTTGCGGAAAGGTCAAAAGTGAAACCAGTATTCTAGACAAACTTTTTTGATACTCGATGTTACTTGACGACTCTTCTTAAAGGTGAATCTGAGGATTCATCGGTGCACACTGAGTCGAGTCGATAGGAGAAGGCGGACAAAATCTAGAAACTTTGAAGATTATATTTTCAAAAATATGAAACAGAAAAGTTTAAGAGTCGTTTCATCGGTTTTTTCTTGAAATTTCCTTTCAGAGACATCCTTTGAAATCGAATTAGAGACAAAATAAACATAAAAATTTGAAATTTTAGCCAAAAATTCATGTCCGACCTTCCGTATCAGTTTGCTACATTGTGCAACGTTGGCGAAATGTATTCAGGGTACAATCAATTTAGCACTTTAATCAATAAAAATCGATCCTACCCGAAATGCATTGCGTTATAGGTGATTATCCACCTTTCGGGTTACTATAAGACCCTTGAATGATAATAAAATAGTAAAACGACGGGATATAGTATTTTTAATTTTATTTTAAGACTTCAGAAGACGGATTTTGGCACTAATATTCGGTAACGATTAATCTAGTGGCTGAAATTTCTATTTTCCGACAATAATCCACCCAATGTTCAAATTTTAAATAACATCGATCGCACCTACCCAAAATGCATTGCGTCATAGGTGATCATCCACCTAGAAGGTGACTATGAGACCCTCGAATGACCATAAAGGAGAAAAACGAGGGATCTAAATTAAGGAAGAAACGGTGTCGTTGAAGATTTTTATTTTAAGACTTCAGAAGATGGTCTTCGGCACTAATATTCCTTAACGATTGATCTAGAGGCTAAAATTTCGATTTTTCCACAATAATCCACCCAATGGCTTAAATTTCAAAATCAATCCTACCCTAAATGCATCGCGTCATAGGCGATTATCCACCTAGAACGTCACTGTGAGACCTGTGAATGATAATAAAAGAGAAAAACGAGGTATTATTCCTTAACGATTGATGTAAGGGCTAAAATTTCGATTTTACTACAATAATCCACCTAATGATAAAAATTTGAAAATTATCGATCCTACCCAAAATGCATTGCGTCATAGGTGATTATCCACCTAGAAGGTGACTATGAGACCCTTAAATGACAATAAAAGAGAAAAACGAGGTATATCATTCCTTAGTGATTGATCTAGAGGCTAAAATTTCGATTTTCCCACAATAATCCACCCAATTGCTTAAATTTCAAATAATATCGATCCTACCCAAAATGCATCGCGTCAGAGGTGATTATCCACCTAGAAGGTGACTATGAGACCCTTGAATAACTATAAAAGAGAAAAACGAGGGGATCTAAATTAAGGAAGAAACTGTGTCGCGTCCAAAATGTATTGTGTCGTAGCTGGTAATTATCTGGAAATAAACCCTTACTAGACTCTGTTAGTTTTATTTTTACTACATACTTTACATTCTACTTTAAATATTTTAAGACTTTGGAAAATGGTTTTGGGCACGAATATTTCTTAATGATCGATCTCGAGGCTGAAAGGAGGCGCAAACATTCATTTATCATTGACCTACATGCTGAAATTTCAAATTTTCTACAGTGAATCCACCCAATGCATGGTTAAAATTTGAAAAATATCGATCGAAAGTTCGTTTTTCCCTCGGTAATCCACCCAACAGTTATTTGAAAAATATCGATCGCACCCGAAATGCATCGCGTCATAGGTGATTATCCACCTGGAAGGTGACTATGAGACCCTGGAATGACAATAAAAGAGAAAAACGAGGGGATCTAAATTAAGGAAGAAACGGTGTCGGGTCCGGTTAGGATCGTTGGTCGGGCGATTAACGGGGACCGCAGCCCCGCGGCGGGGGCGCGGGGGGGGGAGTTATAAAGCTCCAAGTTGAAGTGCTCCGTCTCAGCCTCGTCGCTCGTCGGCGCGGCGGCGGCCACTCAAATAGACATGGTCACGCGAAATCGAGTTGACCAACTCGAAACTTGTCGCGCGGTCCCTTTAAATTAACGTCATTAAACTCCGCTCAAGCTCCCGGTAAATTGTCGCGCCCGCCCGTTGCCACGTTCCGCGGGCCCCCGCCGGAAAAATCCGACGCCCCCTTTATCGACTCGCGGCTGTCGAGGAGTCGGGTGACTTCGAAATTGACGCGAGTCGGTCGATTCGCCGCTTCCCTCGTGAAAGGACGTAACTCCATTTCGTAACCTTCCCGCCAAAGTATAACAAGTGCTATGCGACGTTAGTATGTCTACAAGTCCGAACTTTCTGGAAAGTTCGGAAATGGCAATGATTTTTTAAGGGCGGTAAGGAAGTCCTGAAAAAGTGCCGAAATTCCGCAACCAGGTCCGGAATTCATTTCATTTTTTTGTCATTTTTGTCGCACACTAAGCGATAAATCCAAATTTTTGAAATTGTTCAAATTGCTTCAAATGGAGATACTGAAAAAGTACTGAATTTTTCTGTTGAGGAGCTACTGAGTTTCTTGGGAATGTACCGTAAAAGTACTGTTTTTTGGCCAGCCCATTTCCGTGGACACCCTGGTCGTCTCAAAATTTCCGCCGCCATTTTAGTTTGTTACAGAGGAATTGTTAGTTGATTCTGTTTGAAAATTTCACTGAATTCTATCGGTAGCGCAAAGAAAATACATTGAAATTTTCGAACGGATTCGTTGAGAAATTTCTCTGTGAAAATATAAAACGGCAGCGGAAATTTTGAACGTCGCACGGCGCTTGTGATACTTTGGCGGGAAGATGACGATTTCAATGTTGCTAAATTTCCCTTCGCAAATCCCCCCTCGGAATCTCGGTAATTTCCGACTGAAAATTTTCCTAATTTTTCCTCAGATTTCATGCTAAAATCAGAAAATTTTTGGATGAAAATTGCCTAGGTACATTTTTGGAAAATAAATCAATCGTTAGAGTCAATTCGGCAGCCTTGGATTGAAGTTACGTTTCTTCGTCCGGGAGACATTAGAGTGCATGATCAGCCCAAGGTGATGTGATTTTTCTTTCTTCATAGGGAAAATCTCAATTAGAGTATGATTTGCCTTATGTGTTGAACCAAACAGATAAACATCAGGGAGAAATCATACTTAATGCGGGATTTTCCCTCTATATTGAGAAAAACGACGTAATCTTGAGCTAATCATACAATCAACCAACTTGCGTCCATTTGACTGGTGGGTTAACCGCTTTTTGCTAGCAACTACAAAATTATTTATTTTGGAAGTGCAAAGTTAAAAATGTCCCGTATGTTTATTTCGGGTTTCTTTGAATTACTTTTTTTACGGCTAGATCAACCTAAATGACTTTCAGGGAAATTCAGGGTGACTAATGCCATGGAAAAGTCAAGGGAAAAATGGGTCAGAGGTACGATTAAGTAGGAAAAGTGGAATTGCACAAATTGGGAAAGGTATCAATACTCGACTCTATTTTGTTTTAATTTCGATTTGTCGGGTCGGATAATCGATGTGTGGCCGATCAGTGAGCGATGTGCCGAAAGCTTGTCCATCATTCAACCTGACATTTCCATTCGAGTGATACAGCTGACCAATAATCCGAATCCATTCCAATATCGACAGCGACGAAATGTGACAAACGGATCCGCATTTCGTCGCCTCTCTGACGCAAGAGCGTATCTCAATTTCCACGTGAGCCCTGTTTCACATGTAAATCCATGCTTTTTGGGGCTTATGCGAAAAGCGACATACGCCCTTACGTCGGAGGTACGACGATTTGTCTATACTCATAGAGAATAAGTGACATGAACTGCCCGGGCGAAGAAGCAAACGAGTCGAAGATTCTCAGGCGTTGGGGCTAATTTACGGAGCTGAGATTCGATTCTCGAGCGAAAAATTTGCATAAAAGACCACCGTAAGACCGCACATCTTCGGAGCCGGGCGAAGAATAGCTCCAGAAAACGAGGCGAGCAACGCAACGACTCACAGTGGACCAGTCAATAGGAGAGATCGGACAAAATTTGGAAACTTTAAACGCCCATAACTCCGTTTATGAAAAACGTTGAGCATTGGAAAAAAACCATTGGATCTAGGGTCCAGACTCTTAAAAACATCGACAAGAAAAAGTACTCTTGATTCAATCAGAATCTAGCTTAAATCAAGAACCAAGCCTCTTAATTTAAACGGATTTCGTTTTGAACTAAGCAAAACTCCGATTGAATCAAGAGTATTTTTTCTTGTCAATGTTTTCAAGGGTCCGGACTCTAGATCCAATGTGTTTTTATTTCCAGTGAGGTTCTATAAGTGGTTCTATTGGCAGAGTGTCTACAAGTCCGGAATTTCCAGAAAGTCTGGAAATAGTGCGGATTTTTTAAGGTCGGTCCAGAAGTACTGATAAAGTGCGGAAATTCCGCTAGAAAGTCCGGAATTGTATTAATGTGTTGTCATTTTTGTCGAAATTTGAGCGAGAAATTCAAATTTTTGAAATTTTTCGAATTTCGTCAATTGAAGGTACCGAGCAAGTACTGAACTTTACTGTTGAGTAGGTACTGAAAATCTCGGGAATGTACTGAAAAAATACTGCAAAAGTACTGATTTTTGGCCAGCCTGTTTTCGTAAAGGTTTTCTCGAGTAGTTTTCTTCGAGAAGCACTCCTTAAAGAAACGTGACGAAGTAAAAATACAATTTCGCAGTTTTAGTCAAAAATTTCATGTCCGACCTCTCTGACTGACTCGATCCACTGTGCGACTGAAGTCCAAATCCGTATTCGGGATCCGTTCCCGAAAGATTCTTGTTGATCCGCGGGAATCAAATCCCTTACCAGCCTCTTATTTTCGTCAACGCCCTTTTCGGAGCCCGCTTTGAATATAAATCGCCTTTGTGGGAACGCTCCTGCGCTACGGAAGATAACAGTAAGTGCACTCCAGCTTGGACCACGGATAACACGTATCTTAACCGGCGTCGAGACTCATTTTCATTTGGACTTACTGCTGGCTCCCGGAGGAAGGAAGCCTCTCAAAGCGGAGGAGAAGTCTGTCGATTCGAGTGGCAGCCCTCTTTGACGGATAGAAGTAGTGTTATCAAACATTTTATTACAGTCATATCGGTGAGATATTCACTCGAGATGCCAATGCGAATCTTTGCATTACCCATCCTTCTTGAAAAGGCTCGTGGAGATCGTGGGCGGGGAGAAATGGGGGCGTGACTCACTCTGTGTCCTTTATCATTTTTAGTGAATGAAAAGGATAAAGGGAAGGACAGGCGGGTTTTGTCCAATTTAGACCGATATCGAGTCGCCGAGAAAATTTCGTGGAAAGTTTCTTTTTGTAAGGGTGAATCTATCGTGCTGACTTCTACGATTTGCTCCAACGATGAGTTTAGTAGGAAGGAGACAAGTTGCATGCAGAAGAAAACAAAAAAGACAGTTTGAATTTTTCATGTCCCTAAAGACTGAATAGAAAGAATAAATGACATTTTAGACACCGTTTCCAACAGTTCTTGGTACTGTTTGTGGACTGTTACATTTTGGCAGTCACGAATAAATAATTGTTTGAGCTTATGAAATCACGCGTAACAAAGCTGCTTTATTTAAATGGACGTATTTCTACCAAACAGACCTATGTGGAGGTGAGAAATATGGGGTGTGCTCTAGGAAGCTGCATAAGAAGCAATGTAAAAGTGGGCGTGATTCCTTTTGTAGAATTGGAAAAGCGGGATATTACATTCTATCAAACAGACCTATGTGCCAACTGAATGTGGAACTCATGAGCCGCGGGCATGGCAAGAGAGCGTTGTGGACAGGGCTCATGAGTTAAAAACTCCCTCCAACGAGCTCCCCGTTGTGCCGGCGCCCGTTCGTTGCCGCTGACGTCACTGGCGCTTTGTTATTCTCGTTCACTCTTACGCAAAGAGAACTAACGAGCACAGCCCACATTTCTCACTTGCACATAGGTATGTTTGGTAGAAATACGTCCAAAAGTGACATAAGTCCCTTTTACGAAACTGAGTTCTGAAGAATGAAGATGGTTGATTGACTAATCGATCATTTCAGGACTTTGTCAGAAATCTGCGAATCCCAAAGCGACATCGTACTGTAGTGCTACAGATCGCAGCATTCTTATTCTAATCCAAAAGTCTATCGTGCTTATCTAAATCGCACATTGATTTTGAAAAGTTTTTCGTGAAATCGTTCGAAATAATTCTAAAGCATCAATTTGAATAAACTAAGTTAAACCTTTTAGCACTTAGCTGTCAATTTTCTGCATTTTCCACTCACTTAGGCTGTAGTTTCAGTGTTGTTTTAGCCTAATCTGTCATCAGATTTTGCATATCGAAACCTGAAGTTCAACAGGGTTTTATGAATTGTTTTGAGTATTAATACCTCGATTCGTAGAAGTCTTAAGAAAGAGTAAGGAAAGCCAAGTGTATTAACTTTCATATCGGTATATTGAAATCGCGGAATCTCGAATTGAAGATTGCGGACGTGCTCCTAAAGTCGTCGTCTATTTCCTTTCTTTCATATTGTGCGTTGTTTCATTCTTGGAAGCTTTTTGTAATATTGACAAGCTCAGGTACTCCACACTCTCCGAAGCAACACCAAATCGCATTCTATCAAGTAAAAAGTGTGGATAGAGCGAGTATCAGAGGGAATAGAAACGCTTTCATCAGTAATGTAATGGGTTTCGATGAGCTATGGATACTTTGCTAATTACAATTCAAAACTAATATTTATCGGTATTAGTTTCAATAGTTTTCAATCAGCCAATATGTACGAGATAGAGCTAGTAATTTTGCTCACTGAACATTCTGATAAACGTGCCGCACAAAACTGTAAACTTGTAACTGTGTAAACTTTGTGACGCGTTTTTAAGTGAGACGTTAGTTCAATATGAGTGGCAAAATAAAAATGAGTAACTTCTGGAATGATGAAGTCATTAGTCAGTCCACGCTCCTTCCCTAAAACACGCAGAAGGAACGATCGCAAATTAACCCTAAATTTTACTCATTTAGCACTTACGCTTACTTCGGGGGAAATCTTTCTTTTTGGCATGCCAATTCTTAATTTTGCCAGTTTCGCGGTCATCTGTTTCTATGATCGAGGGTAATGGTCCTATCGTTGCCAACACAAGCAAATACTAAGATTACATGACAAAATAGCAGAGTTTATCGTATCAAAAGGTAGTGAGGTTGCCAGTTTTCAGTTTCATAGAGCAAGTGAGAAAATATAACGAAACGGGAATGTGAATGTGTGCTCCTAGGCCTTGTCTTTACGGAACGTTTTATGGGATTTGTCTCCAAGCTCAAATCTTAGGAATGAAGTTCCTAGGCTTCTTCCCCATTAAACAAAGCAATGAAATTTCTTCTCCTTCTCTCCGAGTCACTTTTAGGACTTAACAAGGACTCAGCTTGGTACTGTGATTAGTATTGACTAACTCAATATTATTCCCAACTTGCAAGTGAAATTTTCCTCGAGATAAAGCCCATGAAACGTACCGTGGAGACAAGGCCCTAGAATGCGTTTTCATGTTTAATCGCTGTTTCAAAAGATTGTGTATTTAAAATGAGCTCATTAAGTTAATTTTGATTACTCTTCCTTGACTAAAAAACTTATCATGACGCGATTTTAAGGCCTCAAAAAACAGTTTACACAGTTAGTCAGTCCTACAGAGCCATTTGCTTTTGATTTGTTGGATTACAATCAGCTTTTTCTTCTCCTAGACATTATTTTTTGCCCTGTGTATCAGCATTTTGTCGTTTCTTCGAAATTTTACAATAGAATTGATATACCACTAAACTGCGGAAACCCGTCGGCGTTCTATCTTTTCGTGGAAACCAGGGTATTAATTACACCAGGAATTTTAGACACAATTTTTCCTCCCGTAGGAATTATTTTGTGCCCCTTTTATGAACTTTTTGTCGTGTCCTTGAAATCTTACAATAGAGTTACTAAACCACTGAACTGCTACATTTTCTCAGCGGAGCTCCATTTTTTCGTGGAAACCAGGCAGGGTATTAATTACACAACGAATTCTGGGCACAATTTTAATTCCCTTAGAAATTATTTTGTGCCCTTTTCTTGAACTTTTTGTTGTGTCCTCGAAATCTTACATTATAATTAATATACCACTAAACTGCGAAAATTTCTCGCCGGGGTTCCATTTTTTACCCGGCGCCTCCACCACTTGAAAGGGCTAAATCTCGCCCGGCAACGCACTTGCCACGGGCTCGCTCTGGGGGCGTAAAGAGCGTGAATATTTCGGGGGCGCCTAAAAGGCGAGGTCTCCACCAATCCGCGAATTTTAGGAGCCACGGATAGCTCACATGGTTGAATGATGACAAGACAACAATTGATTGATTAAATGAATGATTGATTGATTTAATAATCATAGACAGAATACACGAATCAAATTTCAGAACAACGAAACCGAAAAACACAACTAAATCTTCTTCAAAATCTTCCAAACTTCCATAAACTCTCCAAAACAACCGAAACTCAAAAATAGACAAAAACTACAGCTAGCACACCAGGACTTGGCGGGGGCAACGGTCGGACGACTCTAATGTGCTGATCCTCTATGCCGACGGTCTCGCGGAGGCTGCTGACGAATTTTCACTCAAAACGTTGACGGAAGGGTTGAACCGCACTCAGTGACTTGGCGGGAGGCAACGGTCGGACGACTCTAATGTGCTGATCCTCTATTCTAGAGGTCTACGGAGGTTGATTCGACACCGCCGAAAAACACTTTGAGGACTCAGGGATGGAATTTTACGTGCACCTGGACATCACACGGAATCGCGACATTTCCCATCCCGGCGAACATGAGCGACTGACTTTAGAAATTTTCCGGAAAACGCGCGTCACCATGCACCGCCGCTTCCTACGTCCCGCGCGTCCTGCCCCTTTACGCCAATAGCATTTCACGAAAAGTGCTGATCAATCTAGGGCTGGCCGCGGTTCACACGGGAAACAAGAGCAAAATCTAACCTATGACGTCACAATGTTTCCTCCTCGCTGAGCCGCTGTCCGGCAAGCGATCCGCGCTATTCTCCCAGTACAAGGAGAACATGAATAATTTTTAAGTGTAGGGCTCAATTTTCGTTTCAATTTCGAGGACACAACAAAAAGTTCATGAAAAGGGCACAAAATAATCTCTAAGGGAAGAAAAATTGTGCCTAGAATTCGTTGTGCAATTAATACCCTGCCTGGTTTCCACGAAAAAATGGAGCTCCGCTGAGAAATTTTCGCAGTTCAGTGGTGTATTAACTCAATTGTAAGATTTCAAGGACACGACAAAAAGTTCATAAAAGGGGCACAAAATCATTTTTACGGGAAGAACGATTGTGTCTAAAATTCCTGGTGTAATTAATGCCCTGGTTTCCACGAAAAAGTAGACCACTGGCGAAAATCCGTGGTTTAGTGGTATATCAATTCTATTGTAAAATTTCAAGGACACAACAAAATGTTGATAAAAAGGGCAAAAAATAATGTCTAGGAGAAGAAAAATCTGATTGTAATCCAACAAATCAAAAGCAAATGGTTCTGGAGGACAAGGAAGAGTAATCAAAATTAACTTAATGAGCTCATTTTAAATACACCATCTTTTGAAACAGCGATTTAACATGAAAACGCATTAGGGCCTTATCTCCACGGAACGTTTCATGGGCTTTATCTCAAGGAAAATTTCACTTGCAAGTTGGGAATATTTTTTCGTGGAAACCAGGGCAATAACTACACCAGGAATTTTAGACGCAATTTTATAGCCCTCGGTGCTAAATGATTCCGAGGAAGGGACCGAGGATTCCTGGCTGGTTTTTCCGGGAAGCGGCAGCAGGGTCCCAGGGATGGGGTCCCGGCGGCGCGGCGCGGGGCGGCGTGTCTATCCGGGCATGAGGAGCCTAATCATACTCCAGCGTAGTGGTTGTGGTTTCCCCGGTGAACTTTTAAATTTGATTAAAATTGCTCGGCGGCCCCGCGCCCCACCTGCTCCCGCTTCGTTTATCATTGGGACACAAATTTGTTACGACTAGACGAGCAAAGACGGAGGCAAAAACTTATCAGGTGACTGGGGCCCGCCGTTGTCATCGCCTCCGCCAAGTGCATCGAAAAACGCTGAAATCCGATGTGTTTTTGGGTTGATTTGGCAGACGTGTCGAAGGTGCGCGGAAATTTATGGTCCCGGATTCTTCCATCGATTCCCGGACCCAGTTGTCGTGGATTTTGCGGCATCAACTTTTCCGCCGTGAAATACGACCGCGGTGACACACCTTCGCACGGTGGGTCTAGAGTCCCTTCATACTGAGAGTCAAGACAATGTGAATCCATTTCTGATTGGTTCCCGTATTTTCGGCCTTCACAGTGTCACAAACGGGAATAAAGATTACATTTTCACCGATTGCAAAGATTATAATCTGGAATGGACCGAGAAATTTCGGGTTCGACAAGGAACAAACGGAATGAGAGAAGGAACGGAGAAAGGAATTTAAGAATGAGCCGATCAAAGATTACGAAAAACGTTCAATTTGTGTAATCTTTATTCCCGTTTGTGACTCCATGAGGGGTGTTGTCTTGACTCTCAGTATAAAGGGACTCTAGGTGGGTCGAGCCCGTTGGAAAGGTCGGACGAAACAAGGAAACTTTAATAGCTGTAGAGTGTCTACCCTCAGGAAAACCAAAAAATATCAGGAAATTTAACGTCATCAGGAAAATCGGTCACAGATCAGCAAATGTCGAGTGCTTCGAGCATTTTTCAAAAATTCGATTCAAATCATCGAATATTTTGATTTGTCGTTAACTAAAATGTATGTCAATTTATTCGCTCAAAATTTCTGATTTAATATCCGAAAAAATCAGGAAAATCCAAGATGAAATCCTAGCAGACACCCTGTTATCATGGACTAGTAGACAGGGTAAGAATTTCAGCTCTCTGATTTGTTTCTCCATCAAAATTTCACGCAGAACACGTTCGTGCGCAACGCAAATCCATTAAATCAACTCCTAATCACTACGATATTTTGGGGTTTATGATGCGTAAATTCAAACCTTCCGTTGATGAAAAAACGAAAGTCTACATAAGTCCAATCGCGCACTAAACGTTACTAGAAAATATGGGAACCTCAATCTCGGTACTACGGCGTAGGTGTCTTACGTTGTTAACACTTTGAGCAACACAAGGAATGGGAAGAAACATTGCTTGATTAAAAGGAGCCTACCAAAACCATTGTTGTGCGCGATTTGAATCAAGTAGGTAAACCTATGTATTTTACATGAGTGGGAAGTCGAAATTTCCGTATCAAAGGTGAACTAAAAATGCTAACATTTTCGCTAGTGGTCGATTTCATCAATTTCTGTTGTGCTATTTACATTCTATGTGAAGTTTTAGCCCGAGACTGTATTTAAGAATGCTTAAATTCGTACTTCATCTAGTGGTCCATTCCGTGTTTACGAAACGTTGAGGTTTTAGAGTGTTTTTTACCATATAATTTACTTTTCGGAGCACCCTTTAAAATTTGAAAATCGACGAAATAAGTATCAAAATGTGCTGTCTTAGTAAAAAATTTCATGTCCGACTTCTCCCGATCCACTGTGCGTCGTTTCGAACTAGTTTCGATACGCTCATCCCGCCCACGCTGTGTGAGCAAAGAAGAGGGAGGATCGCTCGGTTCTCTTCTTTTCTAATCCACGAACTTATGAGCAGACGGAGCAAGACAGCGGGTAAATGATACTTATGCTGAGAGGTGCGATGAGCGCAGGGTTTAAAGTGAGAAAGGAGCATTGCAAATTATAGGGTGGAGCGGAGGAAGTTGTCTCCGGAATTTTTCTTTGAACGAAGGCAGGTTCTCGAGCGCATGAGCGGTGAAAAGTGTTTCAATGAATTGCTCACGGAGAGGAAATATTACACAAATATATTATTGGCGTAAAATGGAAGCCCAAAGCTATTGCTGTCAATAAATTTTTAATCAAAATTAAAATTTAATCACTTTTTTTTTTTTGTCAATTTTTTTAAATCATTACTATATCAATGGCTAAAGTGCGGCACCTCATATCTCCATTGCGTTGTTTCAAAATCTTCGCTCCTAGTTTATTTTATCGAAGAGGAAGTAGTCAATTTTATAGCTCAAAATGTGCACAAAATAATCTACTAATAGAAAAAAAACCAAAGAAATGTTCATGAAATTACGTTGACTTGTTATCTAAGGAAAAAATGAAAATATGACTGGAAGTCTCCCAACACCCCAAACGCGCGCCGATACGTGATCTCGTGCTGTAGCCATCGATGTGCTCTCTAACCTCCTAATTTTTTTTTTTTTTTTTTTTTTTTTTTTTTTTTTTTTTTTTGTCACGGTACATTCTACTATTCCACCGGGCCAATTTTTACGGTTTTTGTGACTATCGACAGGTGATAGTCCATAGGTGAGCTCACTATATTCAGATTTTGGAATTATGACCCAGGTTTTCTCTGTTCCGTGCTAATGTTGTGAATTCTCCCATTTAAACAATATAAAATTGTCACGGTTTGTCCAAAAATTTACTGGGCCGATTTTTCCGGATTCCCTCTTTTGTACTTCCCGCCGTGTAAATTGTATTCCACGTAAGATTGAAAAAAGAAAACATGTGTGTCGTTTCTTCCTAGTCTAGACCTTGTCTAATAGCCAATGTCCGTGGTATATCACACTATACTACCGACTTATTCTCTAAAACTTTAGGGGAAAAGGGCTGCGGCACCCGAAAAAATCTTTTTTGGAAAGAATTGAACGAATGAGGGAATGAACTCTTATTTTGACCTACAGAACACCCTCCTGCAGTTCAGCGATTTAACCTTGGTTCACCCTGTATTCCAATTTCAGTCAATGGGAAGACATTCCCGTATCATACAAATTGCAAGACGCGGCCTGCCTCCAACCGAGCTTGGGGGTTCCCACCCGGGGTGAAAAGAAAATTATCCGCATTAGCTGCAGTTTTACTGGGTCACGCGGCTGGGACGACGAAAACCGCCTCCCCGCTCTCAAAGCGTCTGAGCGCCGCCTCCAGACGAAAGACTACCCTCCCGAACGAGAACCACTCACCTCCAACGGAAAATCCCTGTCGATAGGTGGTTTTTGCAGGTCGCGGTGCGGAGTCTGAGTCGCACTTATTTCGAGCTCCGTCGCGCCGCGTCATCGGATCAATTTACATAATTTCAATCTCGCAGGTGCAGTCGCCGACAGCTACATCTGTTGTCATACACGGGGATCTCCGCGCGCTTCTTCCGACGATTTTCCCGGGCCGTCTTTTCTTTTACCGAGCGCTCGAGCGGTACGTGACGCCGCCGTGACGCACCCTCGCCGCGAATCGAGTCGGAACGGCGCTGCTTTTGACAGGGAGGAAGGTTATCAAAACCCCCGATAACCAGACANGGGGGGGGGGGGGGGGGGGGGGGGCTGAGGGCTCCGGGGCTCCCCGAAAGCAAAAAATGCAATGAAGAAGGAAGGAAGGAGGAGACTGAAAATAAGGGAGGCCGGAGCTGTCCTTTTATTTTACCAAAGACAGGGTGTCTACAAGTCCGGAATTTTCGGAAAGTCCGGAAATAGTACTGCTTTTTTAAGGGCGGTCCGGAAGTACTGAAAAAGTGCGGAAATTCCGCAAAAAGGTCCGGATTCTTTTTCTTAATTATTTGTCATTTTTGTCACAATTTCAAAGTTTTGAATTTTTTCTACTTTTGTCAAATGGAGGTACTGAAAAAGTACGTATTTTTTCTGTTGGAGGAGGCACTGAATGTCTGGAGAATATTCTGCAAAAGTACTGTAAAAGTACTTATTTTTGACCAGCCTGTTTTAGTAGGTACCCTACAAAGATTGCAGGGTTCCCGGAATTAAATTCAATTTCCTAAAGTTCCGAGAAAAATTCGAGGAAAGAATTTCAAAGTACGCCCGGATTTAGTTCCAAAGGTCGTCAAATTTAATATTAAAAAAATCATCAAATTTGTTTTGAAATCGGCTGGAAGGAACGCGGAATTATATTTTCATAATTGCAGAACAATTTGATGTCCCAAAATTTCACGCAGTGCAGTTTACTTTACGGATCGACAGTGTCATAACTACCAAACCACATATGGACTGCATTTTGGAATTTGGAACTATAGATTCTGGCCCGGTTTAAAAACAACGTATGTGCCATTGGTCTCCCTATGCACATAAGTGTTTTTCAGATAAGCCAGAATCTATAGTTCCAAATTGCAGTCCATATCTGGTTTGCGGTGTTTGCGAGTCCTATCCGCTTCTCCGTTTCCATTTCAGATTCTTCAAGGAGAACAAATCAATATCATTCCTTGTAGTTTCCACGGAGTTGTCTTCGCACAGAGAAGAAAAATCAAGGAAGTTATCAAGAATTGACGTTCGGTACTTTTCCACTCAAAAACTTAGGAAGTTAGCACCGCCGCAAACCAAGATACGTGGGCTAGTCGTTTCGCCGTCGAGATAGAGTCGATCACCACGGTTAGAGAAAATTTGACGCGCCTTCATATTGGCTGGATACTTCACACACTGCCCCGGAGTTAGTTTAGTTGCGTGACCCAATCGAACCCAACTTCTATCAGTTCTATCTGCACTCGTCGTTAGTTGAACCAGTGAGAACGAAAACACACGAACTCGGTAACTCGAAAATGCTCAGTAATGCTCGAAAAGACAGTTAATTTACATTTAGGTCATTTAAGTTAGCGCACCTGTTCCAACTTGGACCTCTAAAGTGTCCATAAGTGCTTGTCTTTCGGCGGCATAAATCTTTTTCTTAAACTAATTTCTCCACCTATTCTAAAGTTTTGTGTGTGTCTTGATTATTTTCATTTTTCCGTGTTGGTGCGTTTTCGTTCTCACTGATTCAGTTCCATGATTTGAAGGGTGTTAACATAGTCTGAAATCAGGCATGCATTTATTTGAAGGCATTTTTATATTAATGTTTAATGCTAATAAGCATTGATATATTATAAATTGGTCCTAAAAATCTGATCATTCTTGAAGGGAAAATCGTTTTGGGCCAAATTCCGCCTGGAACTCTGATGAAAACGGGAGTTTTTAACGAATTTCTCTGTGCGAATCATCTTCTATGGAGCACACTCCGGTATTAAGTACTTCTCTTAGAGACATGGGCTTTAAAAGTATGTGTTTTAGTATGCTTTGAAAGGAATTGGAAGGTGGGGGAAGTGGAATGACTGATCTAGCGCCAGGTAAATTAATGATGCGCAATGATCAGTAGTAAAATATTCATCGACGGTACACTAAGTGCATTCATTTGCTCCCGACGTTATCAATTCAAAATTTCGCCGAGTTTTTCCTTCGACAAACGAGTCTCATGTTCGACACGGAAGTGAATTGGACTCGGCGTTCGACGGCAAACGATTTGGAATGCGGAGACTAGAAAAACACACTTGCCAAATTTCAGCAATACGCTGTTCAATTGGCTATGTACATTGTAAAAATGATCTGTTTCTATTTATACTCTCCATTCTAGCATTCTAAATAAAGATTTTGCGAAAATTTTAAGTATAAAAATCAATTCAATTTATGCATTTCATATGGGTAACATAGATGGGATGGTTTAAATACAAATTTAATCAATCCCGTCAAGTAGTGAGGCAAAATTCAAATTCACAAATGAACTTTATGATTATAAAGAGCGACTTGTTCAGAAATAAATCTAATAAAATCCGCCTATTGATGACAGATGCATGTCGGGATAAGCACTTTGGCAAGCGAGTTTTTGCAAATGAGGATAGGATTGTCAAACTGATTGCCAAACTCTTTGTTTATCAGGCAAAACTAAGCATTTTCCTCCGAAATAAACTTTATACGATAAAGAAGATAGCAGTGCGGGGGTTTTGAAATATGCTATCTCGGATCACGAAGGTCACGAGGTGATATTTTTCAAAAGTTTCGAAGAAAAAATAAAGCCTCCATCGCGAAATTACCTCACAACAACCGTTAAACATATTACTCTTTTCCGCCACCGCTCTCTTAGATTATTGAACCCGTTATCCCGATGAAAAAATCCCCCACATGATTGTAATTCATAGCGCTCCGAACTTTTCCTACTTTCCCGAGCCAAAGAAGTTCGGCCGAAATCGCCAAGTTTGGCAGCGGCGAGCGAATAACTGCGATTCCTCAGCGAGAGCGAGCGATTCGTCTTTCGCTAATTCGAACACTGAACACGCGTTTAATAATCGCAGCCCCAACAGCGCCCGGATTTCCGCCCCACGTGCCCCGCGCCCCCACCACCGGGTGCCTCACCCCTACCCCCACTCGATAACTCAAGCCAGTCTTTCAACTTGGGAAGTTTTTAACAATAACTGCCGGCCAATTTATAACTTCGTTTGCCGCAGCCATTCATGCGGTCGCAACTTTCTCGCGCCCCGGCTGGCCCGCCCCGAGAGGAGGGGGTGGGGGTGCAAAAAGATAAATATGGTGCAGGGAGGATCGACGGCGTATTGAAGTTTCGCATCGGGGATCGTCTGCGCAAGGCGGTTTTGCGGATGCACCCAAGCGGGGTAATGATCAGTGGAATTTTGACTCTTCGCGGGCTGATTATTGACATTGATAGGCAAAGTGATAGACAAAGAAGACGAAGGAAAATGGAGATGTTGCATGTGTGAGGAATTTGCGATTTGACTGTTGATTCTTACGTAAAAGTTCGCGAGAAACACGGTGGTGGGATGGTGCCACTGGTTTTCTCTGAAAGCCTCTCCCAAGCTCAAAAAAAGCTCTCAAAGTGAGGCCAAAATGGAGGGGATATCTCACCCTACCCTGAGAGTCCACCTCTACATCAAGATAAACTCTCCATGCAAAGATGGGGAGCAAATACATCAGCAGGGTTGCCGTGTTTTCAGTTTTGGAGTCCCCAAATAAAGTGGCAGCCCTGTCAATGTATTTGCTCCCTATCTTTCCATGGAGAGTTTGTTTTGATGTAGAGGTGGACTCTCAGGATATCGTGGGATATCCCCTCCATGTTGGCCTCAACTCGAGGTGGTTTTTTTGAGTTTGGGAGTTGATTTCAGAGAAAACCAGTGGCACCATCGTGTTTCTCGCGAACTTTAACATAAGAATCATTAGTCAAATCGCAAATTCCTCTCACATGCAACATCTCCATCAGAGAGATCCTATTGATGGTAAAGGGTATACACAGTATGAAAGAGTAACCGTCATTTTGTCGCCTAGCTGACCAAAGGACGCAAGTTCACATCGAGATGAGCCCGGAAAAATATTGAATCTTATGGACGACAGAGTTCATTGCAGAGAACAGTTACGCTCTTATGTCAGGAGGGCGACGATTGTGCGTCTATACGGGAAGTAGAACTCACAGTAACCTTAATCGTGCGGTTAGTATCAGTACCCCAGAGCCGAAAGGTACCTAACTTACATTTTAGGAAAAATCGAGTCAGTGGCGTTTTCCAAATTTCCATTAAAGATTCTGTGTGTGTGGAAAATCTGGTAGCCCTATATTACGCCGGTTATGAGATACGGAGATTCAAAAGTTGCTATTTACGCCGGAATCAATGGGGCCGACGCGTGGTTTTACTCTGATATCTTGAAAATACTAAAATGGAGTTAGGTTCCTTTGGCTCGGAGGTACTGATATGTTTTGGAATCAAGAACCAAGCCTCTTAATTTGAGCGGATTTCCTTTTGATTTAAGCGTAAATCTGCTTGAATCAAGAGTCCTTTTTCTTGTCAATGTTTTCAAGAGTCTGGACTCTAGATTCAATGTGTTTTTTCCCCAGTGCACGTTAAAATCCTACGAACCGAAACTACCATCATTTTTGATACGCTACGAAGACATTATGACGGAAATGGAATACATTCAGGCGATTGGACTGTTGAGTCAATTGAGCAAATCGAGGCAATTAAGTTATTTTATATGTTGTGCAAGGATCCTGAAAAGTTAGGAGGTCTCCTGACAACGACATTTTAAACTTTTAAAGTGTCGTCGAGAATATTTTAATTAAATATTACTACATAAAACAACCGTATCCTCTGAGTTGTATTACATTTTTGCACAGCTAAAATGTCATAGGTCCTCTCTCTGGACCGGTGAACTATCTCAGCAGAAGTCGTAATTATGAATAAGTAAAGAACTTGATCCGTAAATTTGTAGGGGACGAGTGAACTAGTTGCTGGGTGCATTGATGAGGTTAATTGCGGAAACAGTGCTAGTGCAAACCGGAGAAACTACGCTCATTAAGGCTGCTTTACAACCTCGTTCCAAATTGGTTCAGACGCGAATGAACTTTTCACTTCGGAACAAGTATCCAAGTCACCAGTGGAATCGTCAACAGGTTTACATTGCTGCCGTTTCCCTTTTTAACGACGGAAGGATTATCGAAATGGACTTTGTGGAAGAATATTAAGGTGATTCGATGGACGCCATATTTTGTGTCAGAACGGCATGTGATATACTGCACCAATTGGTTCCATTTTTCAGCTACTCGTCATTATTCTCCAATTTTGAGATCGCGATTCTGTTGTCAGGAAATTAAAGCACTCACTTATCAATTTTAACAAAGAAATTCAACGTGATAAAGGCGTGGTTCTTTTTAGAGAGAAAACATCACATTCGATACTATTATCGGAACTGCACTCGAATGCGATGTTTTCTCTCTAAAGAAAACCACGCCTTTATCACGTTGAATTTCGTTGTTAAAATTGGTAAGTGAGTGCTTTAGTCTCCTGCCAACAGAATTGCGATCTCCAAATTGGAGAAAAATGACGAGTAGCTGAAAAAATGGAACCAATCAATGCGGTATATCGCATGCCGTTCTGACACAAAATATGGCGTCCATCGAATCACCTCAACTCCAGAACTTACAGTCTATAACAATAAAACTTATTCTGGTGGTTTTTCCGCCCAAAACCGCTGATCGCTGGCCCTTGGCCTCGCATTTCATCCGCTAGAATGTTTAAAGAAAAGATTACTTTTTCTCCAGAGAAAATTATCCTGAAAAATTTCTATAGAGTTGTGGAATTGCCCTAAAAATTGTAGGGGCTGAATCTTTTTTTTTTTTTTCCTCGTTCGAAGGTTTATCTGATTTTCAACTTCTGATGATCAATACGACGTTGGCACACATCCAAGAATAATCCATTAACATACCAAAATTTAAATAGCGCGGCTTTGTGTTGACCTTTTTGCAAAAAAAAAATCAGCGCATTGAAGACGATTGTGGAGACCTAAAATAATTTGCACCCCTGTTTTTCTCTTTTAAATAGTGTTGCAACGTTCTTTGATTAAATCGCATTTCCTGACAATAATTTTAAACGCTCCACTAAAAAATATCAAAACAAGGGAAAACTGATTTTAAGCGGGGTGTCTTTGGGAGGGGAATTGGACACTACTTTTTCTGCATTAAAGGTTAGCCACATAAGGGTTTGTATAATAATTCGCATTATACCTCGCCACTATCCTAGGACACCAGAGAGCTCTGCGACTCCCAATCGTTGTTGAAATCGAGATCATATTATTTGTCTCTAAAAAGAACGTTCGTTTCAGCGTGGAGCAAATCAAGCCACCAGGAGCCAAGCTGTTGATTTTAGCCGTTGAAAAGCTGTGGGAGGGGGGGGGTTATGAAAAATATGTATACATTAAAATTTCAACAGCAACTTTTATCTCGTAACGATGAGGCTGATTGAGGCACCTCGCTATCTTTGCCGTATCCCTCCGTTATTACCCCTCTCTCATCGAATGAGCGATTCCCCTCCCTCTCACCCCCTCTTTCCCACTGTCGATTTTTGAATTATTCATTTTTTCCAATTCAAGTAAATTCTTTGAGTATATTCCAGCGTTGAAACTTGAAATCAATACGTCTGCATTTTAAAAGGTTTTGGAATCATCAATGCCTTTACAAAGCTTTGATTCCAATTCATATGGATAAGTTTATTCTCAGCTTACGATGAAAAAGCTGTAAATGATATCGAATAGAGATACCGAAGAACGCACTTTATTCGCTTGAAGAAAGATAGAGGTATACTTTTCGTTCATAATTCTATTTACTCACTGTTTTTTCCCGGTTTCTTTACTGTTTTTATTTACCATTATTCATGTAATGATAGGATCTCAATCAGCCATTTCGATCACTCTTGAAGTTTTAGTAAACTAGATGAATCGAGTTGTCCACACTCTCCCTATAAGGGTCCTCTAGATCACAGTAGCAAAATAAAAAATGAACATGAACATAAAAATTTTTGAAAAAGAAAATGGAGAAAAGTGAATGCGAAAAGGAGAGCTCGCAAACGAATACGCATAAAACCGAAGGAAGGCAAACATAATTCGCCTCTTTTCCGGCCGAGCGCTGCTGGGCGAATAATGAAGTTATCCGTCTCGTTATTCTAACCCGAGCCGCGTCCCGATAATGCCGAGATTTGAAATCACCTTAAGGATGCTACTCCAACTTTTAAAACAACAAACTCCAAGCTCGGCAACTTTCAAACTTTTAAAAGCTCGATCCCTCTTAACGAGGGAGTAAGTTGCGCATTTTTAAAAATCCCGACATCGATAAAGAGGGGCACTAAAGTTAGGCGCGCGCTGAATAAAAATCAGCTCATATCGGAAACACCCCGTGTCGCGACTATATCCACCCATTTGATAGTTCGGTAGCGAAAATTGGTCCTTTATTATTATATTAAATTAAGTTAAAGAGGCAATATGTTATTGTTTGCCATGGTGATTTCACTGCATTTGACACAAAATGAATTTTCCCGGGCACAAATAGAAGAAGCACCTTCGGGCAGGAGTTTCCCTTACTTTTTTGCGTGAATCTGGTATTTTTTCCAGTGTACTATTGAGATTTGCTAAAATCGGAGAATAAGAAATCAAGAAAATTGTAATACCTACATTTATTTTCGCGGCGCTCTAGGATGTCAGAAAATCAAAAAAGGATCTCATTGAGGAGAAAAGTTTGCTCAGAATGATGCAACACGATGTTCCACGTTGGTCGAATCATTTGGCTCCTGTGACCACATGCCTGCACTCTCCCTAAAAACAATTACCTATTGCATTTGTTCTAACCCCTCCCTCTCAAATTATAATTTTACAATGCATTCTGGGTGAAACATTTGCAACCTTGTGTTTTTAATAGGGCTGATTTTCAAAAAATCGGCGCTATGTGCCTTCCAGTGTTACGTACCCTAGTAAAAAGAAGACACCATCATCTTATTCAAATGATCCCCGAGATCCCCAATGCGAGAAGTTATGAAATGATCTTAACGACACTGTTGCCATTTTTTGCAACTTGTTGCAGTTTCTGCAAATGGAAAGGGGTTTATTTCGAGCCGTAAATTCGAAGCAAAGAAACAAGAGCGGACCACAACTGCAGTCCGGCAACTATGTAGTAATGATTAATGAACATCTTATTGGACGTCTGATGATTATTTGAACACGATGATGAAGTTTTTTATTTATACAAGAGTAACGCAGCCCTTAACGTCCTCCTCCTCGTGTAACGCACCCGTAATGCAGGCTTGGACCACCCTCTTCCCTTACAGCGTTACGTATTTTTTAACACCCTTTTTTAACGTCCTCCTCCTCGTGTAACGCACCCGTAATACAGGCTTGGACCACCCTCTTCCCTTGCAGCGTTACGTATTTTTTAACACCCTTTTTTAACGTCCTCCTCCTCATGTAACGCACCCGTAATGCAGGCTTGGACCCACCTTCTTTCCCTTCAGCGTTGCGTATTTTTTAACAGCCTTTTTTGCCTCTTACAGCCTTTGCAAAGGCGCGAAAACTGGCAAGAGCGGAGTATAACGACCCCCGCTCATGATTGACCCGAATATTCCCGCAACTACGGGGCTCATAAATTAACCCCTTGCAAAAGGCGTCATTTTTCAAGTTGACCTTTGGACGGCGGAACGCGGCCCGCACTCACAGCCACCGTTGCCTGATTCGACGGATAATTCTCCCATTTTACGGAGATCCCCCAAAACAAAATCGAAAAAAAGCGCCCCATCCGTCGACCTCGCGCACACTAATACCCGTTTCATTGCCCTCCGATGGTGAAACGGGCCCGGGAGATTCGCGCAGCGATTATTCGCTCATTTGTTCGGGGCGACGCGGGACAAAACAGCGGACACGCTATATTTCGTTTGTGGATTTTTATGTCCCTGTTGTTTATTTTCATTTTCTATTTATGTCTTGTCTGCCGGAGACAATCCTGAAGGGAAATTTAAACCTCGGTGAAATTTCAAGTCCTGATCTACCGTAAAAAGGAGGATTGCTGTCACTCCATTACAGAACTGAAATTTTTCATTAGACAAAATATGCATGTTCCCAGAACACTCAATTAATTTCTGGTTCCTACTCTGATTCATACACAGTTGAAAATCTCCGCGTTTATGGTTACTTCGGTGGTTACTTTCTTTTGGTCAGATCAACCAAAATGACTTGGTGGGTTGACCAAATTTTTGGTTAAATCGACCGAATACACGTAACTCTCGGACAGATGATGTTGCGAGTTTCTAGATTTTCTGGACGACATATGCAGTCCGAAATATAATAATCGATACTATTATTTTCTGAAATTGTTAAATTTACATTTCCAAATGTAACGCTTCCGAACTTTCTCAAACCTTGTTAACAGTTTTCAGAATCAATCCTTTCGTATTTCTTTTTTTATAAAATGCATTCTCCTTTCAACTCAACCTTTTGTTTTTTCTGTTTCAGGTGAGTGATCTCAGAGAATTTTTGTCGAAATAATCCAAATCAATGGAAAATTATTGTAAGTACGTATCAAAAAGTTTTCCGTCTGTCACCTGTTAGGTAAAAACTAGCCCGTTGAGGCGCATTCGCGCAGCGCCATTAACCAAACTTTTTTCCCTCCATGGGACCCCTTGCTCCATAGCTAGACCCCTGGATACCGTTATACTGATGTTCATGGCAAATTTTTACATATCGACGGTGAAAGTCGGCAATCGCATAACTCGGTTTGCGACGTCGGAGACTTCCTGTCATACTTCATTTTTTAAATGGAAAACTACTCAACGGCAATTCTTTAAAACTGTCATGATTTTTCTTCTCAATGCGAAGAAAATTCTGCAAAAACTTCAAGAAATAATATCAATTTGTTCTCCTTTAAAAAAATGACGTAGAGGCGGAGATTTTCAGACACCGCAAGCGAGTTATGTGATTGCCGACTTTCACCGTCGATATGTCTCGAATGGTATATCGGCAATCCCTAAATTTTGTGGGAAATCCATCCCTGAGGATGCGCGATGCATCGATGCAACATTTTCGGAAGTTGGATTATCGGCAAGATTGGATATTGAGCGAGCAGAATTACAGAGCCATGGGATCATCAAGATAAATCGCTAACTCGAAACTCTAAGGCCGCTGCACTGTTACTAGAAGCGTCTCAATCGTTTTGCATGGTCTTGAACCCCGATTAACGTATATTCACCCATCGAGCGTTCTGTTCCTAATCCTTTTAACTCCATCCCTAATTCCTGCGCTGCCAAACTGGGTGCCTTGTGTGGCCTCGCTTACAAGATAGTAGCGTGGGCTTTCATGCGAAATCAGTGGCTAATCTGTCGTGATAAATAAGAACACCGTATGAGCTATCAGGTGTTGCCAGATTTCTTTCTACAAATCATGAATTTTCATGAGTTGCCAAATATGAATATTCCTTCATCAATTTTTCAGAAGGCTTTGCTCGTAATTAGATGGAAAGTCTGTAAACAAAACATAATATTCATGTAACTTTCTTCTAGAATAAATATTTTTAAAGAAACAATTTGGCAAAATTCGAATGCTTTTACGGCATTTCTACTCAGCACGGGCGGCAGTAGTATTAATTACACTGTCTTGTACAACAAAAAAAGAACAAAAAAAAAAAAAAAAAAAAATGAGAATTAGTATTGCGTTTCCTAAAAAACAAGTTATTTAAATGGGAAAGAGCTTGATGCAAAAATGAGATTTTTCGCCTTCCCTGATGTTCTCAAAACCTTTTCGATTGACAGCTCAAAATTCGACCCAAACTCCGGTCCGGTTTTCACAAAAAATCCAGGCATTTAATTTTAAAGTCAACTGAAGCACGTGTTTCAGTTTTTGAGTCGAGGGCATTTTTTCTACAATGAATTTTCAAAAATCGCAACTTTTTATCTGAACCAGAACCAGTTTTTTTTTCTTTTTTTTTCTTTCTTTCTCTCTTCATAAAATTATTTTACTACTACTACTTCACTTTTTCATCTTTTTTCTCGTCCAACGGGTGGTCCGTTAAGCTGGGGAACCACACGGTTTGAAAGTGATGAGTGATCGAAGCGATGACTAGAGGATGCAACTATTTGAACGCCGGTGTAACCTCAGGTTGCGGTTCTCGGAATTGAAGGCGCACTGCTGGTACCAGCGCAGCGCAGCAGTGGCTTCACGCCTACGATGCCATAATCCAACGCAAAGTCTCGTGTCGAATTAAAACGAGTTGGAAGTAGTTCTGAGCTCAATAAGCCGTACATTTTCTCCCATCAAAAATCCAAAGCACTCGAGAACCAATATTTTGATCGTGACATTAGGCGTTTAACTCTTATTTTACACTGAGTCTTATAGAGGAATTAAAATTCAACCCTCTATTTCTCGGCTCAATTTTGATGCGACTTGGTTCCTTACTGTTATAAACTCGGAAACCCCCCCCCCCTGAAGGGGTTCCCTGATAATAAAACAACCAATCAAACACTTGAATCGTCTTTAGAAGACAACTTATGTATGCGACCGTCGAGCAAGCGAGAGAAGGCTTCGCTAATCCTCATCTGGTTTAAACTTAAGTCACTTGGCTTGTAGTGCTCAACTGCGATCCAAGTGACTTTTTATTAGCCGCTTTTCGGTTCTTTATCACCTCCTGCCAACTTGATGTCTGTCTCCTCGACACCCTTTCGCACCCGGTCGTAATTTCACCCGTTTTATTACCCCTATCTCTTTCTTGATCTTCCCGCCGCATCTCAACTCAAGGACAAGGACGAAAGCTAAATTTTACGCTGGAGTGCAAAACGTGCTCGCACGGAAGATAACTTTATGTTTTCAAAAATGACCTATAACATAGTAAAAATTACTGACATTAGAATGCATCATCCGAAAATTTAGCGTCGTGTTGTTGGAATAACGATCAGCACTTACTTATATACTTAATACCACATCGGAGGGGCTATTAAGAAAAATGATGCATATTCGTTTCGACGCTGCGGTGTTTTAAAAGTTTCGCTACTATTTTACTCTTATTTCTCGACGAGAAAAATTTCGAACGTTTAACCTTTGTTTCGCTGCTCATTTTTGCTTTAATTTCTCGACACAAGCTCCCTCCTTAAAAACCACTCTAGATCGAATGACATTGTGCAATAATGTTTTCATCGGTTGTGACCTCCTTTTTTATCGTTATTTGCCTCATTTTGACAATATGTTGACCCACTCTTTAATTCGTCTTCTGTTATTAAATGTCCCAGGAGCATACTTATCCTTCTCGTCAAAGCGGAGAGCAAATTGGTCGCACGGCGCCAAGCGGCGGTCAAACGAATGTTAGGAAAAATACTGTCATCTTACATTTGAGCTGTCGTAAAATTTTCAAGATTCACCAAAGACTGCTTTAGACGTTGCCGATTTTTTAGGAAAAGAAAGATATTCTCCTGCCATCCCCTCACCTCCATCAACTGTCTTTAGAGTATCTTTTTAGAGAGAGAGAGAGAGAGAGAGCAGGAACACCGAGTCTCGAGGGTAGCCTCAGGATCCAGGAAAATGGCGTTGTTTATAGATGGGAGGGGCTTTGTTGCGAACTTACGACGATAATCACCTGTTGTGCTTGTCGGCAACCGGCCCATGATAAAAGTATATATATTGTAGATATAAAGAAAAAAACACTAAGAAGTGGCCCGAACTGTACGTAACAAGATGGAGAAATGGTGCTAGGTCCACACCATTTCGCGGGGAAAACAAAGCCAAGTAGTTCCAAAAATTAAAATTAGAGTCAAAATTTAATTTTTAAACTCTAATGCGTAGGTACCAGTACGAAACTGAGGTGGGAGAGTGTTCAGCTCAGGCAGTTTGCATTGGAATATTAATGTGGGGTCACGTCGAGAGATCTATACCGATTTGGTCCTTTTTAGACCTCATCAGTAGATCACACGCGGCAGTGAATTTTGACTCGAATTTTAATTTTTGGAACTTCTTGGCTTTGTTTTCCCCGCGAAATGGTGTGGACCCAGCACCATTTCTCCACCTTGTTATATATTGTAGATATTTTTTGTAATACCGTCGACTCAACTAGTTTCGAAAAGAAATAAGTATACCTACCTACTGAGTAAAGTTCGTGGTGGTACAAGCGGATAACAGCTTTTTCCTTTCATTTTGAATCACCTATACTCGCAATGCCCGCCTCTGTTCCTTTGCAAGAGCGTCATGACGACCTAGATAGCTGAACCAATCATGAGTGGATGTTGCTGTGACCAAACTTTCTTTGTAAAGGCATATTGCTATATAAATGGACCTTTTACTTGAACTTGAAGACTGCAGTTCACGAAAAACACAACTTAGCGCTGAGCCGGTAACACTTCAGGTAAAATAGTGCCAACGAAGACAGTAGAGCTTAGCTTTTAGCCTGCAGGGCTGGACCCTAAAGCTGTAGGGCTCAGCGCTACTGCCTTTGGTTGGCGTTATTTTACCTACAGTGCTTAAGTTCAGCGCTAAGTTGTTTTTTCCGTGCTAAATTAGGAATAGAGCGAACAACAATCAGCCAAAGTGACTGGATGTAAGCTGTAGTAAAATGCACCACCTGCCAGAGAGAATTCGAGAGAACGATAATCGCACGGAGGAAGTGAAAACAAGTACAGTAGCGTAGTTCATGGAATTCCGTTTAATTTGAACTAAAAGTTATAGCTATACTCGTTCTAAGTGGAGCATATGAATCAGGAGTTGTTTAGTGAAATGATCACGTATACCGCTGGATGGTCTGAAAGAAAGACACCTGCGAAATCTGTAACAAAAAATGTTTAAAAAAAATCTTCACCATTTCCAGTTGTACGTAGGGATTCGCGTTGGTTTTCGGAGCTCTTAGAAAAATTCAGATCTTACAACATCGAAGTAGAAGACACGAACGCGAACGCTCGCGCGGATCTCAAGCACTCCTCCCCTCTCTCTCTCATCAAATCTTGAAAGACAAACAAAGGATTCGGAACGAAAGAGCACTTAAACGCAATTAGAAGGGACATTAAGACAGGAGCAATTGAGAGCGGATGAAAAATATCCCGAATGTAACACTTGATGGGGCCGATGCATTTTTGAAACGTGCCGCCGTGAGCGAGCGAGCCGCTTATTTTTTCCCTCTTAATTAGTCTTGGCCGAGTGCCTGTGTCGACTCTGTCGTTTTCCATGCTCAATGACATGTTTTTAATGGCCCGGATTATTTGCCGCGCCTCACCTCCCCCCCCCCTCCACCGCCCCCCGCAGCGGTGTTAATGCCCTCCCGTGAGTCACCGCCCCGAAAACAAAATATAATGCTTGGATTCGAAGCGCGTGTGATCAAAAGTGTGCAGCTCCGTTTTCATGTTTTTAACTGTATATCGACGGTGAAATTTCCAAACCACGTATCTCGTTTGCATTGTTCACTGGAGAAAAGAACACATTGGATCTGGAGTCCAGACTCTAGAAAACATCGACAAGAAAAAATACTCTTGATTCAATCGGATTTTTGCTTGAATCCAAACGAAATCCGCTTAAATTAAGAGGCTTGGTTCTTGATTTAAGCCAGATTCTAATTGAATCAAGAGTACTTTTTCTTGTCGATGTTTTTAAGAGTATGGACTCTAAATCCAATGTGTTTTTTTTCCAGTGTTTAAAAATCTTCGTTCTTGTTTTATTCTTTTGAAAAAAAACTAATCAAAATCTCCCTTCGAAATTTTCTTCACACGGAGAAGAAAAATCACGGAAGTTTTCAAGAACTAACGTTTAGTAATTTTCCATTTGAGAAATAACGTATGAAAGGAACTGTGCAATGTTGCAAACCGAGATGTCGAGGTAGGATCGATCAGCTCGGTCATAGCCAATTCGACGCGCCTTCACGTTGGTTGGATACCTCACGCATTGCCTTGGAGTTAGTTTAGATGCGTGACCCAACCTAACCCAACTTCCATTCTCCTCTCGTCCTCTGTCCTAGGATGCGATCGATTTTGACATGGTCGGACCAGATTTTGAGCCATAGATGTTCCTATTTGGAGGTATTATTTTACTAGTGCTTAGTGTAACAATGTTATAAAATGGTGTAGAACATCTGATCATTTTTAGATACAAAAATATTTATGGGCCAAATTCCATCGGGAACCATTTTCCATTCTCCGATGATAACAGGTCTTCTCTTCACGATATATGTATGGAGAATAAGTATTTGTTGTTCCCACAATACTGGATTTTAGCTTCTAAATCCTTTTTAATCATGGCTGCAACCAGCATGCTACTTTTATAAGGTGACAACCATTTCGGTCCATGGAAATTGAGTTACGCCTTTATATCAGAAGAGTATATAAGAAAAGAACATTGCGCCTCGACTAAAAGTGGTCAAGGTAACACTCACAGTCCTTCGTGAACATGTTAAAGGCTACAATAGACCACTAGACAAGATGCAAATTTACGCATTGTGTTTTATGTTACCTCGTCAAAATTTCACGCACAACGCAATGAGCCGAACCTTGCTGAAAGTAATTCCTAACAAAAATATTGATGGTTTTACGCATAATTTCAATTTTTAAAGGAATTTTTTAAATTATTTTCAAGAGAAGCCTTGGATATTTTCCCTTAAAAATTTCAGATACTTTAATTAAACTGCAAGTTAACCTTTCTGAAAAACTGGAGGAAAAATACTTTCACGCTTTGTAGGAAACTCGCATTTTCTCGCAAGGGATTTTTCGGGGGAGGGGGGGGGGAGCTCAAACATACAGCGTTTTTCCTCAACACGGCAGCATTAACGACATCATCGACGGTACACGCAGATGACGTCACGAGAACATCCACTGAAGATCCATTCTGCCGTGCTAAGGAAGAACGCCGTATGAGCGTTCGAGAGTTGCCAAATTTCCTCCGATAATATGTTTACTTTTGAGGAAAGTTATGAATATTTTTCATCGAAATTTTCTAACAATTCAGATCAAATTACATACAAAATTATCTGAAAAATTGACAGAATAATATTCAGAAATTTTCCTATAAATTAGCGATTTTTCAACGGAAATTTGGCAACGCCTGAAGGCTCATACGGCGTTTTTCCTTAGCAGGGCAGCATTCCTTTTTTCCTGTGTAATTGCTCTAACCGAAAAATTTCCATCGTAAATACAGCTCCCGCCGGGAGCCTTGATCGCATAAACTCATCGGAGTGCGACGAGACCGTTCGCCATTCGCGAGCTTCGGCGATCTTTGGCGAGCTTTTATCCGCGTCGCGCTCGAAAAGCCGGCAAGAAAAACCCTGACCTTTCCCGGAAACAAAACATCGGCGACGAGCACTCGGCGTTTTATTCCTCGAGCCGCGCGCTCCGGGCCCCGGGCCCCGTTCAAAGGCAAGGCAGACGTCAAATGTCACTCCTCTCCTTCGGCCGAAACCGTCCCGTCCTTCGGAACCGACCGGCGCAACCGTTTAAATCTCACGAGCCCTAGTTTCCATTCCACTCAACGGGATCCAGAGCTCATGAGTTTTTGGTCGCTCGGGCGGTTTTCCGACGGCCGGGAAGCCCGGATGCGGTGCATTACTGTCGCTTGATAAGTGCACTCCGACTCGTCGACAAGTGCGCAGCCGGGGAGGTGGAGGGGNGGGGGGGAGGCAAACGGACGTAAAACTGCGAGCCATGTTTCCGCAACTTAATTACTTTTGCAGAGAGCACTAAAACGGTGCAACGGAGGACATCTCCGTCCGCAGCCGAGAAAAAAATGGACCGTGCCGTGGGCTCTTGGTGGTCCTAGTATCCGTAAAAGAACCCTGTTTGACTTTGCAAGTTTATTCTTATAATTGAACTACATTTTGCAATTGGGAACTATAATTTCTAACTCATCCGTAGAAACACTTTCGTGCACAGAGGAAAATTACTGTTACGTACGTTGTATCTAAATTGATTCAGGAATTGTAGCATCTAATCGTAAAATCTAATCCGATTGGTCTTGCTTTAAGGTGGTGTGCAGCCTTTTGAAGAATGGTACGATAATCGATCGATCGATTGATGATTTATTGATTCAAGGGCATTTTTTCAGAATTTACGAACATTACATCACGATGTAGAACGTCAGGTATTCGCACAGAAAATTTGATCTAGAAATACACTTCGAAATGACTTCTTGTGTACAACACAAGTGAATATCGCAAATATTTTTCCCTCCACACTTGAAATTTTCTAGGCTTGACTTTTTAAAGCTATTCCAAAAATGTGTCCCCAAGAATTATATGCAAAACTAGCATCTTATTGCATCTCATGCGCGAGTTGTAATTTTATCCTCTTTCATTTAAGTAAGTTTTTAAAGTACTGTATGTGCGATCTCTCGTTGTATGAACCATTAAAAGTACTTCTCAGCTAGTATAGGGTAACCTAGAATGAAAGTGGGTACTTGCATTCCCGTCTTACGCGGAGGGGCGATCGACGAATCAAAATATGGACTATCCATTTTCTAATTGGTCACGCGATTTGGAGCTGATGCGCGCCATAACACGTCCATAGGCGAAGCATTGGATGGATTTTAGCAGATTTTAGTGGAAAATGTCTCGATAACCTATCAATATAATTTCGCCAAAACTTTAAAAAAGCGAAAGATGTATGCACCAAAATGCCGATTAAATCAAGAAAACTTTGAAAAGCTGACTAAAATTCGAGAAAATGCAGATCAACAGCAACGCAGGGTGTCTAGCATCAGGATTTTTTCGTTTTTCCCGATTTTATCAGGATTTAATCCCGCGGTTTCATCAGGATTTGAGGGGAAATCGGACGTAAAATTAGGACTTAAGAAAAGTCGTCCGTCCGATCGGTTTTTTTATCGAGCTTTTTTTTTTGTAAAATTACATTTTTCTTCGCAAAAATCAGGATATGGAAAAATTATGAAATCAGAATTCAGGAGTCTAAAATCAGGAAAAATCAGGATTTCCCAAGAGGAATGAAAACTAGACACCTTGCTGAGAGGAATTCCCTATTTAAACACCCATGATTTAAAATGATCTGGAAGAGTGGTTAGTCCATTTTTGGTGATGCGAGTGTCCGCTTTGATTCTAGGTTACCCTATTCTCAGCTTGAGCACATACTGTTCTCTACTGCGTAGCAGAATGGTCTCGTATAACGCATTACTATTGTACAAAACTGTTGCGGAGAGTCTTGAACTCGCTGAGGGCAACAACACGGGCTGTAAAAAAGATATGAAATGATAGGAAAACGAGGCAACGAAGGAGTGAGGTTCTTTGACTCGGAGTATTGTATGAGACGACTCATTCGCGAGATTTTTTCTTCGATTATGGAGTACGAGCTCGAAAATAATCGTACAATTTCCCGGAGTCACCGGTGAAGTGGGCTCCTCCTTATCATCCCATTTTGTGTTGCGATCTGGCGATTCAAACTCAACCGCCGGGACGAGAGTTTTCGCGATAAGAAAAATTCGCCAAGTGAAAGTAGCGGAGAGCCCGGTGGGTGAATATAGTTTTTTCACGGTACCTTACTCTTTCTCGCGGCTGTGTCAGCGCAAAAGTGCCCGGCTGCCATACCTTGCAATTTTTTATCGTTTTAAAATAAACCACCGAAAAGCGTCAAATATTGACTGTAAAACTACCAGACCGCGCATTTCGGTTGCGGTGTTCGAAAATCTCTCCCACTTTATTTTTTTGATGGAGAACAAGTCGATATTATCACTTGAAGTTTCATAGAGTTTTCTTGAAACAGAGAAANAAGAAACGTAGACTCTTGGTATTCATTACACATAAACTAGCGAGCCCCAGAATGAGAAACAAATTTTAATCATTATTATTGACGGATTAGTAAACTTTTTACACGCTTTGGAAAATCTCAGAAGTTCGCGGTAGTCACTTTTCGGTAAGGAACTAGGGGACTCGGTTATTGTATCGAGGGGGGGGGTCGAAACGATCGCAAAGGCGGTATACTACGTATTCGCGCCAAAAATCACAAAAGTTTTCAAGAATGGAAGCGAAGGAGTTTCGAATTTACTGAATAAAATATGATAGGAAGTCTGGGAGGTCGCATACAGAGATATACGCGGCTTTGGTAATTTCGCCGTCGCGCCGATGGAAAGCATCCCAAGGAAATTTCCCTCTTTGTAAATGTGCACAGAGCACGCTTAATATCGGTAGCCAAATGTCATAAGTGCGTATCTTAATGGGTCTGCTGCACGCAAGACCTTTTTATGGGGCACATGTTAAAAAAGTCATGATTAAAAAGTCCCATCTTAAAAGTCCGAGATCCACATTTCAGTATAGCTTGCAATCTGCGTAGTAAGTAACACTCCTCTTCAAACCTGCGTCCGTGCGGGCAGATTTCCATAGCGGCCCCTGATGTCTAGGGACAATAAATAATAACGTATATAAGTAGCTGTAGGTTTGTAATGAAATATAGGCTAAATGATCAGCAAAACAATAACAGATAAAATAAGGAAGAAACAAGTGCTTGAAATCATACGCGAGAAACGGTTTCAAGATCGTTTGTTTATTTATGTTGGATATTTTTATGTCTCTTCCTGGGCAGACCTATACATCGGCGACGGAAAATAACTGCCCCTAGGGGTGAGAAAGAATACACGGTTTAAATACTGCGTTAATTGCCGGTAAAGAGTGGATTTTCGACTTTTTTTGTGTGCCTATCGTACTTTTTCTGTAACTTTACATGAACTCGTGAGAGCCCTAACCCAAAAACACTAGGCTTGTTTCGATAACCCACCTCATTTCGTTCGCACTGGAAAAAAAAAGAAGGAAAGAAAAAAAAAAACACATTGGATCTAGAGTCCAGACTCTTAAAAACATCGACAAGAAAAAATACTCTTGATTCAATCCGATTCAAGCTTAAATCAAGAAGCAAGCCTCTTAATTTGAGCGGATTTTCTTTTGATTTAAGCTTAAATCTGATTGAATCAAGAGTCCTTTTTCTTGTCAATGTTTTCATGAGTCTGGACTCTAGATCCAGTGTTACTTTTTTCTTGACCCATGGATCTGTGAATTTCGGCAGTCCATTTAGTGGTAGACCGTCGAAATTAGTATGCCTATGTTTTACGTAATTTCACCCACGGCCTGGACCGTCTTGCTGAAGTTGCAGAACCTCCCGAGTGCCAAAAAGTTATCTTAATTATAAGTTTAAGCCTGCGTTTGACATAAGCTGACACTGAATCAATCAAAATTATTCGCAGGGGGCACCTTGCTCGGGGACGAGGGGATCCAATGTGTTTTTTTTTTCCAGTGCGGAAATTTTAACTCCCTAATTTGACAGCGTGGTCCATTCGTGAAGGAAGTAAAGGTGTCCATCAGGAGCACTGCTGTGATTTGAAGGCAAATCAGCTCTTCTCCGCATTTAAACGCACATTTTGGTAACCTTGTCGGAAGCTTTTTTGGGACGGCAAAGATCGAGGACCGAGCATAGCACTCCGCCGCCAATCAAAAACCACCCATCCTCACCGGGACCTCCGCTTGAGTTACGCTGTTCCCGCTTAGGAGGACGGATGAGAGAGGAAAGGGGTCGGGGGGCCACGCAGTAGAAACGTAACGATGATTAGGAGTATCAGACCGCGACTTGATTACAGAGTTTATTCGGCCCTCGGGGCAAGGATTCCTCACCGCAAAGCGACTCCCCCTCAAGTTCCCTTCGTCAAGACGGTCCCCCGGCCTCGACAAGGAACCCGGGAAGTTGGACCGCAGTAAACGAAATAATTGGACGGAGTTAAACAGAAAGGAACCAAGCCACATCGGGATCGAACCGAGAAAAAGAGGCTTAAAGTTTAGCTCCTGCATAAGACTCAATGTAAAAGATAAACTTCAAGTTCAATTTCTGCAAAATTTGCTCCAACAAAAACTTTCATTTTTTGGCGATAGATAGTAGAGCACTGGTTGAGTTCAAAACCACTCATAACTCAATTTTTTCCAAAATGTGGGTTGGTTCCTTTCTGCTTAACTCAGTCCAATTGCGGGAAGCTGCCGAGATCAAACGCCTCCGCCCCGGGCGCAGCGCCGCGACCGACCTGCAATCCGCGAAACACGCCCGTCTTTTATCGCCGGCCCCGAGGCCCGGCCGGGTTTTTTGGCCTCGCGTTTTGAGCCCGTGATTTTGATTCTATCGTAACGTCTACGCATGTCGAAACGTTGAAAGTCTTTTGAATGTACTTGGTGTTTTTCACCCGCTTGAATTCTGAGGAATGGACGGAACGGACACGTTTCGTTGTTCCTTTGACGTGAGGGCGTATCTCAATTTCTATGTGAGCCCTGTTTTACGTATAAATCAATGGTGTCTAAGGCTCATGCGGGAATCGAGCCACGCGCTCACGTCAGAGGAGCGACGATTTCGTCGTTTCCCGGGCGAAAAAACGTAATTCCATACCTTGGTTACAACATTGATTCAAATAAGTTAATATTTTACAAACATGTACCTGTACAAGTTGTTTTTCAAACATTGCGTCTGATTTTTGCATAAGATTAGGTGGAAAATCAATGAAATTCTCATAAGATTCTGCATAAGTGTAATCTGCAAGGGAAAATTTGGCAATTCTGAAATGGACTGCGTTAAACAGAAAGGAATCAAGCCACATCAGGTATTGGCAAATTCAATTTGGCAATTTAATTTTTTACATAAAAACGTTTGTGCGGATTTTCGTGCAAACAGTGAAAATTCTCCATAGTTTGAAGCGAATTCCTTAAAATTTTCAACGAAATCCGAAAAAACGTTCTCTCGTAAAAAATTTAATTGCCCAGTTAAACTTGGCAACAGTCGATGCGGCTTGGTCCCTTTCTGTTAAACTCGGTCTACCAAATGTTGTTACGTTCTTTTGCAAGGAAAACTACGGCTTATGTCAAAGAGAACTGAATACAAATTGATTAGATCCATAATAAGCTTTATAAAGTGCGCAGACGCTCTAAGCTTACGGTTCCTTTTGATTAATAATGTTTTTCCTTACAGTTCTTTTTAGCATAGATCGTCGATTTCATGATGTAAGTGCGTCTCTCGGTATTTTGCGGGCCGTGGAAAGCATAGGGTTGTGCGCATAACAGACCTCATCGTAAAATGCAGCTACGCCCTTATGTCAAAGGAGCTATGAAATACGTCCAGATGTCCTCGATAGTATTTAAGGTTTTTATTAATGCATGAAATCGGACCAATAATTGTGAAAGAGTAAAATATCTAAAAGTTTGCATGCAAGTCCAGGCATTGGCGGATCCAGAAAATTGGCAACATTATTTTTCTCCATTTAAACCTATGGAAATGTATCGATTCTTGCAGGGGCCAAGTGCTCCGAGAGGAATCGATTATTTAACATAGGTTTAAATGGAGGAAATCCGGTGTTGCCAAATCGCTGGATCCGCCTCTGAGGCCAGGGTGAAGTGGAAAGTCAGAAAATTGGCCCTCTCATCCCATAATTGTTCGTATTGTCAAAACAATTTAAATGAATCAACGGGCATCCGGGGAAAAATACGTCCTTGTAAAAAATATTACTAAAAAGTATTTTAACAACCTTCACCCAGCTCGTTTATTGGATTTTTTTCATAATTTCGATTGGTAAGACAAACCTCAATTTTTCCAAAACAGGATACGACGGATAAACGAATAAAAATTAGCGCTTAAATTATTCGATAAACCGATCGACCGATTTTCGTTCTTTTACGTGTCTGAAAAGCGGTAGAATTTCAAGAGTCCTGATTTCCTCGTTGGAATTAATTTTGTTTCATTTCTCACAATTTCCAACGCAATCAACACGGCGTGATCTCAGTATTAACCTAATTTATCAAAGTCCTCATTTTTCCGATGCAAAGACGCTAAAACTCTAATTTTATGCGCCGTTCGACCGTGCGAATACTTCAAGTCGCGAAGAGAAAATCGCATAAAACAACTTCGAACGGAGAGGAAACTTCATCCGACATTAATTTCTTTGAGAGTAAAAAATGCACTCCACACTCCGAGGCGACTTCCGGTTGCATTTCACAAGCGACGCAGATCCACTGCAAAGACATAAATGCATTTCAGCAAAAAGGATCCGTCATCGCAAAGGGCTGAATGGAATCCTTTTAAGTCAAGAGGCAATTCTGCCGCGGGAGCGAGGGGCGGGTATTAAGAAAGTGAAATTTCTTTCAATTTCACCGGAGTATTATAGTATCGAACCGGGGGAACAAAGCTCTCGAAATTGAAAAACAATCCACTCCAAAATGAAAGACGCGAGCGGTCGCGGGGGGAGTCAAGTTTCGTGGAAAAGTCGAAGTTTTCCCGCGCGGCGCGGAGGTCACCCGCCAATAAATTAATGAATTTTGCCCATCAATTTGGCGTTGGGCCCCCTCCAATCGATGAACCAATTTACAGGTCGGATCAAAAGTAAATTTTTATATCTTGGGATAGTTGCGGCGGCTCGCAACTTTTCCCCAAAGTTCCAAGTTCGAAAGGCCGACGGTTCCATAAACTTTCGACCGGGGTCTGACTCGATTAATTATATTTGTGAGTTGAGATGGCCGCCCTTGAGGCGTGGGTATGTGACCACTCCTCTGAATTTAGCCCCGATTTTAGCTCTGACTCGCCTTTCCTTGGGACGTTGGGTCTTTACTCTTATGATTGAGACCTCTGGCGAATGAAGGGGGTGGCTAGGATTTTTGGGACTTTTGAAACTAGTTTTAAAATAAAAATTATAATGGTTTTCATGGCTCATAAAAATCTTTTAATGGTAAGGCGCTGAAAATTTAATTTTTTACGTCAATCTTTTGCTCTTTCTTTGTTGTTGTTTTTTTTATTATTATTATTGCAAAGTAATTTTGTAATAAGGAACTACTAGCTATTTCAAACTCGAACTCATCCATGAAAGCGCCTATTTGCACAGGAAAACTAACGGTAAACAGGTTATTTCGAAAATGAGCCAGAAATAGTAGTTCCTTCATGCAAAATTAGGCTCAATTTACGTTAAATCAGTTGTTAAAATTAACCTTGTATCATTCTCGATGCAATTAACTACTGATTTACCCTAAACAAATCCTTTATATTCCGATGCTCAATTTTGTTGAGTGAAAGGATAAATTCTGCAATCATTAGAAAATCATTCCATCTTGAGGAACACCGAAATTAAGGAGTTTAGTAGATAGTTTATACAAGTAGACTTCAGTTTAAAGCAAACAGGAAATTTGAATTTACGAACATTGAAAATGCTGAATATTCATTAAATCTGTGGATTTTGAATTTTTTAAGCATCCCCTATGTTTTAGGAGACATTTTGATTGGAATACATGCCTTGTAGTGCTTACTTTCTGACCTTACCTATTGGTCTACTATCAGATTGAATCCTACCATAATTTTTTGAAAGTCAACATTCAAATACGACTTAGGCTTTAAACGCTCCAACAGATTACTTTTCTACCATCTTATGGAAAACGGCCGTATGAGCTCTCAGATGATGTCTACTTTTGATCAATAAAACGCGAATTTTCTAAGAGACCTTTGAACATTTTCCTCCCAATTCTGGTGAGACTTCTTAGATTTTAGCAGTTTGATTTATAGCAGTTGATAGCAGTATCCGACAATTTTAAGGGAAATATTCATGACACTCCTCCAAAATAGATAACGTATTTTGGCAGCACCCAGTTGTTTTGTTCTACGCTAAGTCACGGCAGTACTGCCGCACCAAGGATAAACGCCGTATGAGCATTCGACTGCTGCCAAGTTTCCTCTCATAAAGTATTTATTTTTGAAGATAGTCATGAATATTTTTCCTCCAAATTTCCGGACACTCCAAATGAAATTCTAAACAAAATTCTCCGAAAAATGAAAGGAAATATATTCGCGAAATATCCTGAAAATTTTTGTTTTATCAAAGGAAATTTGGCAACGTCTCACTCTCAAGGCTCATACGGCGTTCTTCCTTATCACGGCAGAGTGCTACTGCGAGGGAAATACTTTTGGCCTATCTCAAAAATTGAAGGGGAGAATGCACCGTGCGCAGTCCTAAGCGTCACTTCTGCTCGCTTTCACTTTTCGATCAAAAAATGCCCCCATTCCTGCGATCGGCTGAAAATGGATCATCCGCCCGCGAGTTAAACCCTTGTGAGAAATTTTTTTGGCCTATCTCAAAAATTGAAGGCGAAAACGCACCGTGTGCAATCCTAAGCGCCAATTCTGCCTGCTTTCACTTTTCGATCAAAAAATGCCCCCATTCCTGCGATCGGCTGAAAATGGGTCATCCGCTCTCGAGTTGAACCCTTTTCCCTTATAGACAGCTGCAACGTTCTCAAAGGCTCGCGGAAAGCAAACATGATCGAAATTGCGAAAAAATGGAGACATGATTCAAAATCCGAGGGCCGGTGTCACGGACTCGGAGCGCGGGCAACGGAGGGAGCTCTCATTACTCGATCAATCTTCCGCACTTAATGAAGCCGTTGTCTGACGCAAGTGATAAGGACGATCGGCGATCGCCGCTTGATGTAATTTAATTTGTTTCCCGACTCCTCTGTCTCTGTCCCGCCCCCTCCCCCCGGCGGACCCCGGTCCTGTCAGTGCCTTGTGTTTGCTGTCTGATTCAGGATATTTTATTAATTTCTGCGAAATGAACTTTCCGAAGACGAGTGGCTCCGGTGGCCCGGAGAGCCGAGAGACAAAAAGGAAATCGGGGTGCATCTCCCGCACGTGCCGCGTCCTCCGCAAAAGCCACCATTTTTGTCGTCGAAGCGGGAATTCACGAAAGTCATGAGTCATTTTTGATCGAAAAATGGTTTACTTGTTATTTGTCACATCGAATACTACATACTAGAAACCAAGAGTTATAAAATATTATCATTCTCTCATTTAGTCATGCAAACTTTGGTGACGCACGGATCAATACAATCCGGCATCCTGATGACAGTATAGTTTCCAATCCTTTAAGTAGGTTTTTTCAAGACAACGTTTTTCCCTTTCATGTATATTCATGCTTCAGGTTCCATTGGATATATTTTCTAATTATTTTCTGGAAAAAAATACGTTTTTCTCTGTTTACTCGGCAAAGGGAGAAAAAACTCAGTCTGGATGGCCCTTTGGCTGAAGTATTTTGAATTGTTTTCCACAAAATCATGAACATTTCAATTTTTCGAATTTTCAAAAAATTTTCGAGCCTAAGGCCAGAAAACAGTCCAAGAAGAGAACTATACGGTTTTTTTTTTTTTTTTTTTTTTTTTTTTTTTTTTAAATTCCATCCAATAGAACCAGAGAAAAGTATCAACCGTCCGTTGAGCATCAATCATATAGACAACATGTAAGAGCAGATTTGTAACGTCGCGACTAGCGATACGCATTTTCTTATTTTAAATAATATAAGAGAGTAGATACAGAAAAAAAGAAGGTAGTAGTAGCATAACTACACTACTTTCATTTTGAATACATGCCGTAGCTACTTTGACCATTTAAAAAAGGGAGAAGATATAAAAGAAGTAGAAATTGATAGAGAAAAAATAATAAAATTTATAACAAGAAGGAAAAGGAAAGTGATAATGGTGTCAACCTCTCATTTTAGGTCCCTCCTTTTAGACCTGCCACGCTGCTTATAGCCAAAGCACTGGATTTAAATCGGCCTGACAACGGTGCGGTAACAGCTAGGAGCCGGCGCGGTGGGACGGGGTGGGGCGGGGGCTAAAAAATGAAAAACTATTGTGATTTAATAACAGTGAATGAAGTCGAGTGCCTCCATAAAGCTTGATTTTCTTTATTCTTTCGTCAAGTCGCATCCGGGCTGCAATTTCTGCAAAATAACCCCGTTGCTGTTGCCGCGTCGGGCAGGAAATCTCGCTGTCTCCAGTAAGAGAACTGCCAAGCCAAGAGACAACGTCTTTCAAAATTCAGGTGCCATCGTATTTTTTCTGATAAAATACGAAAGTTAACTCACTGGAAAAAAAAAATCTCTGTGTATTTACTAAGAAAAGGGTAAACTTACCAAGAATTCAGGGTTCTATTTGATCCCAGTTTTTTCCTGGTAAAATTACCATTTATGGAATTGGTAATTTCACCGAGAAATCTCGGTAAAATTATTGAGCTTCCTCGGTAATTTTACTGAACCTTGGTAAAAACGCCAATATTTTTTATCGACTGTGGTAGAATTATCGAGATAAAATGGCAAAGTGACCGGGAATTTATCACCAATAAAAGTGGTATTCTTACCTGAAAAAACAGTAAAAATACCGGTTTTCAGGTAAGCTTACCAGTCTGTCTTGGTAATATTACCAATAATTGGTAAAAAAAGTGAGATGGTAAAGGTACCAACGGACCTTGGTAAAAACGCCGCGAATTTTTTTTCCTGTGCTGATTCAGCTTGATGCAGAAAGTAGATAGACTTTACTAACCTCAGGTAGTAATTGATAGCCGGAATTTTTGGGTAATTTTACTGACGAAGTTTTACCGGATCATAGGGAACCGTCCCGCTAAGAGGCAACACGTTTGAAACATCGGGTGACGTCGTACTTTATCTGTTGAAATACGAAGTTACCTGATTCAGTTCAATGCAAAAAGTAAATAGACTGTACCAACTTCATTCAAAATCAAAGGAAACCGTAACCATGGGCGAATCAAATGACCACGTTTTCGCCTTTGTGAAGCTCTCAGATGATCACAGCAACTATTTTAACCCTGCAGTAATGCCACTTTGCGTCATACATTTTGAAGGCGCGCTGAAATTGTAGTTTTCGTTCAACTTTTCTCAACCACTGAAGTAACAAAAACTAACTAACTTCTTGTTCTAACCCATCAAATGCTTGGAAAAAAATGCAATCCTTGAATTTATAGTTTCACATAGCCCCCGAGTATTCAGTTATTCTTTCTGCTTCCTATTCTGCCTCCGTTGAATTTTCTCGGCAAAATTTTATTCACAACCCAACCGTGCGCATTTGTAAAATTATCAAGATGTAATAACCGTTAAGTCTTTAAAAAATAAATTTTTCGTTCGAAGAAATTTGGCAACGTTGAGAGAATTTTCCGCGGTTCTGTTTCCTCGCCAAAGATCCCCCCCCCCCCNCTACTTTCGTTTCAACCACAACTAGTGGCACCCAAGAAACTTTAATCGTTGCTCCCAAGTGTTTAAGCACCACGTAGCTGCCCCACCTCGCCCGCCTGCTCTCCCTCTGCGCGCCCATAAAAGTTTGGAGAAATGAAAATTCATACTGAATGTATTAAAGTAATAAGCGCATTGGTTGTTATTTTTCGAGTAAATCTCCATGACCTGATCGTTCACGAAAAAGATTGCCAAGTTTCAAGGAAGATTCTGCTGAGCTGAAGATTTCAGCAAATAGGTCATTATGGAAGGCAACGGGGCAGCTGTTCGGTTGGAACTTAGAGAGCAGACAAAGTAGCCACAGTGAGGAAGAACCTCGCGTTAATTACCGCTCACCGTCTCAGCGCGCCTTCAATTAGCATGACGCAATACAACATTACTCTGGAGTTAAAATAGTTGCACTGCAGCGCCTTGCTCAGAGACAGCGGCTTATTAATACACACGTCAATACTGCCGTGGTAAGGAAGAACGCCGTATGAACATTCGAGCGTTGCCGAATTTTCCACGATAAAATATAAAATTTGGACGACATTCATGCGCATTTTTCCTTACAATTATTTTGTATTAAATTGCTCACAAAACTGTCTGAAAATTTTGTAAACAAATATTCACAAATTTCCCAGTAATTTTGGTTTTAACAAGGAAACTTGGCAACGTCTGAAGGCTCATACGGCGTTTTTCCTTAGCGCGGCAGAGTACAGCATAGTGTGGCACCGATCCTTTTGAGCCATCCAAGGGTTAATGGAAATGAAGTAAGTGTTTAGTTCCTCGAGGTGTTGACATATCGGTGACTCATTGCGACAACCACTTCAAAATATCTATACTTCAGTTTTAAACTCGTTTACAGCATTAAATTCCATTATACCATTGCATTTCCAAACGATTTTTCCATTAAAGTAACAAAAATATCACTCGATACCGACGCATTCGATCTTCTTTAAAATGTTATATTTAACATTTTAAGGAAAGGAAATTATTTAAGAGGCTTGGAGGACAAGGCGCATAAGTGCGGTTTTTGAAAACAATATTGAGGTATTAATAATTTTAAGTAAAATTAGTCTAACTACGTATTTTGTAAGAAATTCGCTCCCGAATTCCAATTTTTAAGCATCAAAAAGACAGTTTGAACTGTCTTTCCATGTGATTTGGAAACTTCAAACACGTATTTTTCGAAACAGTAAAATCTGCACTTGTGTGCCTTGTCCACCAAGCCCCTTATTTGTGCTTCCTTAGAAAACCAATGAAGGATTTTTTATATCAGCAATGCATCCTTTGTTTTTTGTTTTGTTGAAGTGGCTTGCCTCTAGATTATCTCCCCTGCTCTATCGCGACACTCCCGTTTTTCTTTTCACATTTTTACTCTCTCAAAAGAAGATCAGAGAATATGTTTGATAGAAACTTTACACAGTTTAATATTCTGCTCTGTAGAAAAATTAGAGAGGTGTATAAAATGATCATTTTCGTTGGCTTTCTTCTAACCAAAAGATATATAAAAAAGAAACTGATAAAGGTGGACAGCTTTGGGAGAAAGCCATTCAATTACCGTTGTATCAAAATCACGCAACTCAATCAGAAAGCCCCACAATTTTCACTCACCTATATTAAGACTTCAAAATTGAAGTCTTATCAAACATTCTCTATCTCGAACCAATCTTAAAAAAACCGTGTTTTAATTTGATTTGGCACCACTGCAGTCAACCTCGTGAAGCGCGAATTTTTTGCGGGGTCGGTCAAGTCACGCAGTGTGATGAAAGAAGTTAATGAGCCGTTTCCTGCCAATACGACCCCCGAAGTCTTGCACCCTTAATAGGAGTTCGGGTCGCGTCAGCTCCTTGCTAAGCATGCACGGAAAAAAAAGATTTCCTGAATTTAAGTAAACGCGTCTACTTGGATTTTTTACTTATTTCAAAACGGGTTTGACTTGGAAGAAACTAACGGTTTTCTTAATGTAAGACAACATGATTCGCTTGAAACAAGCGAATCGTGTTTTCTTAAGTAAAATAAACGTTGTTTTAAAATAAGCCAACTTTTGCTTGAATGAAGAAACCAGTTTCTTTAAAATTAGTAAACGGGGTGAACGCCTTCTGAGTCCGGCCGTTGCCTCTTTTTAAGTCAACAGCATGCTTGGTAGAAGAAAATACGTTGTGTCGAAATCAGGTCTCACGCATATTCACTATCACAATAATGGTGAGAGCCTAAGTCAATGACTTATATAGTGTAAATTCGGCCGACGTAGATATAAGCCCCGATGGCTAAGTAGGTAGGGTGTTAGGTTCGTAAACTGTAGGTCCCAGGTTCAAATCCCGATAGGTAGGCCAAAATTTGCAAGTCGGTACTTGCCATGTCGAGTCTTCGATACTTGCAGATATACAATAGAAAATTTTTTTCATCAAAAATTCGATAAATTAAACCATTTTTTGCTATTATTGATCAATAATAATACATATGATATGGGTGCAGTGTGCATACCTGCAGTGACTATTTACTAAATTTAAAACAACAATTGGCTAGAAATAAGTAAACACGCCTGGGAGTTAGGCAACATCCATTCATGCCGGGCGTCCCCGTTTACTAATTCTAAGACAACAGTTGGTTTCAATACAATAAACGCGCATTCCGGTCCAACACGCCGTTTACTAATTTTAAACAAACCATTAACTTGAAGCCAGTAAATGCACGTGGGAGTTACGCAACTGTTTCCTATTTCTAAGTAAACAGTTTACCTAGATCAATACGACGGATACTCACTTCAAACCAACGATAATTTCTTAAATTTAGGAAATATTTTCACGGCATGGAATGTTTCATTTTTTTAAGTAAACGCTTTCTTCTTTTAAGGGGACGTGGAGCGTTGGATTGAGAAAACGCTATTTCTTGATCCAAGGTAACTCCGTTGTCTTAGTTCAAACCTCCGTTTCTTGTCGATACTTTTTAAGTATCCAGTTTACTTGGTCTAAGACGGCTTCGCCTTGTATTTAGGAAACATTTTTTTCAGTGTGGCTACTATCAAATGAAGAGGAAACAGCGAGATATATGCGTCAAGGGAGACTTGCCGTTAGTTTTGGACGTTTATCAATGGATGACTCTGAAAGCTTCCTATCGATGGCTACCGTGCAGAACCACGTATCTTCGTCTGCAACGTTGTGGACTTCCTGTCATACTTTATTTCCTCATTGGAAAAGTAGTCAACTTAATTTCTTGAAAATTTCCTTGATTTCTCTTCTTTATTAGAAGAATATTCCGTAGGATTTTCAAGTTACGTAGTTGACTTGTTTCTCCTGAAAAGAATATACTGGAAGCCGTGCTTTTGAAACACTGCGATGGAGATGCGTGGTTGGCACTTTAGCCATCGGTATGATGCCATCCTTGAAAATCTTGGTCTCTTTGGTGTTGTCGACTTTGGACAAAATTCTCATGTTGGACCGGAAAGGGTTAAAAACTTTAGACGAAATCAGAAGAAAACGTCACATGATTTTTCTTCAAAATCTTACATAGAAAACAGTTCGCACAGAGGAGTTTCGGAATCAACTCCTGAACGAGATTTTAAGATATATTTTAAACATAGATCAAATGGAAGTTTGTTTATATAAATGACGTCATTTTTATTTTCGTCATTTAAGCAATGCTACGAGAGTCATTCACATCTTTTTCAACGGGTCGATTTTTGAATGGTTATCGAATGATCCTAAGCGATATATCCCTATCTTAGCGATTCTATTTATCGATCAGGGCCATTCGATATCCATTCAACAATCGACCTTCTGGAGTTGATTTCCAGACTTTCCTTGGTGTGATTCGTTTTCCTTGTGAAATGTTGAAGAGAAATAATGCATATACCTTGTCTAAAGGCTCATTTGCTTGAGATCATCCGTGGTTTGTGAAGTTATTCTTCTCTGGAAAAAAAACCACATTGGATCTAGAGTCCAGACTCTTAAAAACATGGACAAGAAAAAGTACTCTTGATTCAATCAGAATCTAGCTTAAATCCAAAACCAAGCATCTTAATTTAAGCGGATTTCGTTTTGATTCAAGCAAAAATCAGATTGAATCAAGAGTATTTTTCCTTGTCAATGTTTTCAAGAGTCTGGACTCTAGATCCAGTGTTACTTTTTTCTTGACCCATGGATCTGTGAATTTCGGCAGTCCATTTAGTGGTAGACCGTCGAAATTAGTATGCCTATGTTTTACGTAATTTCACCCACGGCCTGGACCGTCTTGCTGAAGTTGCAGAACCTCCCGAGTGCCAAAAAGTTATCTTAATTATAAGTTTAAGCCTGCGTTTGACATAAGCTGACACTGAATCAATCAAAATTATTCGCAGGGGGCACCTTGCTCGGGGACGAGGGGCCTCTCCCAACTAATTGAGTAAAAAACTAATTTTGTAATTGTTTGCTCTGTTGCAGGGGTCTCGCCATCAGCCAGCCGGCATCTGTCATTCGTCGCTCCCACGAGACTAATTATTCGAGGCTGCTCCGTCTCCTGGAATCGCGACGGGTCTCTCGTTTTCCGTGCCCAAGGAAACTGAAATCCTGTTTTTAATTCTCTGAAATTCGATACAGCTCGTGGATCCGTTCATTAATTTCGCGAATGAAAGGCCGGAAAAAACGGAAAAAGTATCAAGTTCAAAAATTTCTCGACAGAAATTCCAAAGTCGGAGACTTCACTGTCTATAAATTCTGAACTCATTTCTTTTAACCCTCGATCAATGTACAGCGAAACATTGGATTGAATATGTGAGTTGTTAAAAAGGAATCTAAAAAATACTTTTAACCATATTTATAATGATTATACATCAAAAAGAAACAAAGAAAACAATTAACTGAAAATAGGTCTCAACCTTAAAACTCAAGCTGTTATTTTACGTAAATCCCTGAGTCCAATAACCGTGCGTTTAATAGTGCTTCCAGTTGTTCGTATGAGTTGTTCTAATTATTTTACAACTCTAAAACTTATTTTCAATCAACCCGTGTTTTTTATGAGAGCAGCACGAGTATTGATACCTGTCTTCCTTTTGTAATAGTGTTACATATATCATCACATTATAACCTCCAATTTTAAACATTGTAGAACCCCTAACAGTTGTCTTACCTAGGCACAATTCACAGAAAATTATACGTGCTGTCGACAAAAATAAGATAACTCTTAACCCTATTTATAAATGGACGATTAGTGTGCGGTTTTTATTTTAAAATTTCACAATCTGTGAATGATTTCCCGTGTGAAACTTTCGCGATAAATTCTAGGTGGGCGAAATCATGTTCTACTCGTGGCGTCTGCTGGCCGCGAAGCGTTGAGTGGTGGTTTTCGGTGCGTGTCGCGTCAATGTTGGACAATCGGGCGTTGAGTGATGAAGGAGGGAACCTGGTTGGTGTCGCAAGTCGCTGGTGGTGAGCAGAAGAGAAAGAGGATGGTCAGCACGCCGCAGTCTCTCTTCGTTTGCTTCAGCTTTTTCCAGCTTCTCACTCTCTTGTCCTCAGCAGAATTCGGTGAGTAAAAACTGCTATTTTTCTGGCTTAATATTACAACCTGTAACTATTACATTTTGTAAAGCCCTGGATAGACGATCAAATTCCCAAACCAATTCTGATCAAAGTGTCGGGAGTCATCAGTCTTAAACTCATTAATTTGCTTCATTTTGAAATGAAAACTTGGCAGAAATTTTTCCTGTGGCAGGAAATTATGAATGGTGGCACTCCGTTCTGATCTTACTTTGAACATAAAAGTGCGGCCCGTCAAAATTTGACGGTAGATAGTGACCACCAGTCATCAGCATGTCTACTTTGATTGGAATTGGTTCGGAATTTGATCATCTATCCAGGGCTTAGGGAGGAGCTAAGGAGGAGAAAGCTGTGTATTTCGATCCAAAAGTCCCGTAGTACCCCTATAAACCTTAAAGATCTTGCCCTAGAGAGGTCCATGTAAAATTTTGGGGGATCCTAAAAATTGTCTCCTTTGACCTACTTAAGAACACTCACAAAATTTCAAGTCCATCCCAATTTGTTCAATAGCTACCGACGTGGTACCTGGTCGTTGTGACACGGGGCTCTTGGATTATTCTGTATAGGGAGGTTTAAAATCCCCAATAAATCTTTTTTTTTTTTAGAGGTATTTTAAATTTGAGCCTCATTGCCCCTCCATCCCGTGCATCAGTAACACATGCACATCATTTTGCAATGAGGAATTAAAATCTCTGACCCATCCGTAAAAACACCTTTCTGCATAGAGAAACAAGTTTCTCATACGTTGTTTCTGAAATGAGCCAACCATTGCACTTCCAAATTGCAGAATGTAGGCCATATTTGGCCATGGACCTATTCATTAGTAACCACTAGATATACCGCAGAATATAGTAACCTTTCCATAATTTGGACGAAGTTCAACAGAATAATACATCTGATAAATAATAATCAGATAAGATGAAAAAATAATGAATCTGGAATCGTTTTTAACTAGTCGGTTTATGTTCGGTTGGTGTGGTATGTTCGGGAGGCTTAATATGTTTCGGTTTACTACCATTCGGTAATTGGTGATTCGAACGAATCTCGATCGGTATTGGTCGATAATGATTGGTATCTATTAGCGTTCGATACACAGCGGGCTGATTATTGAAATTGATAGACAAAGCCATAGACAAACGTTACATAAGGAAAACGGAGTGGTCCTATTGGTTGAAACCGGTGGTTGTAACAGACCAAGGGGAAAAATGATGGACGGACTGCAGTAAGTTAGTCTAATACTAGCTTTCTTCATCCATTGCAATCACTCCATTCCACCTATAGGATCGCTCCACCTTTCATTTTTCCTCTTTATCTATCGCTTTGTCCATCGATTTCAATCATCAGCCCGCAGGTCTACCCTTAAGTTCTTTCTTTTCATCTACTTGTACTTTTTTCCAATCGCTAAAAACCCGTCTCTTTCAATTAATCCAAGCACGATCAAAGACAGAACACTCGAAAATTAAAGACCGAAAATGCCACGAAAGGAGCTCTTAAGCCTCTGCTGATAAGATGCGGCAAATCCCACATTAATCCAATCCCGAATGCGAAACTGCAAATTTACTGCTCGGAACTGCAGTCGAACCCCCGCTTATCGTAACAACAGACGCGCAACGCATTCCAAACGGAACATCCGTCGTTTTCGCGTCTTCGCTTTTTCTCCAGCCACCATGCAGTGTACTTCCGCCCGACAAAATTAGGCGGGCCTCTCAATGAAGGGGCAAAGAGGGGGGGACGGAAGGAAATCCCCAAGGAGAAAGACCACATCGGAGCATCAAAGTAGTGAGGAGACCGCTACGGCGGGGATAATATATTCGCGCTCTATAAAACTACTTAATACGCGGTGGTTCATACTCGCGGGAGACTGGAGAGGGTGCATGCTCATTTGCCGCCACATATCATCGTTTATATGAAGGCGGAACCGGGCGCCAGGCAGCTCTGGTATGCACGCCACTTCTGAGGAAAGCTCTCTTCGGGAGACGCTTTAAGGGAGTCGGGATCGCCACGTTGCCAGAAACAACGCTGCGTATAAGGACAATAGGACGTATTCCTGCCGAACGGAACTATATGCTTTATAACGCGAGCCCTGTTATGCATATGTCGAAGGAAATTAGTCAAATCCTGCAATTTATCAAATGCCCTGGCCGGCAGTCAAATTTTGATAGTTTTTCGGAATTTTGTAAATTTATGGCGAGAAGTTCACGGGTTTTCAATATTTTGGGAAGAGTAACTCTTCAAACCCGCGAACTCTTCCCTTTTGAATGCCTCTCGTACATTTTAAATGTTATAATTGTAAAAATTCTATGTTTAATTACGTGCTGAAAATTTCATGATAAATGTGCGTTCAGGAACTAAAAATCGTTTAAAATACTACTGTATGCTGCACGTTTTTACAGAGAATTCTTTCTTACAGGAGCAACGAATTATTTTTTCTAAAATTAGGAAAATAATCCAAATTTCAATCGAAGGAAGAAGAATATTTGACTATTTGCCTAGGCATTTGACAAAATGCCTGATTTGACTTTTTGCCTTTGACACATATATTCTAATGGGTTTCAGGGCTCATATCTTGATGCACACAGTTCCGTGGTATAGAAATACGTCCAATAGATGTTCTTAGCCCATTTAAGTGGGACCTGATAGCTCGGGAGATTTTGGATTTGGAATGACACAATTTGGTGATACTTTTCATTTTGAGGAAGGAGATTATCATTTTCAATACGCATAGTTAAAAATGTCCGTGCTATAGTCTACTGTGGGTACTTTGAGTTACTTTTTCGGTTATTTGGACACGAAAACATCCTTAAAGGTTTCATCCTCAGTTTAGCCTCGGCTACTCATGTTCTTCCTTACGCTCAAGCCTCAATGTTGTCCAAGTGTTGACGCTGACGCTTTTGTTCCAGGAAATATGGGACACAAATTGATTGCGGTGGACGCACGGGTCATAAGACATTATGTTGGAGTTTTTTTTAGCCAACTTGCGTTAAAAATCAGTATAAAGCTGAAAATCTCAATACAGAGGGAAAAAGCTCACACACAAGCACGATTGGACGTATTTCTGTCAAACGAAACTATGTGCATTATGACGTGAGCCCTGTTATGCATATAATCTCATGTGTCTCAGGGCACATAATGCACATAGTTCCGTTTGTCAGAAATGCGTCCAATTTTCCCTCAAAAAGATACGCTGTTTGATCTGCAGTTGTCTTCCTGAATGGTCGTTACTAGTGTTGCACCATACAGCGTATCTCTTTGAGGAAAAATTGTGCTTTTTTGTGAGCTTTTTCCCTCTGTATTGAGATTTTCAGCTGTATGATGATTTTTAGCGCACGTTGGCTAAAAAAAACTCCAACGTACTGAAGTATGGGAGGACAATAGGTCAACTCGTCAACTAGAATACTATAACATGAAATAAAAAATTCTTCCTACGAATTAGCAACTGTCTTCAGATCGAAGTCTTAGCGCAGTTACGGCAGCAGGGCGTTGAAGGAGGGGGCGAGGACATATGAGGNGGGGGGGGGGGGGGGGGGTCGAGCTAACGGCTCAAGTGTTCGAAACGGCCCGGCTGCAACATTTAGAGGCCGGCTCGCCCATAAAAAAGACGTATTGCTGATTTATAATTGCGGCTGTTTGTGGCCTGTTTAGCCTCTTGTTTATGAGCCACAAACGTAGCCACCGAACTTCTTCTTATTCCGCCGAGCCTATCCCTTTTCTTGCCGTGGCCGGGCGCCTTTGTTACCCTTCCGGAATATTGAATCTAATGTGCGACCCCGCGCGATAATCTCCTCGCAGAAGCCTCGGCAGTTCCGTTCATATTTTGCGCTGTGATTGTAAGAAAGCATTAAGATTAATTTCCGGTCTCTCATGTGCATGTTGTTGCCAAGCTCCATTTCGAGATGCACTGGAATGTGTTGCGACATACTTCGACCCAGGGTGACATGAAATTTATGAAATATTATAAACTTGCGTGAAATTTTTCTCGGAATATTGTAATTTTTCATGAGTATGTAATATCCATTTCAGGGACGAGATACGCAAACCGCACTAAATAACTAACGACAAGTGACGCAAGAAGTCCTATTTTTTTTTCTAAGTCTCTATGTGTGCAAGACATAGAGAGTTGTCCAAACATAATTGGCAGTGTTCGGATAATTAGCCAGCGTGGGCTGATAAATATCTGCCTCGAGTAGGAAAACTGGTGTCGTTACTTATATAGCGTCACGGTTAATGTATTAATGTAGCATATTACGCTATCATACACAAGACAAAAATTGAGGGCGACTTGGTTTTCTCAATGGAGTTGTCTGGATGCAACTATTCGGGCGCCAGGGATGTGCGTGTCGCATACCAGAAAAATTGAAGGAACTCTGAATTTCGAACATTTTTCAGGAAGGAATTTTTATCGAATCAACTGGAGTTCCTTTGATAACAAATGAAAATTAGAACTGTAATTGAGTTTCATTTAAAAACAATTTCGGAAGTAACGTTCAACTGACGTTGTACTTGATTCAACTAGAGTTTCTTGGAGTTTTATGAAAATGCACGACATGGGCGACATGTGTCTAATACGTAATGATTGGACCAAGTATCAGAGACGCACCAAGTCGCTTTTCGAAAAATGAAAGGGTTTTGGAGTAGTTTTGGATTCAACTATTTGTAAATGTTTTCAAGTTGTCTCCTGCTGTAAATTTTAAACTGGGAAAAATGTTCTGAATAGGAAAATGGTCGTTAAACTTTGTTTTTAACAGTATTTGGTTTGGAGGATGAAAATTTCAATCCTCTGTTTCTTGGTTCAAACTTGATGCGACTTTGTGCGTTTCTGATAAACTCTGTCCAATAAAAGTCTAAAAAAAGCAAAAAAGAATAGTCAAAACCTCTCAATTTGTCAAAACCTTGAAAGAATTCCTTGCTTCTTACATCGCAAGGGTACAATACAACCCAATTAAATTATCTGTAGATCCCAAAAGAAACGACTTGCAAGTTAACTAGAGCCAGTGCATAGTATCAAACTCCCATTCTGCTACGCTAAGGAAAAACGTCGTATAAACATTCGATAATTTCCAAATTTCCTCCGATAAAATGTTCAACTTCGAGGAAAGTTACAAATATTTTCTCTTGAAATTTTCGAATATTATCAATCCAATCGCAAATAAAGTTCTCCAAAAAATTTGAAGAAAAATATTCACGAATTTCCAAGAAAATTCATATTTTACCAAAGGAAATTTGGCAAAATCCGAAGGCTCATACGGTGTTCTATCTTCGCACGGCAACATGAAACTTGACGCATAGAGATGAAAATCATACGTGTAAGTTATGACAGCAGGTGTGATTCGAAAGGAATGAAACAAAGCCCTCGGCAGAATCCCGAAAAAGGGAACTTGACGCATTGTGAAACTGCGGAGCTTTAATAACGTCTAGTCGGAATTCGCTCTTCGTGCACCGACACGGCGTTTTGTCTCGCAACATTTTCGGGGAGGCCAAAAATAGGACGCGGAAGCGAAAAAGGGCCAAGTTTTGCATCCGGGGACGCCCGAGCAAACACATTAGGGCGGGAGTTGAACCGATGCAACGCTACCGGAGAAAGTTTTCCTTCCCTTCCAAGAACCCCTTCTCCCTTTCCCTGGTTCCCTCCACCCCTCTCGGCCAGAGTGAAAATTGCCTAACCTGGAAATATTTTACAGACGCTCTCGAAATCTTCAAGGATGCTTCTGAGCGACGCGTTGCTTGAGTAAAATTAAAGGGACTTGAGTTTATTGACAATGGGAGTAACGGCAGGTCCCCCACTCTGTTGCCATTGAGGACGATACGTTTTAACCGAATTCAGCGAAGAAGGAGTGAGCTACGTCAGGATACCATGAAGAAAAAATACGTTGTTTTAGCACCTAGGATGTCTAAGGTGTGTCTGGTGATCCCAAGATGTTGCTTTGACTGTCCACGCAGTTAAATTTACATTCGCAGGATGTGAAAGTTCACCTCAGGGCAGTAAAGTCAGCATCTTTGGATCATCAGGCAAATTCTTGACAATCTAGGTGTTAAAATATCACATCATTTTTTTCAGTGTTGAAATCGAATAAAGTCAATTGCATTTGCTTTGCACCCTTCCAAAATTTTGCATTTGTAATTTTTTAAAAAAAAAAAGAAAATCCCCCGGCCAGGTCCAGATATTTTCACCATGGAAACTTGTTTTTTCCTCGAAAATGTTGTGCTGGAAAACTGTGTCTCTTTCCGGGCCTCATATACCCGCAAGTCATTTTTTTCTTTCGAGAAGGTAGTATACTTCACAGCGATGACAGTCAAAAATGTATAAGTATCAGGTACCGAAAAGCTTTTCAATTCAGGTTTTTCTTTTCCGTGCAAGCATCATTATTTTTTTTCAAAAGAGACAGTGAATTTTGAGTATGAAAATATTCTCAGTCCTGGAAACGGGTGACAGTTTTAAGGTGTCTTTAATATGAAATAACTTAAAGTTCTAGAGTATGAATCCAAAATACCGTGAACTGAAATAGTAAAAGTTTAGGGTTAAGTTTTTTTTTTCAATTTCTAGCCCAATAGAATCCCGTTAAATAAAAGAATGAATGAAACAGTTGACGCAATTTCAGCGACAACCGAAGTTTCATAAGACGCTTTGAATATTCACTCTTTCAACTGCAAATGGTCAAATTCCTCAAGTTTATTTCCCAGAAAACTAGCCGCAGCGGAGATTATAAGGAAGATAAACATGTGACGTTAAAATGATTCCCGCGTGAAAGCATTCTTGAAACGCTGAAAGTCGCTCCTTTGACGTAAATGCGTATCTCAAGCTCCACTTGAGCCCTGTTCTCCGTACAACCCCATGTTTTCCAAGGCTCATGTGGAAAGAGAGATACGCCCTTACGTTAGAGGAACGACGATAAGAAGGCAGCTGTCTTCTCATATTCGACGACTTTCTGCCTCTGCAACTTGAGCACTTTCTTGTTGATCTTTCCCATCTACACAGAATGTGCTTTAACTTCATTTTTCACACGTAGACGATGTTTTCCGCGAATCGTCACTCTCGTTCCAGGTCCATGTGACAACGAGGTATCGTTAAAGGTAAACACTCCTTCAGCGAGTCGTAAGCCCCTCCCCCAGGCTCTTCACACACACGCATGGCACATGACGCAACTCAAACGCTCCTTGAAGAATCCCCTCCCCCCTTTGGAAAACTTACATTATGCCGGGAATCGCAGGGGGGACTCACAACTGAAGTGACGAAATGTTTGTCTCCGAATCTTATTCCGCATCAGTTAACAGTATGGTGCCTAGGGTGTTAAAAAACCAGAGCCACTCGATAGGGTATAACTTTAGAGCGGAACTTGGTGTGTCTCCTCATTTAAACTTCACTAGGAGTACGTCAAACGGGTCGTATAAGTCCAATTTTAACCATACTGACTGAATAACAAATCAGTGTTAACAGTTTACATTAAAATCTGTAAATGTTAGCTTACCACTCACGTAGCACCCAAAATCAACGTAAGTCAATTTGGACCGCGTTAGGCAGAAAGGAATCAAGTCACATCGGGTATTGCCAAATTTAACTGGGCAATTTAATTTTTTACATGAAAATGGTTGTGCGGATTTTTTTTGCGAATTTCAATGAATTTTCCTTACGGTACGAAGCAAGTTCCTCAAAATTTTCAAAGGAATCATCACAAACGTTCGTTTGTGAAAGATTAAATTACGGAGTTAAATTTAGCAATAACTGATTTGGTTCGGTTCCTTTCTGCTAAGAGCGGTTCATTTAGGCATCTAGAACAAACGGATCGTTCTACCAATAATAATTAACGTTGGATTGAACAAAGAATTATCACCTAATCTGATTCGCGGTATTTGTATTTTATGAGAAAAATCCAGCTGACTTAGAAAATTATTCGAGCTGAGAATAATTGATTTTAATTTATTGCTCTTCGAAAGCATAGATCCCGGAAGTTGACACAAACTTGCATTTGATTTTTTCATTTTTTCCTGCTTTGAGAAAAAATTGTCAAGAAATAATTGTCTATTTTCTCAAATAGTGTCAGTAATTTTTTGTTTCCCCTATATTATAATAGATACAATGAAACTAATCCTTTTCCGATCACTATTTTCATCACACAAATCAGGCTCTAGAAAGCAGAGTGAGATCTCGGAATGAACCATGAAACCTTTGGAAGTGCAGAAGTAATGACTAAAAAACGACACAATCTCATGAGTATGTTTTGCATTAGAATACCAACAAGTGAAACTCCTTATTTTTTTACCAGGGATGTGATTAGAGGTATCAAAAGGGATCCTTCTTAATATGCATACGCCCCTTGGACGGCTCATCCAGCGTTGTAGCAGAGGTGCCCTAAAGAAGCACGTATTTTGTTTATATGTGCTCTTCGACAAAGGAACAAGTAACTTCAGAGCGCACAAAGAACAATGCTTTGCGTTTGACATTTTTCTGAACCACCTGGCTTACTTCGCGTAGCATGCTGCTTCTTTTGAGCATTTAAAGCTCTTAGAAACGAGGAAGAAGTGACGTTTTTTCCACTGGTGTCATCATTATTTCGCAGGGCTCATCCCTGCGAATAGATAATTTCATGGAACGAAGTAGACCCCTGAAAAACTTTAGCATCTCCGCGCCAATCCCTGCAGCTGAGCGCGTTAACCGGATTAAAACGACTCTAAACGGAAAATGTTCAAGTACATCCCTCAGGTAGTGACGCTTCAGCCTCCGTCGCCATGTTGCCACGTCATCAATGTTTACGAATCATCAATAGGACGAGACAGCATCTTTCAGGCGTAGCTTTCGCCAATCTGCAGCTGCGGATCTCGAAATGAGGTACAAAGTGTGCGAGAAATAATGTTAGGTTTATGATGAATCGTTCATCCTTGATGATGCTTAATGAAGTGAAATTAAATCGGCAAGAATAAATCTGACATCGATGTTTGCCGTTGGTGTCGTTTTAATTGCACAGACAAACGATGCCTCGTGATGTTCTCATCTTTTCACCATCCATCGTTGTCTAAAAGTGTTGAAAGAAAACGAAGTCAAGAACCCTTCATGACCTTTCTAATTGTGCAGCTTTGCGATTATATCAACTTAATACGATTTCGTTGTTACCTACCTACGTTGGGTCCAGTATCATGTTTTTGTTTTCAGTTTGTCGCTTTAATGTTGTTTAGATTCGTCAGATTATTCTCCATAATTTGCGAGAAAACGGAATAAAAGATCCAAAGAGGGTGCCCTAAGGATGAAAGAAAGTCTAATGAGATCACTGAAATAATTTATTAACTAAAGTTAATTCTACACTATCTGGTGCAAAGAAAACCTGAAGATTCCAAAAGTTGACACCTATAAGGAGTATTTGAAAGTTTGGAAAAATATGATGTTCTCCAGTGCTGTTTTCAGCTTCATAACTTACTCGTTTCAACAACTTACAACGCAATTTTTCGAACAGATTATGTATACAGATTTTGACTTTATGTTCTTATGAGTGTTCAAAAGCGTTTGACATCGGAAATTAAAGAACAATGATAGAAAATTTTGACCATAAATGAACTTCTTCCCTCGATGGCTTGAGGTGTAAACTCGCGATGCCTCGCTCATGTATGCTTCTAATACTCGCTCAGATTCGGGAAAAAAGTTAAAACAAGGGACCCGAACACGTCCTTCCTATCTTCGGCTGCACTGGTCATAAAGCACTTGAAGCACCAATACAAATGAGAGGAAAGAAAATAAACAGATTATGGAAATAGAGCAAGGAAAAGGACGCGCGTTGATGACGGCGCAGAGATACGACTATTCGTGCTTGATGGATGTCCGTGTTGCGTCTTCAAAATTGAAGGCGCGATGGTGTGAGGCATGGACTCGCAGGTCTCCTTTCTACGCTGCCAACGAGGTGTTGCTCAGATTTGGGAGGAAAGTTACAAAAAGAGGTCCAAATATACATCTCTCCTATGTTTGGCTGTCTTGGCAATCCTTTATCTTCCATCTCAAAGCTCGCATGTATTGCACTGGGAAAAAAAACATATTGGATCTAGAGTCCAGACTCTTGAAAATATTGACAAGAAAAACGACTCTTGATTCAAGCAGATTTAAGCTTAAATCAAAAGGAAATCCGCTCAAATTAAGAGGCATGGTTCTTGATTCAAGCTTAAATCTGATTGAATCAAGAGCACATTTTCTTGTCGATGTTTTGAAGAGTCTGGACTCTAGATCCAATGTGTTTTTTTTTTCCAGTGTTGACCTAATTTTCTGATTCCTTATTTCTTTCATCCACTCTCTGCCTTTATGACAAACCTAGCCTCTCTGTATCGATCTCTCTTCTCTACGGTGCTGAAGACTTAGTTTCATTAAGGCAGTGTATTCACCAATTATATAACTATATTAACATTCTGCCTTACTGAGGGAAAAAAATCGTATGAGAATTGCTTAATTTCTCCGGAAAAAACATGTATTATCGAGGAAAGTTTTCCTTACTTTTCCTCAAAATTTTCAGATATTTCAGATCAAACCGCGGGCACAATTATCCAAAAATTTGGACACATTTTTTAACAATTTTCCCAGTAAATTTAGTTTTTGATTGAAGGAAATTGGCAACGTCTGGAGGCTTATAAGGCGTTTTTCGTTGCACGGCAGTATCACAACCTCTTTTTCTGCGTCGGATAGGAACGAGATCGGCCCGCAAGTATGACGCTCGTGTCTTACGGCGTGGCGCACAATGGATCGACTCAGTAGAAGAAGTCGGACGAAATCCGATAACTTTAAACGCTTTCGACTCCGTTTTCACAAAACTTTGAAGTTCTAAAAGTGATTTCATTGGTTTCCTCGTGAACATTTCTTCAAGAAACACCCCTCAAAGTTTAAAATGAGGCGAAATAAACATAAAAATTTGCAGTCTTAGCCACACATATCATGTCCGACCTCTCTAATAGACTTGATCCACTGTACGGCGCGGCGTGGCGTAGCGTCGTTCCGCCTGGAAACCGCGTCGGTGAACTTTCGCAAAGGACGCGGAGCATCGCGACGCCGCTACGGGGTATCATTCCTTCAAATGAGGCAACTTTTTTCCTACAATAATGCTATTACCATGTTGCTGTTATTACTCCCCCACCCCGGTCGCCCCCCCCCCCCCCGCCGCACGAGGGGCCTCCTTTGATCCGTCAACTTTTGAAGTTCTCGCGTTTCTCTCCAATTTGCAGTTGCACTCGACCCGCGAGACCCCGACGCTAAAACAGCGCATTACGCCTTTTAAATCTGTTTATTTCTTCTGCTTTTCTTCTCCCCGGCTCGTAACTTACCTAACGAATCGGATTTTTCGAAAACTTTTTTATGCTCGGTCTCGAGCCGAGTCATAATTGAGGGGAAAGTTGACGTGCTTTTTTTACGATGTCAATCCATAACGCAACTCCTTACTAACGAGACCATATTTTGTTTCATTTTTATGGAACGCCTCGGCCCCACTGCCAGCTCGGCTCCTTTTTTCGCTCCAAACCACGGAGTAAGATATGTATAGCTGAAATAGTGGTGTCATTTCACCTAAACCTTGTGATGGTGGTGGGATGGGGGGATAGCAGTGTTGACCCCGGGCTTTGACCTTCACCTTTTACCCAATAGCATGGCTTCGATTGTCATGCGCGGTCTCCGGAGTATATATCGATCACCAAAGTGCGAAACCGCGGATTTCGGTCGCGGTGGTTCAAAATATTCGCTTCTATTTGATTTTTTCGAGAGAAACAAGTCTAATGTATAGCTCAAAATTTTAACAGAATAAGCTGCTGATAGAGAAGAAAAATTAAGAAAATTTTCATGAAATTCGTTGACTAGTCTCTTAAAGACGAAATAAAATATAGTAGGAAGTGTGCAACGTCGCAAAGGAAGGAGCGCGGTTTTGAACCTTGAGCATTGATATAGAACTCTAAAAGTTTTTTATCCGAACGACTGACTTTTCCTGCCGCACTATAACTAAATCTCAGTTGAGGTAATGACAATTCTTGGTAGCCTCACTGGTATTTTCAAGGATGACTTCAGCTGTTAGCACCAGGTCTTGGTCTCATCACCAGGTTTTTTGGTTCACAAAGCTGGGAAAGGTATTCTTTTTGAACCGAGCTTATTTTTTCCATGTCCATCCTCGCGATAAAAATTTCCCGATAAAATCGCCAAAATTCCCCCATATTTTTAAATTTGAACCAAGATTTGCACCATAGATTTCTCACAGGGCTACAGTACCTCGCCAATAACTCATTTTTTCCCAATAATGTGACTCACCCCTTTCCTCCTTTCCGCTCCCTATATAGACCTTCCGCGAGACTCATTTTCCCGTCATTTATCGGCTCCCCACGAACCACCCCCTCATCCTTCACCACTCACGATAAGTCGCTAGGCAAACCAACTCCACCGGCCGGTGTCGGTGAT
>NW_017564110.1:1845485-1939668 GCF_001854935.1 Bemisia tabaci
GGGCCTCGGCCGCCGGAGCATCCAACCGGGAAAGGGATGCACTCCTCGAGCACGACACAGTGTTTGTTTACTCCTTTCTGTGTCGTCTATCAATATTTGATATGCTCCCCCCGGCCCGGCCCCCCGCCGGCCCCCCATTCTTCTTCTTCACCGAACAATGGTCCGCCCCGGTGTTTTTATTGTCGGAGGAGATCCCCGGTTCCTCCGTCAACAAGCCCTGTGTACCCTCCCGCGGCGTTGCCGCGTCGTGCGCCGGGGGTCCCGGTCCGGGGGCTCCGGGTGAGAGGCCCGGCAGCGCGGCTGTGTACATTCCGGATAATTCCACAAAGAGTCGGGGCGAGTTCGCTTTGACCAACTTCCTGCAGATTTCTCGTCGCCNGGGGGGGGGGGGGGGGGGGGGTCGAGGCGACGAGGCACCCCGTTAGCGCGATCGAGTTTGCCCCGGTCCAAGGGGTCGCGATCGGGTTCAACTTCGGGGACACATTCGAAATGGTTCTGTCTACTGTCTACTTGTTGAGGCCGCTGTGAAGGCTCGGTTTATCCGATTGTTTAAACGTCGAATCGACGGGTTCGATGTTCGTACTATCGAATTTGGTCTCCGGCTCTTTAGGCGTTGTCGCAGCGCTTGGAGTGCCCGTTTAGGGAGGGTTTTATCGTCTCTAATGTTTCATTCCAGGATAACTGTTCTGCTGAGTAGTTGAGTCTATTTTCCTGTCCATGGAACACTTGAGGCCTCTTGTAAATGAATACTGTAACGGCTTAACTATGAGAATTATAAGACTTTTTTTTTTATTTTCAACTTTTGGAAACAGCTCTATACATAGTTTAATAGATAATTTTGGTCTTAAGTCAGGTGAAAATCAATTGTTTCAACGAAATTGGCCCATTTTTTATTTCCTTGAATTTCGGTGAAACAGTGTAATGGAACAGGAGCATATTCAATACTGCCGTGCTTAGGAAAAACGCTTTAGGAGCTTTCAGATGTTGCCAAAATGTTTAAATATTTTTCTTTTTATTTTTAGAATATTTTGTTCGTTATTTGATCTAAAGTGTCTGAAAATTTCATAGAAAAATATTCGGAACTTTTCTCAAAAATACTCTTTCTGATGATTCCGACTCTTTCGTAAGATGTCCAAACGACATCTTACACGAACAGGTCATTGAGGACGAAACAGTTTAAAATGAGAATCTGCTTGTTACCGCGATATTTCATGGGAATATTGCGTGAAGCGGCGCCAAAAAGAAACGCCTTCAATGAATTGAATAGGCACACCGAGTCCATAGGAGGTCGAATAGTGGTATCACGCCCAACAGCACTTTTCTTACAATCTTTCTCAAATTTTGATTAAAATTAAACATGCTAACTTTGAAAATAACAGCTTTGATTTTGCTCTCACAAAAAATATTTCAATCAGTGCGGATTATAAAAAAATTTCATTTTTGCTTTTCTGTATCCGCCAAATCACAAGTCCCTTGCAATGATCTATTTTCTAAGCTATCTCGTTGGCATTTACTTAAAGTCAGTATAAAATACCTTTAAATGGAGCTGGGTATGATGAATTTCCTTTTAACACTCCATCGATCATGTTGTACCTCAATGGGGAGAAAAAGGGTTCTCGGATCCGAAGCCAAGACTCTTAAAAAATTTGACTAGAACAAAATTTCTTGATTCAGTCGGATTTTTGCTTGACTCGATAGCCAAGCTTTTGATTTTAGCAGATTCCCTTTTGATTCAAGCAAAAATCCGATTAAATCAAGAGTTTTTTTTCTTGTCGAAGTATTCAAGATTTTGGAGTCTGGACCGAAGAGACTTTTTTTAAACCACACACGGAGAAAAAAAACCTCGTGCATGGGACCCGAAGTTTAGGTCTTATGGATCTCCGAAGTTTTCGGATTGAGCATCTGAACACTTTAGGTCTGGCTGTCGAGGTTCGGATCACACATCTGAAACTCCAGTTCTTACATCTGAAGTACTTCAGGTGTGAGAACCGAAGTTTTTCGGATGTGAAAACCGAAGTACTTCAGATGTAAGAACTGAAATTTCAGATGTGTGATCCAAACCTCAGCAGCTGGACCTAAAGTGTTCAGATGCTCAATCTGAAAACTTCAGAGATCCATATGACCTAAACTTCGGGTCCCACGCACGAGGTTTTTTTCTCCGTGCACAACAAGCTTCCCAAAGGAGAGGAGCTGTTTAAGATACCGCCCACAGAGCCTCGCCGCGTGTTACCGGCGCAACTGCTACACAGCACTAAGACACTATATCACAGGTGGAAACGTCCGGACATTTTCAGGTTGCCGGTGTCGGGCGGGGAGTTTTTTGCGATCGCGGGGTCGGCTCAATCAGTACGCGGCCATGATTTCTCGGGTGTTCGTCGGCGAAAAAAAACACTAGCGATCGGAAAGTTGGAAGATAAATGATTTTCAAGTGTTTCGAGTTGCCCCGCGATCGGCCCCGGGAACCCATTTTTTCTCCGAGTCGCTCCCAAGTTCCCAGCATCCGACCGCACATTCTTGGCGTGACACGCTATTTAGTTAGAGTATCGAGCCAGCGCCATTGATTTATTCCGCCACCCCCGGCGTCGGGGTTGCCGATGTCCGCCGGATATTTGGAATGGAAGGGGATGAATGAAGAGAGGACGATGAGGAAGAGCGGATGGGAGATGCGTTTTAATGAGAAAAATTGGTAAATGAGGAAAAAAAGGAAATAACGAATGAGAATAAGAAGAGGGAAATGATGAATGAGGAAAATGAGAAAGGAGTGAAGAAGAAAAAGTGAGACAGCAAAGATAAATGTGGAAAATGCGAATGTGAGAGATGAGAAGGAAAGCACATGGAAATTTTATTTAGATTAAGAAAAATGATGAAGTATGAAGAGGAGGAATGGAAATATACTGAAAAATTACCAAAAATAATATAAATTTCGAAGGAGCCTAATTTTTCATTTGCAATTTGCATTTTCCAACGGAAAATTCAGAAGAAGCAAAAGAGTTTGAACGGCACACTAATTGTTACCTATTTCGCTTTTATTTTTTGAGGTAGGCCAGAACACATCCTCACTGCAGTTGAAGTTAACTTCTCCATAAAACTGAAAATATAACTATTTGAGAAAGTGTGTCCCATGCTCTTTTTACGAACGCTGCTGTGCATAAAATTGTGTTCAATTTCACTTTATAGTTTTGAAAGCAGTCTTGTTCATAATGATTAGTTTCTATCATTAGAAGTTTACCTAAGCAGAACTCTGCAGATGCGTAGGAAAAAAAGGATGTATTTATCCCAACGCCAATTTTGAACGCACCGTATAACAGAAAATATGCAAATTCTTTTGCTGAACAGAATACATGCAAGGTGAGTTGTGTCCGTCATAAAAAATAAATTAAAAGTTTGCCACACAATATGGCAACATCGCTCTGGAACCGAATCGAGACTTCGTCTCGGGTTCTGAACACCTTCCAGATTGACTGCACGGCGGCGCTGACCCGTTGGGAATCAGGCGCGACCGAAGGGCAAATTTCTCGCCAAAACCATTTTGCGGGGCGGGGAGCGTGGAAAATCAGGTAGACTTGGCAACCTCGCAGGGCTACCGTGATTTCCTTGAATGGTGCAGTCTCTGAATTCCTCTCAGGAATTCCGTCTCCGCATCACGGTGAGTTAAAAGTTGCGTATTTTAATTAGAACAATTCCGTGTTTGGAGAGCTTTTGTGCTCCGAATTACCACGGTCCCTCGCGCCTTTTAAAGAACCCTTGCCGTAAGAAGGTGTTAGAATTCGCATTTTTTTCCGACGGATAGTGGCAAGTTTCCACCTCTAAAAGATGCGAAAAGGAGACCTATACACCTATACTGTGGTATCATGCATAAAGTATTTTTTACGAGCGTTATTTGTATAATTTAACAGAAGAGCTTTGGAAATAGGTAGATCCCTCTAAAGATGTATACAACGGGATGTTGCCATAAGAAATGAGACGTTTTTAGAATCGGTTTGGCGAGTTTTGCAAAAGGTAAAGTAAGTCTGTGCCTACCTTAAGTTTTGAACAAATCACGCAATTTTCCCACTTTTTTACTCCGTGTTTTCTTTAGAGATAAATCATTGCGATTTCTTGCAGTGGTTCCTTACCAAAACAAGTTAGTCCGAGGGCCAGACGATATTAAAATCGTGACAAAAGTTTCACTTAAATCTGCACTGACATGGAGAATGATTGTTTGCGATGTATTGGAACACGCTACAGCGCGACAGACTACTGTATTTCCCATGTCAAAGCATGTAAGGCTATCAATTTAAGTGGTCAAAAATTTTTTCCCGAGTTGGTCACTAATTACCGTCTGGCTCTCGAACTAATGCCATCAAATTGTACTGGAAGTTCCTTTCTCTAGAAAAATTGCCCATCTCATGAAGCTATGTTGAAGGTCTTCCTAAAGGTCTCCTAGCTTCAATGGTAATGAGATGGGGCCATCTTACACGGAGAAAAAACTTCTTGCGTGGGACCCGAAGTTTAGGTCATATTGATCTCTGAAGTTTTCGGATTGAGCATCTAAACACTTTACGTCTAGCTGTCGAGGTTCGGATTACACATCTGAAACTCCAGTTCTTACATCTGAAGTACATCAGTCGTGAGAACCGAAGTTTTTCGGTTGTGAAAACCTAAGTGCTTCAGATGTAAGAACTGAAGTTTCAGATGTGTGATCCAAGCCTCGACAGCTAGATCTAAAGTGTTTAGATGCTCAATCCGAAAACTTCAGAGAGATCCATATGACCTAAACTTCGGGTCCCACGCAAGAAGTTTTTTCTCCGTGTAGAGTGAGGAACAGGTCCAAGCACGCTGTTAAATCCTGTCGTTTGTGAATTTGGTTTGTTGAACCGACTATTTCGATGTCTGTGTGACCCTAGGCCGTGTTTTCCAAAATTGAAGGCGCGCAACGACGGCTCACGGCCGACTTTGAAAACTGCACATCGCCAATAAAGTTGATTAATTAACGATGCAACTATATCAACTCTCCGGTCACCCCAGGTTGCGTTTCCGGAATTGAAGGCGCACCAAAGGGGACATGGACAGCGTAGCAGCGGGGCTTATGGAAATGGGCGCGGGTCGATTAGGGCCGTTAACTAACTCTTGATGAGGGATCGATCATTGACGTGCAATTGAGCGGAGCGACGAAGGCGATTATTTCCAGAGCCGGCTGTATCCACTCCACTCGACCCGGAGATCTCTCCTAACTGGAGCAACCGGGAACCCCGGGAGTAATAACCGTTAAACACGGCGAGTCCCGCGAATAGGTACCCGCCACGCCACAGGCAACAAATTCAGGGATCAAGCGCCGGGCGAAAATTGAAACAGATTTCACGCTGAATTCGCACGAGAGCATATTTCTTTCTCAACGATGTCATTAGGGCTCAACCTCGCTGGGACTTCACGTTCATTGAATGGCCCCGCGTCAGCGTTGCCGGTCTTGGTGGTTCTGGGTTTCTTTGATTGGCCCACCTCTTTCCGGACTCATACGAACTTGTGGCTCATGGAAATGTCTAAGAGGCTACGTTGTAAAAAGTACACTTCAGGTTGATAAGTCCTTGAAAGTTTAAGGAAACCTGGAAAAGTCATCAAATTTAACTCAACCGTGAGGAGTCATGAAATTGTTAAAGACCTTGTTATGTCGGAATCTTTGAGTGGCCTCAAATGAACTCGCCCAAAATATTGACCTCCCATAACTGTGTCTATAATATGAAGTAACGAGATTAACGCACAACGCGTGAGGTGTGAAGCGCCTCGGGTAGTTGGATCGCGAAGTGGTCAGGGGGTGTAGCCCCCTTGTGTTTCATTAAAAAACATGTTAATGCTGAACATGCTTCATAAGTCAAGGAAAAATTAAAAAACCTTAAAATGTATAGTTATTTGTAACCCTATTCGTTTCAAAAACAAATTACCGCCCGTTATATCCCCGGGATTGTGGGTAGTATATTGAAACAATTTAAATGAGTTATTGCTTTGTCTGCTTAGGTTTTTTTTTTTTTTTTTTTTAAACAAATTATAAAGGAATTTCAGCAATATGTTTTGCAGTCATGAAGACTTGTGTGTGATTCTGTTCGAAGACGTCCAAATATCAAACCCCCTATTACTATTCCGATTCCTTTTCAGAGATACACTGAAAAATCCAAATCGTTACTTGAATGTTACTTAAAGTTTATTAGATGTGGATCAAGTCGCATGGTAATCGAACCGAAGGAAAGATGGATGAATTTGTGCGTATCTTCATAAGACTCAATGTCATACATGAAGTTCAACTCCTATTCTCACATTCGGGGTCAAAAATGCCTTAAAAAGTGCGTTACGTAATTTATGAAGGCTCCTAAGTCGCGACAAGGCACGTTCAGACAGCTCACGTGACACTTGCAAGACCCCTTAATTCAATCCACTCGCCCTCGACTCCAAGTGTCCAGGTCAATCATTCCCATCCAGGTCGCCACGACTCATAACATTCGGCGCGGAGTCCCGCTTCGGGTCTNGGGGGGGGGGGGGGGGGGGGGGGGGGGATCGATGCGGCCCCCTATACTTGAACGTGACGACACGAATTACGCCGAGTTGACGCGTCACGTTCGGCCGATTATCCCCCGGGCGCCTCGCCGCGGCGTGGCCGATCCCCGGATCGATGCCCGGCGACGAAGTGGTCAACCGATCAGAGAGTCGTTACCGCGCTAGGTAAACAGCCCCGCATTTTACCGTGTTTTCCTTCCATTTACAGCGCTCGCGCTCGGTAAACACATTTTTCGCCCCCCCCCTCTCTCCCCCGCACTTGAACGAATTTGTTATTCCGACGCCCGCCATGCGCCATGCCCGAGCTATTCAAATAGTGTCGCCCTCGTCGCGAGACGGGTGCCCATGGGTTCACCGACTTGCGGTCGTGGTGACGCGGGATGAAGCTCAACGGAGACCGCTGATGATTAGGTACATCGATTGCAGTCAGAATGACGTCAGAGTGACCTTGGCAGGGACAAAAGCTAATGTCACACGGTCAAACCGTGCTATCGATACGTAAAGGTCAGGTGTTGAGATTGGCGTTTTCGATGACTTGTACGAATGACCTTGATATTATATTGATAACACGGTTTTATTTTGTGACATTTGGTAAAGCGTGACCCTTTACCGGTATCTTGGAAATGGTGGGAGTTTTTACTTTCGGAACTTTGATATTCAACACTGTTGACCTACCTGCTGGGTGGATGTTTGACATTATTGAGTATTGCGTTTTGTAAAACGACGGAATTTTAGGTAAACTTGTTCTGGTCATTCCGTCACCCAAAGCTCTCAACCACCGAGTGGTAGGTCTACAGCTAAAAAAGGGGTATAATTGCTGCTGCATTATTTATTTGTCCTTACGGAAATGTCAAATCCCCGCAAAAGTAAAATTTTTCACCCAGATGCAAAGAAAGACCCTCCAATGGTATCCTGGCAATGTTGGAAGCTTTTATTTTAGGGATTACACCATTGAACTGTTAACCTGGCTACTTTGTAAGTGGATGTTTAACAACGTGTATGCGTTCTGCAAACACAAGGAAGTTTTGTCAAAGTTTTTGGTTCATAGTATCACCCGAGGCTCATCATTCCCCTGGTGGGTAGGTCAACATAAAAAAAAAATTGTGATGATAGTTGCTGCCTTCTAGGGTTGTCCAAAAGGAAGTGAATAATATCCGAAAATTAATGTTTCCACATGTCTCTGACAGGAAATGGTGGAGGGTCTCTCTATGTCTCTGGGCCTTCGATCCAGTATGCTTAGTATTCTAGTTGATTCAGTCAGAAAACTCTTGAAAGTGATGAGACTACTTTTAGAAATAATAGAAATACCGTTTGAAATAAGGTTTTCTGTTGACTCGAGGAGAATTCTGGTCGAGGAACTTTGCATTTGAAATTCTGTCGATCCAATAGAGACTTTTTCTTTACGTTCAATCAGGGAGTTCACGGTCTGCATGATATCCATTCTGTCTGATTTTATGGATCATATCCTACAAATACGTATCTTGCAACCATTCCATTGAAAAAATTGTCGCAGCCAGTTTATAGATGCGAATGCAGTCCCGAAGTTATTAATTGAATTGTGTCGCATAAGTTACATGCATTCTCATCGATTTATCGAGGTCAACAGGTACGCTACCCGGTTTCATCGGGTAATGAACACGTTCCGATCAGGATGGCAGATAAGTGTTCCGAACCTGCTTCCTTGTCATCGGGAACATCAACGCGGAAGTCAACAGTCAACAGTCTAGCGGTGAATAAACTAATTGGGGAAAGAGGAGAAATTGAAAACCCGCTTAAAAAGGCCGCGAAGTCAAACAAACGAACAAGAGGATAAAAAATTGAATACCGCGCTCGGCGCAAAGCATCGGCGCACAGTGGATCGAGTCAATCAGGGAGGTCGGAAATGAAATTTTTCACTAAAACTGCGAATTTTTATGTTTATTTCGTCACATTTTAAATTCTAAGAGATGGTTCAAAGAGGAAATTTCACGATACAACCAATGGTACTAATTTTGGGATCTCAAAGTTTGTTATGAACGGAGTTATAACCGTTCAAAGTTTCAAAATTTTGTCCGGTCGCTACTTCTAACTCGATCCTTTGTGCGGCGGCGGTTTTTCCATCCATCTCGCTCCGACAGCCCAGCAACTTTGAATTAATGGAATGAGTAATTAATGAATGTGGTTTGTGAAAAAAAATGACTGCGCGAGTGAGAAACAGAGGCTGAATGGGTGAACATACGAGGTCTGTTAGATTAGAAACCGGATTTTGGTCATAACTAGCCCACAATGCGTTCGAATTAGGTTTCCTTGAGCTTTTCTGATAGCTGGAAATATACTTAAGAACGCTACGTTCACAGATTTTGTTTATTTTGATCAGTGTTTAATCTGTGTCATCTTGAATACGAGTAAGTCAGGTCCGTTTTGCGATTTTCATCATGCGATCACTGACAGAGCAAATATTCAACATTAAATTTTGTTTTAAACTCGGTACACCTTGTACCGAAACTTTTGGTATATGCTAAGTAAAGTTTACCATGATCATTGCATGAGATGTTCCCACTGTTTTGAATGGGTTAAACGATTCAAAACTGGTCAGGAGTTCGTCAAAGATGAGGAGCATGGGAATCGACCCTCAACGGCAACTGACATTTGTCACGTGGAAGAAGTGCGGGCAAAAGAGCTCGAAAATGGTCGTTTCGAGCTTGTTGAACAGAGTAATATTTTTGAAAACTCTGTACATACAATTTTGATAGAATATGTAGACACGCATCGAGTTTCAGGTACACTTGCCCCTTGATTGTTGTCCGTTGAACGAAAATCCAACCAAATGTCATTTTCCCTTTAGCTGCTTGAACGTTCTAACGATGATCCTACATTTTTGGATAGGATAATTTTCGGTGAAAATACTGTAGTGTACGGCTACGATATGGGGACGAAACTCCAATCGTCCTTGTGGGTTGAAAAATGTAGTGCAAGACCGAAAAAAGGGAGACAAGTTCGGGCAAACATAAAAATCGCAAAACACCCTTGAGGTTGCCTTACTTCAAGCCACATACCAACGAAGCTAATTAGGATTTTTCAAATTTGTGAACGTAACGTTCTTAAACATATTTTCAGCTATCAGAAAAGCTCAAGAAAACGTAATTTGGACGCATTGTGGGCTAGTTATGACCAAAATCCGGTTTCTAATCTAACAGACCTCGTATATAGGCGCGGGCTTAAAACTGCAATTTCCAAATTAATAAATGTACGGACTTTTATGAAAGGGATTTTTTACGCGTTTCCGCGGACCCGGGGCTGCCTCCGCACTTCACAAAATGGGTATTAATGCATTCAGTTGCATGCCTTCATGCAGTCGGCGGGGAACTCCAGACACGCCACGCACCGCACATCCATCCGAACATCATTTTTTGCACTTAATTAACGGAGCAGCCACCAAGAATTATATTGCTCGTATTCGTGCTTTGCAGAGACGTAAAAAATGCGTCGGGGACATGGTCGTCATAAATATGGGATACACGCGTCGAAAAAATTAATGTTGACCGTCCGTCTGGACCAGAGAACTCCCCGCACTCTCACTTCGAGGAATGTTGTAGGTCGCTAGATAGGGTTTTAAGGGGGTGTTCACATGTTTTCTCTGCAAAATCTTACGCACTGAAAAAAAAAAAAAAAAAACCTTTGGATCTAGAGTCCAGACTCTTAAAAACATCGACAAGAAAAAGTACTCTTGATTCAATCAGAATCTACCTTAAATCAAGAACCAAGCCTCTTAATTTAAGCTGATTTCGTTTTGATTTAAGAAAAAATCCGATTGAATCAAAAGTATGTTTTCTTGTCAATGTTTTCAAGAGTCTGGACTCTAGATCCAATGTGTTTTTTTCCAGTGCGTAGGAAATGATTCACACATTTGAAAGTTCGACAAACACCGCCTGAAGGAGATATCATCCACAAATATCTTGTAGTAGTTTTAACACAAATCAGATAAATGTTTGATTACATGAATGGGGGTGATTATTACTTTAGCCATTTCGCAAATGACAACTATGTGCACCTAAATCTTTTTTATAATTGATAACAACTACTCTGGGGACGTGTTAAAATTTATAAAATGAACAAGTTCCAGCGCACTCACTTGAATCAATTTTTCTTGTAACGCGAACCAGTGAGGATGGAGAGGTAACAACTCCAAAACTCTATGGTTACGATAAAATTGGTGCAAGTACGCTCAAAATTTTAAAGGACTCTATGCACGGACCCCCCAAATTTGCCCGTTTCAAAAGTTAACGAAATTCATACCAGTGATAGAGGGGCACTTCCGGTCTCCAAATCCGGGGTTGGTTTAGTCCCCAGCCCCCCGAGTGCGACGTTGCCATTTTTTAAAGTTGAAACATGTTAAACCCCATAACTTTTGAGCAATTGAAGATACGAAGGTGCGGTTTGTTTGAGTCGATAGAACATAGAAAGAGCTATCATTTCGTATATAGTTTTTATCCATTGTTGCCAAATTTACCCCAAAATCGACAATTTTTCGATTTTTTCAAGGTGCAAAAATACGGTTAACCTAAAAAAGTCGGTATTGGGACACCACGTAGGAAAATAAAAAACACGCGTAATTAAAGCCCTTAATGTGAGCTTTCCAACGGTATATCGGTTTTTCCGGGGAAACGATTCTATCGTGAGATACAGGCCTTCAAAGTCCGACTTGGCGTACTTTTTGGAGGTCCCGCGTCATTCGCACCTCAAAAAATTAGTATTGTGAACGCTGGTAAAAAAACGAAACTCACATGTAATGAAAGCTATTTATGTGAGCTTTTCAACGGTATATTGGTTTTTCCGGGGAAATGATTCTATCGCGAGGTACAGGCCTTTAAAGTCCGACTTGGCGTACTTTTTGAGGTCCCCCGTCATTCGCACCAAAAAAAATCAGTACTGCGCACGTCCACAGGAAAATGAAAATTACACGTCATGAAAGCCCTTTGTATGGGCTTTCCAACGGTAAATCGGTTTTTCCGAGGAAACGATTCTATCGCGAGGTACAGGCCTTTAAAGTCCGACTTGGCGTACTTTTTGAGGTCCCCCGTCATTCGTACCTCAAAAAATCAGTACTGCGCACGTCCATAGGAAAAAGAAAATTACATGTCATGAAAGTCCTTTGTATGGGCTTTCCAACGGTATATTGGCTTTTCCGGGGAAACAGTTTTGTCGCGAGATACATGCATTCAATGTTCACTGTAGCGGGGTTTTTAGGTACCCTGCGCGGCTTGTTTCTTCGCCCATCGTGATGGTGCAAGTCCCAGGTCATATTAAATAAGACATGAAACAGGGAACTAAATAGACAATTTTTCGATCTTGTTTATCGATTCCCTGCCTCGGAAAAATCGATGGTGTCAAACACTGAACGTGAATGAAAACACTCAGAACGCATAAAGGGTGCAAGAAAAAAGTCGCAATCTCAGGGATTGTGTTATATAGGGGAGACATGATACATAGAAATGGATCCGTTGTCTCTGAGATTCCATTGAAGTTTTATGTTTAATATTCGTTTAAAATTTGGTAATATACAGTTGGCAGTATGTGTCAGGTTCGTCTCTATATCTGCATCTCTCTCTGCATATCTGCATCTTTCTCTCCCTGCTCGCCGCTGCATGAACGGCAGCCTACTTTGATAAGAACTCCCCTGTTTCACGTAATATTCAATAGGACCTGAACCGCTACAACGAACATTCAAGGCATGCATCTCGCGACACAAATTTTTCCCCGGAAAAACCAATATACCGTTGGAAAGCCCATACAAAGGGCTTTCATGACGTGTAATTTTCATTTTCCTGTGGACGTGCGCAGTACTGATTTTTTTTGGTGCGAATGACGGGGGACCTCAAAAAGTACGCCAAGTCGGACTTTAAAGGCCTGTACCTCGCGATAGAATCATTTCCCCGGAAAAACCAATATACCGTTGAAAAGCTCACATAAATAGCTTTCATTACATGTGAGTTTCGTTTTTTCACCAGCGTTCACAATACTAATTTTTTGAGGTGCGAATGACGCGGGACCTCCAAAAAGTACGCCAAGTCGGACTTTGAAGGCCTGTATCTCACGATAGAATCGTTTCCCCGGAAAAACCGATATACCGTTGGAAAGCTCACATTAAGGGCTTTAATTACGCGTGTTTTTTATTTTCCTACGTGGTGTCCCAATACCGACTTTTTTAGGTTAACCGTATTTTTGCACCTTGAAAAAATCGAAAAATTGTCGATTTTGGGGTAAATTTGGCAACAATGGATAAAAACTATATACGAAATGATAGCTCTTTCTATGTTCTATCGACTCAAACAAACCGCACCTTCGTATCTTCAATTGCTCAAAAGTTATGGGGTTTAACATGTTTCAACTTTAAAAAATGGCAACGTCGCACTCGGGGGGCTGGGGACTAAACCAACCCCGGATTTGGAGACCGGAAGTGCCCCTCTATCACTGGTATGAATTTCGTTAACTTTTGAAACGGGCAAATTTGGGGGGTCCGTGCATAGAGTCCTTTTATTCTTGTTAATGAGTTGAATTTTAGGCTTTCAATTGTGTGATTTTTTTCCTGCGTAGAAGTTTGAAGAGAAAATATATCGCATAAAGTATTAATGTATTCCCTCTCTAGAGGCTCATCGGGTGAAGTAAAACTCAAGTGCGGTTCGGTTTGGTTTGACTTTTTCGGGTGTTCTTGTTCAAAATGTCTTGTAAGACATTCCGCAGTGGGTCTATATCAATATTTCAATCTTGAATTTTGGTTGGCCAGTGTCCCTCTTCCTACAAGCGGTCACTTTTTTCATGGGCCAATTAAATTTAGGTATTTCGGAATAACTCGGGGACTTTACTACTCGGGAAGCACTGATAGCATACCTCTTTCTTTTTCCGCAACAAAAGTTCGCAACGTCTTAATAGTGCTTGCTTTTCTGAGTGTCTTGGAAATGTTATGGAAAGTGCAAACACAGTCAACTTTGTAAACTCTGCGTATCAAGTCCCTCTTTCTGTTTCAATCATCATTTTCCTTGAGCTTCCTGTGAAACACAAACCACGCTGAACGATCAACTGTTTTATTTCAAATAGAGCGAATGTAGTCACATGAATTTGATTCTTTTGCTATAGTTTTAATTGGTTTCTACGAAGAGTGAGTTCTGTCGTCAGTATTCCTTCAGTATCGATGCGAACTATAGGTCACTCTTTGATCAGTTTCACCAGTTTTAGGCTGTACTGGGAACCAATGTAAACAAATACCATGACGATACAGCTAAGATGTGATTACAATTGTTCCTAATGTCCGAAATCTACAACAAGTCCCAAACAAATTCTGATGCTTGAAAGTTAACTTCAACCCGAGAACAATTGTTTCTCTTTTGATACATTGAGTTTTCTCGGTAACACCAATAAATCCCTCTCTGGTGGGCTCGCTTGGATAGGTTCCTCGATTTATATGCGTGGCTTAAACTACGGGTTGATTTCTGATAATACCGCATCCCTAAAAGCTTGAAAGTCAGAGTCATGATTCTCAGCCCCAAAATTTGCTGAACCGAATTATTTAAACCAGGACCAAGAATCTCGACTACAACTGTCAAGGTGTTACAAGTGTGGCCATATTCTTGAAAACTGGGCGAATTTTTCGTCAATATTGAAAGTGGAAATTTGGCATGTGGACAGATACCACAATTTGTTGCTGATTTATAATCTGAAATAATTGAAACATGATTCAGTAACTAGCACTGACCAATTTCATTGTGAACAGGATTCATTTTACTAACAAAACTGTTAATCTATTCATCCAAACTAAAATTATCCTCCGAGCACGAAATTGGAGGGTGAGACGCATGGCGGTCAGGAGTCCTTTATATCATAGTTGCTTCAATTTAATTTAGGAATTAACATTATTTTCAAAGAGTAAATAATAGTTGTTGTCATCAATATGATGAATACATAAATTATTATTCACTGGAAAAAAAACTTATTGGATCTAGAGTCCTGCAGACTCTTAAAAACATCGACAAGAAAAAGTACTCTTGATTCAATCAGAATCTAGCTTAAATCAAGATCCAAGCAAACATCCGATTGAATCAAGAGTATTTTTTCTTGTCAATGTTTTCAAGAGTCTGAACTCTAGATCCAATGTGTTTTTTTTCCAATGTTGTTTTAACCGGTTTAATTATTATTACTTCAAGGATATTAATCCAAATGTCAATCGGAGACTGAGACTTAAAATACGCCTATTTTCCTCCAACTGGCAACGCAGCGGAGGGCAATCCGAGCTCATTATTTATTAACAACTGGCAATGAATTCATGTTTTATTTGCCGAACCGCGGAATCGATCCGGTTGACTCTCGATGAATGAGCCCCCTTGAGCCCTGAGCCTTTCCCGCTCGCTCCGGTTTCTTGAGAAATTCATTTTCTTTGCCACCCCGACCCCGCGGTGCGTACCCCGTACCCCGCCAGCCCCCCGGCGTGCCCCCGGCAGATCCCCGAGGTCTTTCAAAACGAAACCGAGCTCAAACGGAACCGAAAGATTTTGTTTCAGCGCGCTTTTCCCTGAGGGTGAAAAAATGAAAACCCGCTGCGAAATTGCCGATCAGGTTATGGTGCTATGTTTGGACGACCTTAGGTTGAAGTTTGCTCATCGCGCAATGTTTTTTTTTATTTTCATTTGTGGTTTTTCTTGTCGTTTGAATTTTACGCATAGATTTGAGAATCAAGTTAACGAGGGATTCATAGAAAATTGAGGCGTTGGGTGCAGAAAAGACATTTCTTGGTTGCGCTGTTTCAGAATATCCACTGCTAATTCATATTTCAGATACGGAATTATGGGGCGAATTCTCTGAAATTTTAATTTTTCAGAATTCTAAAATTATAAAAAAAATTCCGTGAAAGTTTTAACGAATTCCATGCATTTGCTTTAATGGGTCAGTCGCGCTGGTCACAGAACCGTGTTTTGCTGTTTGATTCTTGCATATCAGCTTAAAATAATAAGATCTGTTCAAACGGCAACTTTCTACTTCAATACTAACCGAGGTATCGTCCCTTGAAAAGTCGAGTTTTGGACGTCATCCACCGCCGTAATGAAACTCTTGGTTTCTTCCACCCTACTTTCATCAGTCGGTATGATGTATATTTGCATTGCTTGTTCAACGTGAAACTCGGATAAAAGCAAGGTGAAAGAAACCAAAGGTGTCACTACCACGGTGGATGACGTCAAAAACCCGACTTTTCAAAGTGGAATATCTCGGTTGATATTGAACATTGTTATTATTTTTAGCTAATCTACAAGAATCAAGCATCAAAACACAATTCTATGACCAGCGCAACTGACCCATTATAGACAATGAAACGTTAATGAGGATCCTGAACCAACGCAACCAAAAAATTCCCTTTCTGCACCCAGCGCCTTCAGTTGGAAGAGACGTGGTGGAGCAGTAGGTTGATAATGAAATTAATGGACACAGCGATAGAAAATTTAGGCAAAGTGAAAGTCGAAGGGGTCCAAAAGTTATCTGCAGATCAAACTTGTTCGCTCACTTCAATTCCCACCATGAGAGGCAATGCGCGAAAAAATCCTCAAGCAAAATATTTTGGTAACTTTTAATCAACGTAAAACGTGGATGAAAACATGGTGGAAGAAACCGAAGGGTGTCACTGCCGTGGTGGATGAAGTCATAAATTTAAGTTTTCAAAGCGTGATATCTCGGTTAATGGTCAGTGTAGAAATCTGCTGATTAAACAGGCTTATTATTTTTAGCTGAGCTACAAAAACGAAGCAGCGAAACGCGATTCTGTGACCAGCGCAACTGACCCATTTCAACTAAGGCAGGGTTGCCACAGTCAGGGAATACCGGGAAATGTCAGGAAATTGTAAAAAGTCAGGGAAAACCTAGGAAAAATCGTCAAATCACCTGCATTTGCTTTCTGGAGTGGGTTTGACGTTTCGAACAACAAATTTTGCCTGAATACTATTTCTAACTAATAAGTCTTTTTCAAAAATGTGGCATTTGTTCAATTGCCAGGGACTTTTACCGAAATAAGTCAGGGAATTTAATTTTTCGAATTCTGTGGTAACCTTGCTAAGGTGGTTATCGGTGGCAAAATTGGATATCAAGTGTTGTAGCCCCTTCAAAGCCGAAGGGAATTTCGTTTCCTTCTTTCCTAGGTTTGAAGTAAGTAGGTCAAATAGTGGAGAAAATCCTCTAACGGAAATTTTCCGCTGTTCAATATGAAATTTCGACGAGAAAAGATACATCGCTGTGATGAATTTCTCACCCTGTACAGTGGTCCATTCGACAACGCGGTACAGGCGGCGGGGAGCATGTGTTTTTCCGCCGTTTCTTTTGTTTTCGGTGCACACCTATTCACGGAGGTTGCATCTCGGCGTACGTGGGACAAGGCTCTCCGCCCCCAGGGGATCCCGCCCCCTCAGAACCCATCGCATGGGGGGGGGGGGGCAACTGAGTCATCAAAAAGGAGCGGAAGAGATGCAAGTCGGGTTTACCTAAGGTTTAGCTTTCATCTTTTATCTTAATTAAATCTGGGAGCAGACTTCGGTTCTTGTAAGTCTCGCGTCATAATCCCCAGCCGTGGCTCTCTGTAGCTCTGTCATCCGTCGCCCCGTTGCAGTCGCGTGGATTTTTCCCGCCACCACCCCCTCCGCCCCCTACCCCCTACCCCTTTCTTCTGAACAGTTGCTTGTACGGGGCTCTCAATACGACCCCGACTCATCCATGTTTCATTTTGAACGGTTTTACGTCTGTTAGAAGTGATGATTAAGAAATAGAATACATATACAACTAAAGAAGTTGGTAGTTCTAGCTCTAGTTCAATTAAATCTTCATACCACACTGAAATCAATAAAGTGAAACAAAAACTTCAATATAATAGTTAGAAGAAGAAAAAAATGCAGTCCATAAACATTCGGTTTTTAATTACAAATCGACGAACAGTACTTCTTACAATTTTGTGGACGAAATACATAGTCAGGATTTGCAACAATTTGAATTTTACGGTTCCAATAATGTTTTGTTTAACATGATGGTGAAACCGCACCAAATGATTTGGTGCGGTTTGGTGATTTGGTCCAAATCACGTATATTGGTTTGCGACGTTGCAGAATTCCTGTTGTACTTCATTTTATAAATAGAGAACTACTCAAGGTTCACTCTTAACAACTTCTGTGATTTTTCCTCTCTGTGCAAGGCAAATTATGAGAAAACTTCAAGGTATGATGTTTTTTCTTTTAAAAAAATTAAACAGAAGCGGGAATTTTTGAATACCGCAAACGAGATACATGATTTCGAAGTTTCATCGTCGATAGGCAAATAGAGGAAAGGAAACGACGCGATGGTGTTGATGAAGGCGCAGAGATACAACTATTCGTACTTGATAGATGTCTGTGTTGCATCTGCAAAATTGAAGGCGCGATGGTGCGAGGCGTGAACTAGCAATGAATGCTACACCCTATGCTGCCAATGAGGTGTCCAATCGATGGATTCTGGGTGGTAAAAACCATGGTGTGTCTTAAGGTGATGGCTGACAGTATACTCCGTGTTTTTCAAAAGGCTGTACCTCCGCTAATGTTGGATGTGAAAACTAGGCGCTTGCACTAACTGTATTTTCTCGTGTAAATTGTGTATTTACTGGAAAAAAAACACACACTGGATCTGGAGTCCAGACTCTTAAAAACTTCGACAAGAAAAAGAACTCTCAATNTTCAAAAGTATTGATCATTCTCCAAGTTCTCTCATCATTTTTTCGTATCTGGATGTTACGGTCTTTGCCGGTTTTTGGCCACCTCGAAAATTAAACCGGCTGGTCCCTCGGAAATTAAGCTAATCTTTTTCATCGGCTTGTGCCTTATTTTTGGTAGATTTTTTTTTGAGGCCCTCGCCGTTCCAATCTAGCTTAAATCAAGAACCAAGCCTCTTAATTTAAGCGGATTTCGTTTTGATTCAAGCAAAAATCCAATTGAATCAAGAGTATTTTTTCTTGTCAATGTTTTCAAGAGTCTCGACTCTAGATACAATGTGTTTTTTTTCCAGTGCGAACTATAAAACCAAAAAAATACCAATATATACCTAGCGCAACCAAACCGCAATGCGAAAAAACTATAACTTACAAAAACAACAAGCGTCGGACCTTAGAGTCTGATGGACTAAAAAAAAGTATACCGAAGCAATTTTAAAGTCAAGCAACAGCTGTATTGCGTCACGAAAACTGAGTCGAGGGAATCGCGCGATTTGAGGTGCACGTTTTTTTCCGAGCTCAGGAAAGCGAAACAGTATCCCCTTTCTCTAAAGCCCTTTGACTTGACGCCAGTTGACTTGTCGTACGCAAACTTGGAAAGTATTTACGAGGCTGCGAACCTGAAACTGGGAGCCGACCGGGCTACGCCGGGCCCGAAGAAAGAACGAAGTAATTTGCACGAGCGTGTTCGACACCCCGCCTCGCAGCGGAAATAGAATCCGAAGCAATTGATTTCCGGCCGGGAATCGAACTTAAGCACCGGGGCATCTATCACAACAAAAAGTGAGGGTGCACGGGAATGCGGAGTCGGGGGGTTGCCAAATTTCCAAAATGCTTTCCATATCAATGTAGGTTGTCTAAGTGTCTGGAAAACTGGGTATACAGTGGAGGACCGCTGCCGCGCCAAAAAGAAACGCCGTATGAGCAGAGATGGAAAGTGAAATTTCTCAGGGCTCGAATAAATTTCACAAAAATTAAAATTTATTAATTTTTTTAAAATTATTGATTGAACCTTTGAAGGTCTGAAAGCGTTTCAGATGGTGTTTCTGTTGATGCTGCGGTGTTATGCTACTCTATTAAAGGTGCCAGACACAAAGAGGGGGCAAAAAGGGGAGTTTAGAGAGAAAAACCCCAATCTAACCTCTAAACTAAACGAAAACATTTGCAACGCACGAATGTTTTAGGCTTGGGATAAAACATTTCAAATTTTAGAATCACTGTTTCTAGGCGTTTCTTAGCCTCCTGAATGTATCCTCAGAAGTTTCAATTTATTTCATGAAATTTCATTCGAATTTTCATGAAATTTTCCATCTCTGCGTATGAGCCTTCAAACGTCGCTAAATTTCTTCCGATAAATTAAGGATTTTTGGGAAGATCTGTGAATCTTTTCCCCACAATTTTTCAGAGGATTTCATTGACGATCTTCAAGAGAAAATATTCACAATTCTCCTGAAAAATTTACTTTTTATTAGAGGACAGTTGGCAACTCTCGAATGCCCATACGACATTTTTCCTTAGCACGGTAGAATGGATAGGTTGTAACCTTCAGCTCGAACAAAAAGTAGATTGGTTCCGTATTGAAAATGGCTCAAAAATCTCGCTGATCGCATCGATAAAGTCTGAAATACACTCCTAGCTTCACAATCTGCGTTAAAAATTCGCGTTCTTTGAGCTTCCGGCTTCAAAAATGATACTGAGGCACGGCCGCACGGGGAGTCGTTCCATCCAACTCTAGTGCACTAGGATGCTACAGAATATTCAACATGGCCAACGGGATTTTTCCAACCGGCGTGTTTACATTTACATTTTACTTGCGTTGATTAAGACCATGGTGTATCTCACAATTTTCGTGGTACGTTTGTGGTACTTAAGCATCAATATTGTTGTCTGATCGAGTCGGTGTTTTAAAAAAGGAGGAAATTCTTCGATGTCTGTCAACAAGGAGAGCAGGGAAGGGGTCTCATTACGTTTTCTGCAGGAAACTAAATCCTTGCGAAAAATGAGCTTTGAAAGTAAGATAGGATCTTGTGAAACGAGCGCGTACGTTGTTTTTTCGTGTCTGCACCCTGGGTATTTAAGACCAGATTCGGAGAAGCATTTTTAAATTCTGTTAGTGCTTTTCTTACTGGCGCAAAACACAACTTTTAAGGATTAAATAGAAAAAAAAGTTAGGAAGTGCACTCCGGGTCAAAAGAAAAGAGAGTCGAGGTAATTCTCTTTCTGTGACTTAGGACAAAAGTTGGTCAATGAACCGCTATAAAAGAGAAAAGATAATCAACTCAATTTTTTTTTATTTTCTTGGAGAGGGGTGTCTAGCTGTAAACTATAAGAGTAAAATTTCTCTATTCATAAATCCTAACTTAAGAATAATTATTCAACTCGTAAAAAATAGTAATGAGCGGAAACAGTATGTTTTGCTGAATGGTATTAAAATTTTATTCTTATTATGAATTACTCTGATATTCTTGCTCCAACCTAAATTTTCAAAGTGCTACATAGAGGATTAGTGTTCTCAGGGGATCCCTAACTGTAACTTTTGAAAAATTAACCGAAGAAACAAGACAGTGCGCCCATCCGGCTTCTTAGCCGTATGTGTGTTAGTGTGCCACTAAAAAAGGCAGTTGCCGTCTCTCTGTCAGGTTAGATACTACTTAAGTTTGTGTCTATAATGGATTGATATATTCAGGACATTTAAGTGGCAGGCGATGATTTACGGAATAACTGAAATTTTTGAAGTGTTGATTTTCCAAATTAAGTATAATATTCTCTTTCATCGAAGCAATTGACTTATGCGCATTTTTTCATCTTGTTTCAGGTAAGCTCCAGTCAATTCTTACATTTTTTGAACAGCTTTTGCAAGCACTATTCAGGTAAATAATTTTTCTTCTCCCTCTTTTTTCAATACATTTTTCATAACATTGAGATCCTTTGATTAAGCAACAAAAATATACATATTGTGTATGAAGATAATGTGATCGCTATCAGGGATGAGGAGTTTTGTTTAAAGAAATGTCATAGCTGAGTCGAAAACTGGAAGTATAGACAAAATTTATCACCCAAACGTGTGTCCATTAAAGCGGAGCTATGATGGATTGAAGTTAGCATTTCAAAACACTGAATCATAAGTGCGAGCTATTTGAGATAGTAGTTAGGATATTTTTAAATACGCTTTCTTCAAATAATATATTCCTATCTACCGTGTTGTATATCGCAAAAAGTAAGTATATCACTGAATCGGTTTTCTTTAAAGAAGGCTTGTAATTAATGCACAAATTTTTTAAAACATTTCGGTCTTGGTTAAAAAGTATGTATTAATGGATTTAAAGTTGCATTTTTCTTACAATTTACAGCGGTATCATAGCTCGTTATAAATACGCTCCTAAGTCGCTTGATTAAAAACCCTCACAGTTGGCCCATTCATTCAGAGAGGGTCGCATGAATTAATCTCTTGAGGACCTAATCAAACGAGGTTAAGTGCGAATTTTCCGAGGCGGAGCGAAATTATTTCGTGAGAAACACAGAGCCGGATCGCGAAAACATACTTCTTTGCCCGGCAGTTTTTTTCTTCCTTTTTTAACCCCCCTTCCCCCCCTTCGGTGCGGAGGTTCAATCGGAGCGCGGTCTTTTTCAGTCGCGTCGTTAAGGGAGATTTGTAGGGCGCTCTGCAGAAGGGTTGCAAAAATTAAAGTTTCGAAAGGAGGTCATGCACCATCTCCGAAAAGCTCTTCAACTTACATCAATCGTGTGGGGCTGCGGTCGGAATTAAAACCCCGCTCTTTCGGGTTTTTTTTTTTTTTTTTTTTTTTTTTTTTTTTTTTTTTTTGTGCTGCACTCCTTCCGAATGCTCGGAGAAAGGGCGCGGGACATTTTCACAGGCCTGGCCTCCCTGTTCTGGACGTTGCCAAATTCTTCGCCAGATCCGGCTCCTACGCTAAAATCTTTCGAATTATTTCATTTATATTCACATATAAGATCCGCTTTTACAGCGCTCTGCGACACCTAGCCGCCTATTACAAGGCGTCCCCTTCGTCTTTTTCTAGGATGAACCCACACCGAAAAAAAAGATGAGGACGGATGGATGATATGGACGTTTCCAATTGTACCCCTGTAAAATAGGTTACTGCCACAATTAACTGGAAATTTCAATATCATCCGACAAATTGGTGAAAAAACCACAATTTTAGGGGATAAACCCTACAACTTTTTTTCCGTACAATTTAACATCTTCTTTGACAGCATAGCTTATATACTTCGGTTATATTTAACTTTGCCTTATTTTCGCTCAAGTTTTGTATTTTACTCGAAGACCACATAGGTTTTTTAAGGAAATTTTGGAAAAGTATTCACAGATTATCAAGAAAAATTAGGAAATTTGTAGGTAGCAATTGCCTCATCATTTTTGTGCGAGTAAAGTAAATATGAACGTAGTTTTTTCTGGATTCTTAAAAATGCTTTTGTATAAGTAGATCTCAGCGCTTTTAATTCCCCATTCAACCTGAGTTGGTCTATGTTTTGTTTCGAACGTAAAGTACAGCTTGCTTCAATTCTAAGTTAGCTATCAAGATGTATTTCTCAGTTAAAAGTTCTTGAACTTCTAAAACATGTTCTACGCAATCTTAAGACTTTTGATAAGGAAATAGCTCTTGGGGGTGCTCTAATTCTTACCTTGCTAAAGGTCAATCCCTGGAAGTTCTCCCGTTTATTTCATTTTTCTCTTTTTTATTTTCTCCTGAGTGTGCTTTTGTTTTTGCACTCCTTTTTTTAGCGAGTATTTTGGGATAGGTTAATGAAGTGTAATGCAGAGAGTCCTTGGTGTGTCTTACTTTCTGCAAACGAGATAAGATCAAAGTAAATGACTTTACGTGTTTTTTTCTCACTCGAGTTCCGCGCTAATATAGGCAACGGGCTACGGTAAGCCGAGAGGACTAGATTACTGCCGTATAACGGAAGAACACCCCATGAGCAGTCGAATATTGCCAAATTTCTTGTAATAAAATGCAAATTTCCTAGAAAACTTGCAGATTTATTTCTCAAGGTTTTCAGGGAATTTTACTCACAATTGAACGAAATTTTGAAATCAGAAACTACTGCTTCCGGTCCATCCCTAAAGGCATAATCATATCTAGGAAAGAATAAAGCAAGGAGCGAGGATGAAGAAAAGGAACAGGAAGAGAAGATGATAAAGTACAAAAACAGGAAGAATAAGAGATGGGACGTGAGAGAGAGGAAAAGAATGAGACAAAATGGAGAAGAGAAAAAATAGGATGGAAGAGAAGATAATTAGAAAAACTAAGAATAAAGAAAAGCGAATCATATTTTGAATAATATTCAAAACTCTTTTTCAAAATTAAATATTTAACTAAACGAGGTTTGGCAACACCCGAACGTTGCGCCCGATACGGCGTTTTTCCGTAGCACGGGAGATTAGAAGCGACAAAGGCAAGCTCCAGTTTCGCGAGTTGCTCCAGTTTGTCAACGGAGAAGTTCTTAAGGGCGGTGCAGGGTGCATGTGTTGCAGGTTGCGTGAATTTGAATGGCGACCCCGCTAAAAGCAATAAAAGGAAGCATGGCCATAAAGACGGGAACTGAGTCACGTGCTCCGTGGTCGTCGGAATCCTCACACCCCTCCACCACTCCTCTCCTTTTCTCTCTCCCCCCCCCCCCNCCCCCCCGATTGCCTCCCAAATCTTTTCAGGAAGAGGGAACTTGAAAGGTGTACAGTGTAAAAGAGCAAGACAGGTGTGCCGGTTTTCGATGGAAATCTTAAGTCGATCGTGCCTGAGAGAGAACCTTATGATCATTCCGATGAAGCCAATTTTTTTCTGATACTATGTACTTTTTGTAGTATAATAGAGTCTCTCGTACTGCCGTCCAACGCAAAAACGCCGTAAACGCCCTTTTACATATTTTTAAAACAATGTATCGTAGCAGAATAACTTGTGTACCTCGGGACAATGTTTTTACAGAATTCTTTCGATAATACCATGAAGAACTTAACCTGAGAATTTGAGGTGCATAGGTTAAAGGGTTTTCATTTTATGAAGAATTAAGTTCCAAAAAACGAGGGAAAATCTTATTGGATTTACGACGTTCTTGCTTAGCACGGCAGAGTAGGTATCCACGGTTTTTTCGATAGCTGAAAATGATGAAGTGGCCACAATTCTATTACACACACAAATCTGTGGTAAAATAAATTATGTTTGTCAAAATAACCTCTTGTTATTTTGCGTACCTATGTGATAATGGACTCTGAAATTTTCAGACTAATTCGCATGACAGTTTTTAATGAAAAATAAAATGTTATTTAGAAATTCGAGAACAGTGCAGACCTGGATCCGTTCTTTTGTGCGGAAGACGACGCTATGTAAAATCGCATTTACGCACACGGCAACTAATATAGCACGTACTTTGTTTTTAAAATGAGCCAGAAATAATAGACCCTTAAAATGTATATTATATTTTTGAATATTTCAACAAGGATCTCAACCAGTGGCGTGGCGTGCTTTGCGATCTATCGATATTTACCCATTAGAAGCTATGGTAAAGAATCGATTATTAAGGTATTCGCTGCGAACACCTTGGTTATCGATACTTTTCCATAGGTTTAAATGGCCTATCAATCGATGTATCGGAAAGCACGCCACGCCACTGATCTCAACTCAACTAAAAATGATATATTTTATTTCGAGGGAATTTGGCATCATTTCATTGCCCGCGAGCGGTTCCTTAGCAGGACTGAAAATGAAAAGTACAGTGAAAATACTGGCAGAAGCCACGAATGGAATGTTGGAATGGCGCGTCGCGGCGTCGCGTCGAAGTCACGGAAAGTTAAAGTCCGATGGTATTTACAGGGCTTAGCATCGGCAGTGTAATCGTTGGAATGAGCATCGGAGGAAGCCCGCGCAACGATTAAAGCCTTCATTCATTAAGACTTTATTCATAAGCGGTTCAGCGTGGACGCCTGCTATGAAACCCTCGGGAAGAAATCCAGGGATATACAGTAGAGTTTTAACAAAATTATTGGGTTTTCGGCTACTCATAATGAAAACGAATACTGAACTTCTAGCCGATTCTCTCTTCAAAAACCTGTGAAGTAAGGCCATGCTTTAATAAAAAACAGTGTGTAGTGTGCAGTGCAATATGTTCAGAGTTTTAATTATTTCTGGATTTTTGTTTCCGGTGGGTTTTTTTCCTGGAACTGAAGAGAATTAGGTAGTCAATCTTTTAGCTTTAAGAAAATTTGTCTTTCAATGCAAAGAAAAAAATCTCAGCCTAAAAGCTCAGTAACACTGGAAAAAAGACACATTGGATCTAGAGTCCAGACGCTTAAAAACGCATCCACAAGAAAAAATACTCTTGATTCAATCGGATTTTTGCTTAATCAAGAACCAAGCCTCTTAATTTGAGTGGATTTCCTTTTGATTTAAGCTTAAATCTGATTAAATCAAGAGTATTTTTTCTTTTCAATGTTTTCAAGATTCTGGACTTTAGATACAATGTGTTTTTTTTTTCCAGTGTAGCCTCAGCTAGTGGTCCATTCTCTGGTCACGACGTTGATCCACTGACGTGAGAGCGTACTTATATGTGCACATGAGCCGTTAAAAGCATACAGTTTTACGGAAATCAGGGCTCACGCAGGAATTGAGATTTGCTCTTACATCAGATGAGCGACAATGAGGCATCATCAGGTGAATCTGAGCGTTGAATTTCGAAAGTAACTTTTATTTACACTGTAGACAAAAAAGTGCGGGGTTTCTAAAATATATTGGCTCTGGACTAGCTAGACTGCACGGCACACCAAGAAAAAGTGAAGTTCATTTAACATTCTAGATGTAAAAAAAGTGTGCGAGAACTTATAAACTGCTGAATTACCCGTTACACCACCGTGCTAAGCAAGAGCGCCGTAAATCCATCAAGATTTTCCTTCAACACTTAACATTCTTAACACTCTAACACTCAATGAAAATAAAACTGTTTTACCGATGCACCTCAAATTTTCAGGTTAAGTTCTTGATAGTATTTGCGAAAGAATTCTGTAAAAACATCGTCCCAAGTTACACAAGTTATTCTGCTATAATATATTGTTTCCAAGGAATGTAAAATGGCGTTTACGGAGTTTTTGCGGTGCACGGCAGTACAGCAGTCACTTTAGCAATGCCCAGATCAGAGTGTCTACGAGTCCGGAATTTCCGGAAAGTCCGGAAATAGTATCGACTTTTTAAGGGGAGTCCGGAAGCACTGAAAAAGTGCGGAAATTCCGAAAAAGGTCCGGAATTTTTTTCATTTCTTGGTCATTTTTGTCTCAATTTGAGCGAGAAATTCAAATTTTTGAAATTTTTCGGATTTCGTCAAATGGAGGCACTGAAAAAGTACTGAATTTTTCTATCGAGGAGGTACTGAATTTTTTGGGAATGTACTGAAAAAGTACTGTAAAAGTACTGATTTTTGGCCCGCCTGTTTTAGTAGACACCCTGCAATGTGTAAAACTGACTGCTGTGGCGGGTAATAGAACAGTTTACAAGTTCTCACGCACTTTTTTTACATCCAGAATTTTAATTGAACTTCATTTTTTTTCGGTGTACGTTACGTTACGCGACATCGGTGCTCGGATTTCGACGTGACTCGGCCGTTGCGCGTCGGCAACAACGGCGAGAGGCGGAGATGAAATGGGAGAACGTCAGAACGTAGAACGTGTCCGCGGCAGAAGCGACGACAACGACGTCGGATGCGAGAGGCGAGACCGGCTGCGCGTCATTTTTGCCACTATTGAATGCAGCTCATCAGTTTTCGTAAATCGAATCATAGAGCGCGATTGTCGCCCCGATCGCGACGGACAAACAAACTAGACGAGCATCGCGCGCTCCCATTGATTCTCATTTCTCGCCCGGGCTGGGATTTCTCCAGGCGGCCGGCCCCTCCCTCCACCCCGTCGACTCATCACTAACTTGTTCCGTGAAGAATGGTGTTGAAATTAGGTCGATTGACTTGTTGGTTACGCCGCTGGCATGGCGTGAAGAAAAAAAATAAAATACTAGTCTGAGAGGTTTTTAAAAGTCTTATCCGGATGGAGCTATTTTGAAATGTTAGGGTAGACGACTTTATCGACTGATGGAAGTGTTTGTGTTTTGATTTGTACGCCAAAATTTCAATGTTTCGGAAGGTTAATTGAGCTGAATTCGTGGTATTTTTAAGAATCTTCGTGTGCAATGGAAAATTGGAATAAAATAGATTTTAAAATGACAAAATGTATCTTTTCTGGTGTCATGAGTTGGCATTACTCATTTATACACATTTATTATATACAGGGTTATTCAAAAGTCACGCACCACGGCACCACTGGGGGTGGCCATTTGAAATTTTTGAGTTGCCCTCCGCCCCCGTCCCCCCGAAGGGATCCAAAACTGGAAAGTACCTAAAAAAGTTTCCCCCTCGATATGAGGAAAACGTCTTAAACCGCAAATCAATATCATTATTAGTACTAAAGTTATGGCCAGTGGTGCGTGACTTTTGAATAACCCTGTATCCTATAACCAGAGGCAGTTCATTTAAGAGAACCAGCACTGCTATCTTCTTCATTGTGTAAAGCTAATTTCGAAAGTCAGTACATCACCATATCACCTAAATAAGTGTGGTGTGTGAGAACAATGTCAAAACTTCTAAGTCCCGATGCCACTATTCGAGCTCCTTTGTGCGCGTTTTGCCTATCTTCTTAGTTGAAGGCGAATCATGTTTGCGCCAACGCGGCGCGATAGACTCGAATAGTTGTGATCTCCGTCTGCCTCGCACAGAACTGATACTTGGTACTTAAGTGTCTTTCAAATCAGTTCATTTTCTTGAGATTTTTAGAGATCAAAAGAGGTTACGACAAGCGTGATAATTTGACAGCACCAGTATCTCGCAAGATATTCAATTAAAAAGCATAAATTTTCCCTTAACTTTCGCGCCTGAAGTTCACCCAGTCTCCTGAACAGGTAGACAGGTAATTTTACAGACGAGACAAAACTAGATGTTGCATATTGCAAAATGTACCAGTATCTCAAAATATTCAATGAAAAAGCATAAATTATACAATTAACTTTCGCGCCTGAAGTTTACCCAGTCTCCTGAACAGGTAGACATGTAATTTTACGGACGAGGCAAGACTAGATGTTGCATATTGCAAAATGTAGTCGAAATCCAAGGCGAGACGAGGCCCGACGGGTGGCGGTGACACTGGCTCGGGGCAAAGGGAAAGAGAAAGAAACTCGTGAATAAAGAAAGGGCGGAATCTGGGATTCCGGAGGTGTCTGTTGCATGGTGGTAGCACTGAGCGATAAGGTGTGAATGCATCGCCGCGGCCCAGGGTCCCAAGGCTCGGCCGGCATACAAAGCATCCGTCCCGGGAACCTATTTTCCTCGTCATGCTCCCAACGCTGTTGCATTACCGTTAGCCCGGAAATTGAAGCATGCGAGATCGAGAGTTCAAAAATTTACTTTTGTCTGAGATTGAAGTAATGTTAATACTGAAAGTACTTTTCAAGCCATAGCTCTTGAAAGTAAAATTCTGCCGAAAATAACTGTTTACTACGAATAATCACTACAATTTGAGAATCTGGAAGGAATCTTAGTAGGGAAGGTTTGCCCCAAATCGGGGAGCTGAATTCTTTGATTTCCTCCTTCCTTGATTCTAAATCTTAGGGTCAGTTGGGCCAAAATTCAAGTTCGATGTTTGTCCTACCTACCTACTCTTTTGAAGCGGGGTGCCGCAAAACTTCGGCATTTGAATTGATTGTTTGAGGATATAAATTCGATTCGGTCATCGTAAATTTTCATGGATCTTGAAAAGCTGAATCAAAAGGTTTTGTACCCATACAAAATACTTCAAAAAAATTAATTCGGCTGTTTTCGAACCAGAAGAATTTAATCCCGAAAACACTATCCGCTGACCTATTTTATTCTTAGCGATCTCGCTCAAGAATCATGTGTCATTCTAGCCCTATAGCAGAAATGTCTACCATCCTATCTGTGAATTTAGCATTTTTTGGCATATACGGCAACATCAAATGCAGAATCGCAACGAGACAGTTTTTCACTGGCGTCCTTTGATCTGCTATTCCTCCCACAGGAATCTGGTCAATCCTTTGACCCTCTTTCTCACGTCTGGGGGTGTTATATGTCTGGAGCCGCTTTCAACTTCAAGTCGGTCGTAATTTTCACACTTACGGCGAGCGCAGCGGTCCGAATCGCTACAGCTTCCGATCGCTGCTGAATTGAACGTCACTTAGCAAAAGATACTTATCTATATCGAGCGTTTGTTGAAAACATCCAACCCTTTTGGCGGTGGATTCACCCCCAATTGAAAGTTTGTCGTTTGGAGGTTGAATTCCGGTCCAATCTGCTTTAGTCTGGGCCTTTACTAAATGCCTCAACTTGGCGATTTTGTAAGTAGACTGTTTCTTACGCTTAAGGTGATTCGATGGACGCCATATCGCATCAATTGGTTCCATTTTTCAGCTACTCGTCATTTTTTTCCAATTTTGAGATCGCAATTCTGTTGTCAGGAGATTAAAGCACTCTTTTACCAATTTTAACAAAGAAATTCAACGTAATAAAGGCGTGGTTTTTTTAGAGAGAAAATATCGCATTCGAGTGCACTTTCGAAATCAGTATCGAATGCGATGTTTTCTCTCTAAAAAGAAACCCAGTCTAGTCTCCTGACAACAGAATTGCGATCTCAAAATTGGAGAAAAATGACGAGTAGCTGAAAAAATGGAACCAATTGATGCGATATATCGCATGCCGTTCTGACACAAAATATGGCGTCCATCGAATCACCTTAAAAGTAACATGATGTACACATAAACAAAGAAATGTTAACTATATACATTCGATGATACAACATCTCTCAACCAGCAGCAACACCTACCATTTGCTTTGGCTTGTTTTGGACGAACGTGGTGAGAAACAAATGAAAATTAGTCTAAGAGACTCAAGTCTAGCGCGCCTTCAACATGACGCAATACGCTACGCATCACCGCAAAGTTAGTTTAGTTGCTTAACCCAACCAAACCTAACTTGACGTAGCTCTCTGTTGTACTCAGGATGTATTGAGCGATAATCCAATGAAATTCAACTTTCAACGACTTGTTTCTTATAAAATTCGTCGATACTTTACGCAACAGTCGACGATGAAGTTATTGGGACCGTAAAGTAAAGAAAAATAGTTTTTAAAGTCACCCCCAAAATATCCATAAACACGGACATTTCATCGAATGCTACGCAGTTACTCCCATGATAAACGACTGCGTTGGTTAGTGCCATGTCGGCATCAACATGGTATCACATGGTGACTACAAGTAACAACAGCATGATACTATGTTAGTCTTTTTGATGAAGTTGATACCATGTTGCACAAGCACAAGTACACATTTTATCAAAGGACATGGTCGGTATACCAACTTTTCTGTTAAGTCGACCAAAACCGGAAGCTGTTCTGAAAATCTGGGGATGAAGAAAGTGTCCTACTGAACGAGTGTCTGTTTCTGATGATGTCATTCAGAGGTTCCAACTTGCAAGTGGCTATAGCTCATTGAACTGTCCTTAATTCGCAAAGACTACAAATAGTCGTAATGTAAATGGGAGAGCTGGCGCCATGTTCTGCTCGACGAGTTCCGAACCCGGTGTGCGGGGTCACTTTTCCAATACATATTCGATCCAAAATGGCGGTGTGGAATATGGCCGGGTCCCCGTGTATCGCAAAGAATAGATCATGTATCGAAAAAGTGACCCGGCGCCGCACAGGAATCTTGGTATTTGGGACCTGGAAATTGTTTAAAATTGGCGCCAGCTTTCCCACTTACACTACGACTCAATGTAGTCTATGTTAATTCGATCCTGGTGGCTCGCGTCTGATTTGCAATTTTCAACACCAGTGGCGTGGCGTGAAATGCGACGTATCGATTGTTATGCCATTTAAACTTATGGTAAAGAATCGATTATTAAGGTGTTCGCTGCGAACACCCTGTCTATCGATCCTTTTCCTTATGTTTAAATGCATGAAAATCGATATATCGCAATTCACGCCACGCCTCTGTTCAACGCAGTGATTTGGTCCATTTAATATGAAGAAAAAACTGAGGAAAAAATAATAACCGCAGGCTACTTCGTTTTCTACTTCCTACATTATCACAAAATGACGGTTTTCTTTTTTTTTTTTTTTTTTTTTTTTTTTTTTTTATTACTGCGCTGCACCAGTAATAAGCTCTTACATCTGGAGAGTGACGAGATCTATTCCCCAGATTTTCGGTTTACGAATAGGGAAAAAAAGAAAGGAACAAGTCTTTCGGGAGACTGAGGACCAAAGTACTCAGCGGAAGTGGTGAAGTATAACATGAGCTTAAGGATCTCTGTACGAGGCGGCTCCAATTTGGAGATGCAGCTCCGGTGTGGAGCATAAATCCACGTCGAAGCTAAAACTGGAATTTGCGTTAGTAGCGGAACGAGACCTCAGAATCCTTCAACGTCCATTTACATCCGCATCTTTTCGGTCCAGATTAATCTCCACGCTCTCCCGCCACCCGCCGTCCGGCAAGGCTCTATCACGTCCATGTTGCCAATTCTCGAAAATCGGAATTCATTGTAACTAGTTTTTTAGTGTACCTAATTTAAAAAGTCCAACATCTTTTATGTGATGTGTACAAATTCTCATATTTTCAGCAAGGTATCATTTGTATGATGCTCAATTTTCTACCGTGTAAACCCTTTGCTTCTCAAAGGTTCTCTCTGTAGACTTAGACATTGCATAATTTTAGTCTGATAGTGTTCTCAGCGACCATAAAATGGAGAAACCCATTAAAATATGAGGAGGTCAACGTCACAGAAAACAAAGGAAAAGTAGAAAAATCGAACAACCGCAGACAATCTTGACTTTTAACGGTCGTGAAGGTTTATAAGTTCTAATGCTAGTGAAGTGCTAGTAAGTATGCCCATTCCGACCATTTTGACAGAAACGCAGCTTTTGGTTCCCGCCACCAGAACTATTGCACGAGATTTAAATTTCAACAACTTCGATATCTTGGCCCAAAACAAATATGACCGTCTGCCATAGATAAAAATGAACAAACCGCCACCTCCCTTTCAACAAATGAATTTTCATTCTGAACAAATTACCTGGCTCTGAATTGGCTCATTTTCATCAAAAGCAGACGGTTACATTCGTCTTTGTCCAAGCCTACGAAGTTGTTGAAATTCAAATTTCGCGTCACGGTTCCAGCGGCGGGAACAAAAAGCTGCGTTTTGGCCAAAGGGGCCGGCAAGAACATTCTTTGGGATTGTTTAAGGTTCGACCCCCTGAATGATTTATCGCTGGATTTTGCCTTTCCTTTTCCCTTGCAAACGCAAAATTAATTAATGAGAAACACAGAAAAAGCACAACGATTATAGGATTTTGCAAATACCATAGACCCTGTCCAAGAAAATTAGGCAAATTGGCCACCCCTCCTCCGCAATCTCTGCAGGCACCCCCGGAAAATTGTGAAACACCGCACGAGATAATCGCGTTTTTCCGATCCGCCCGTCAATTTGAACCCCTCAACTTTGATCCGAGCATGGCAGCACCGCCGCGAAACCTCCCCGCCCCCCGTCCACCCCCCTCGCCGGTCGAGACGGTTTCAATTTGAGAATTTATCCGGACCAAGATTAATGGCGGAGATGACGCGACTAACCGCCCGGAAAACAAATCGCCGGAATTACGATTGCAAATTAGAGACAGGGCGGCCAAGGTTTACCGCCCCGCCCGCTGCCCCCCGCGTGCCGGCCAGGGATCAGACGGAATTGAGCCTTCATTAAAAATCGGCCACACCTTAGCTTCCGGCCGCAGTTCCAGCTTGCGGAGCCCCCGCGTGGCCGGCTAAGAGCACGTAACTTGAGTCGAAATCCAATGTGTGGTTAAGCGGTTTTTCCCGAACATGACCCCGTCCTCCCTTTTCGACCTCGACCTGGACCCCTAACGACGGATCTAACGTTGTAAACCTAAACCACGGAGCTTTATGGTGGAGTTGTAAGGGTTAGTAAAAACCGGGAAATTCAGGGGAGACCACGAGAGAGGGAAAAAATTAAGCACCAACGGACTGATTTATTAAAATTGATAGACAAAGCTATAAAAAGAGCGGATGAAGAAAAAATTGGAGTGATCCCATCGGTGGAAATTGCTGGTATAAGGGACAAAGGATGTTAGTAATACACTAACTAACGGCAACCCACAAGATACCTTCTAGTCGGACCGCGTTTAGCAGAAAGGAACCAAGCCACATCAGGCGCCAAATTTAACTGAGCAATTTAATTTGTCACAGGAGAACGTTGTTTGTGCGGATTCTTTTAAAAAATTTACGGAATTTGCTGCATAAAACGCAGAAAATTCACTGTAACAAGTACACAAATCCGCACAACGTAACCCAGTGCTGCCATCGCAAGATGCGTACTGTCGCCCACAAGACTGCATGGATACTTCACGCATCGCGCGTACACTACGGGCGATACTTCACGCAATGCTCATACGCAAGGTAATGTACGCGCAATGCGTGAAGTATCTATGCAGTCTTGTAGGCGCCTGTGCTCGTTTTGCGCTGGCAGCACTGGCACAGCCTTTTCCATGTAAGAAGTTAAATTGTCCAACTATTCGGCAGTAGCTGATGTATCTTGGTTCGTTTGTGCTTAACACGGCCCAGGTAATACTTGATTTACCTCTTTAGTCTGAAACCGCCACCCGCTTTAACCAATAGGATTGCTCCATTTTCAGTTTTTACTCTCAGTCTGTTTCTTTGTCCATCAACTTTAAGAATCGGTAAGCACGTATCCTGCACTGAGAAAAAACTATGGCTTATAAACCTATTAGAGGTAAATATGGAACACCACTAATAGTAGTACCTCTACATATAATAATAGCACATATACCTTAGTTATGGTCTCTGTACCTTAATTAGGTACAGAGACCTTAGTATGGTTCACAGACCGAGAATCATTAGTTTATTTACGACTATTATAGGTGTTCCATATTTACCACTAATAGGTTTATAAACCATAGCTTTTTCTCAGTGTGGTCGGAATTTTAGGTAAAACACGGACCAGCGTCTATCAGTTTCCCAAATTCTACTTTAAATTCTGAAAGCCATCTGACTTTTATGCTCAATTCCTAAGGGCCGTTGAAGATATTTTTAGATGCGAATTGAATTTGTCTTGTGCGATTAAAAACTTAAAGATTTTTCCAATACACGAAAAGCCAAAAAAGTCTAGTAATTGTGACGGTAATTCTATTGGAGAAGCCAGGAAACTTCGTAGAAACCATAACTATTGAACTTGCAACTTTACTCAGTGATATTGAGATTATAAGGTTCTCGAATCAGAGCAGAAAATCGCCGGAGGTCTCGTAAATTTGTCGGAGATAAGAAGCCAGGTTGTTATTGGAACGTATTTATGCCAAAAGGAACTATGTCTCACGCTAACCCTATACATATAGTTCCTTTTAGCGTTAAATACGTCCGTTTGAATGTTGAGAGGCTAACAATGCCCTCCAGAGTATCTGTGTAGTTCAATTTCACTTTGATTCATGTTAAGTAATTTTAACTATAAACTGCCTCTGATCAATTATTAATTGCAAAGCCTCCGGGAATCAGGGATTGATTCTACAAACTAATCATTTTTTGACTCGCGCGAAAGAGCCGTTGCCACTTGTTTTGTTTAAAATGAACTCCCTATAGGGTCATTCCACGTCAACGCAACCAAGGTCGGAACCCGACCCCCTCCGATTTGGCTGAAAATTGGTATACGAGGTCTTTACATCATTCTAAGAAACTAATTTGAAGGGTTTTCCCATCCGACGCCCCGTTCGCGAGATATCGACCCCCAAAGATGGGGTGAATTTTAGTGATATTCAAAAACGCCCGTTTTAGCGATTCTCATTTTCTCGACTTCCCTCTCTTTGACTCTCCATAGCGAGACTCTGTATCAATCCATCATACTTTGAAAGAGTGTTTCTAGACCAATTTTTCATGTAGATTCTGAATATGCCATCAAAATTGAGCTAAAAATTATTTAAACGGCCGTAATTTAGAGTTTTTTAAAATTTACGATTTTTTCGCCATTCAATGTTCAAACTGAATTATCTAAAAAACAGTCTCTCCGATTTTCGATTTTTTTTTTATACTTCAAGCTTAGGATATATACTTTCGGTTGATATACTTTTTTCAATTGCCATCGGACGGTTAAGGGCCTAAAAAAATTCAAATAGGCCAAAAAAGGCTAAAAATTGGTAAAAAAGGACGATTTTTCACATGTTAATCCAAATATTTCGATAATGAACTCTTCAATTATCGATATTTTTTCCCACTTTACCCTCTAACATGTATAAAATCAGACTATCAACGCTTTCCATACATGCACCGATCGATTAACGGCCTGATGGAAACCGGAAACCGACCGAAAATCCTCGAAATTGACGCAAAAAGACGATTTTTCACACCGTAACCGATACATTCCATGGATTGTAACTGCAATTTCCAATTTTCTCGATCTATTTCAACCTTAAGGTGTATACTTTCGAGTAATAAACCCTTACTATAACGTGCATCGATGGGGCACGGATCCAAACGGAAGTGAAAACCGGCCGGAAATGCTAAAAAATGACGGGAAAAGGCGATTTATTGCATAGTCAGGGGAGCATGTGTTCGAAAATTACGTCCCGTTTGCACGTTTGTGATGCAAGTTTACTCTCTTCATTTTGGTCCCTAGAATGAGAAAATCTTTGGTGGACTCTCCAATTTTGATGCCAAGGCCCCAAAAACAAGATGGCGGCCAAAATGGACGCTGAAATTGAAATTTTGGTAAAACGGCACAAAACGTCAAGAGAGGTGTCGATTCTCATGTTTTTTGGATCGTAGATTCCAGAAAAATTGTCATCCAGACCCCTCGACCCACGGAAATGCCCAAAATCCAAGATGGCGGCCGATTTTGGCTCTTTAGCGGCTAAAACGTCAAATGCGGAGCAGAGCCGTAATATAGGTAAATATGTTCACGCAATAAAACTATTGGTGATCAACATAGCATTAAGTTGGAGGATGGGCAGCAGATCAAAGGCGCACTATAGGTCCTTGGGGGTTCTGTTGACCCAGGATGGAAGAACGGATAAAGGGATAAAGGAAAGAAACATCGTAGCAAGGAAGGCTACAGCTATATTCAATGGAATCCTCCGGGATCCGTAGATTTCCAAAGAGAACAAGAGGAAAATTTTCAATTGCGAAGACCAAAGTATTCTTACATATGACAGTGAAGTTTGGCAGCTGAAGGAACGGACACAGGGGATGCTAAGAGCAACGGAAATGGATTTCTGGAGGAGGTCGCTGTAGGAATTTTTAGAAGCGATCGGGTCCGCAATGAAAGAGTGCGTCAGATCATGGGAGTCGAAAATGACATCGTATTCGACAGCATGATCAGACAGCTTGACTGGTTTGGCGATGTCAATAGAATGACGAACGAAGGACTGCCGTAAAAGATGCTTGATTGGGTTCCTCCTGGGAGGAGACAAAGGGGATGCCCAGTGAAAGGGTGGCGACACAGGGTTTTAGAAAAATGAGGGTATGTGAACTCCCTGAAAGGCCTTAGGAGGATCGGGAACTTAGGCGGTATGGTGTCGCAGAGCGCCAGAGATCGCTATAAAAGCGGCTTTGTATGTATGTGTAATATATTAATTATTATCGAAATTGAGAGTATCAGGTACTCCCCGGCAATGGCACTGTTTAACAAGCAAAAAAATTACAACCATGTCTCCCCGATGAGATACCTAAGGTGATTCCTACGTATTTTGAGGGGCTGAATCCGGAAACCTCCGTTTTTTTCCATCACCCTACAATGGAGATTTTGCATTTGTGAGGGTTTTGCGATTTGACCGTCGATTCTTACGTAAAAGTTTGCGAAAAACACGATGGTGCCACTGGTTTTCTCTGAAAGCAACTCCCAAGCTCAAAAAAAGCTCTCAAGTTTAGGTCAAAATGGAGGGGATATCCTGCCCTACCCTGAGAGTCCACCTCTACATCAAAACAAACTCTCCATGCAAAGATAGGGAGCAATAGAGTCCCTTTATACTGAGAGTCAAGACAACACCCCTCATGGAGTCACAAACGGGAATAAAGATTACAGAAATTGAACGTTTTTCGTAATCTTTGATCGGCCCATTCTCGAATTCCTTTCTTCGTTCCTTCCCTCATTCCGTTTGTTCCTTGCCGAACCCGTAATTCCCCGGTCCATTCCAGATTATAATCTTTGCAATCGGTGAAACTGTAATCTTTATTCCCGTTTGTGACACTGTGGAGGCCTAAAATACGGGAAACAATCAGAAATGGATTCACATTGTCTTGATTCTCAGAATAAAGGGACTCTAGGGAGCAAATACATTGACAGGGCTACCACTTTATTTGGGGACTCCAAAACTGAAAACACGGCAACCCTGCTAATGTATTTGCTCCCTATCTTTGCATGGAGGGTTTGTTTTGATGTAGAGATGGACTCTCAGGGTAGGATGGGATATCCCCTCCATTTTGGACTCACTTTGAGAGCTTTTTTTGAGCTTGGGAGATAATTTCAGAAAAAACCAGTGGCACCATCGTGTTTCTCGCGAACTTTTACAAGAGAATCAATAGTCGAATCGCAAATTCCTCATATATGCAACATCTCCATTCTCTGGAAAAGCCGATTCCGCCCGAAATAATGGTCATTATCCTGGTTAGTTTTCCGGAAAATTGAGGGGTAATCCGGAATAATAAACGCAATTTTCAGATTTAGTGGGTCAAAACTCATCGGAATAGTTTTATTGTGTATTTGAGAACAAATTTACCCATATTCTGCAGGGGTACCTTAAAAAAAACCAATAATGCTAATTATAGAAACTGACCCGGAAAATTATTTCGATTAGAGTGTTCCTGAACACACTATTCAAAATGACTGCCGAGTTCGGCCTTTGCATGATCCAAATCAGCACCATTTGGCATGAAATATTTTTTTCTCCTATTTTTTTGGAATCTGTGACCTCGAAAACAGATATCTAGTGTGTTTACTCCTCTCTTTGCTCCGCATTTGACGTTTTAGCCGCTAAAGAGCCAAAATCGGCCGCCATCTTGGATTTTGGGCATTTCCGTGGGTCGAGGGGTCTGGATGACAATTTTTCTGGAATCTACGATCCAAAAAACATGAGAATCGACACCTCTCTTGACGTTTTGTGCCGTTTTACCAAAATTTCAATTTCAGCGTCCATTTTGGCCGCCATCTTGTTTTTGGGGCCTTGGCATCAAAATTGGAGAGTCCACCAAAGATTTTCTCATTCTAGGGACCAAAATGAAGAGAGTAAACTTGCATCACAAACGTGCAAACGGGACGTAATTTTCGAACACATGCTCCCCTGACTATGCAATAAATCGCCTTTTCCCGTCATTTTTTAGCATTTCCGGCCGGTTTTCACTTCCGTTTGGATCCGTGCCCCATCGATGCACGTTATAGTAAGGGTTTATTACTCGAAAGTATACACCTTAAGGTTGAAATAGATCGAGAAAATTGGAAATTGCAGTTACAATCCATGGAATGTATCGGTTACGGTGTGAAAAATCGTCTTTTTGCGTCAATTTCGAGGATTTTCGGTCGGTTTCCGGTTTCCATCAGGCCGTTAATCGATCGGTGCATGTATGGAAAGCGTTGATAGTCTGATTTTATACATGTTAGAGGGTAAAGTGGGAAAAAATATCGATAATTGAAGAGTTCATTATCGAAATATTTGGATTAACATGTGAAAAATCGTCCTTTTTTACCAATTTTTAGCCTTTTTTGGCCTATTTGAATTTTTTTAGGCCCTTAACCGTCCGATGGCAATTGAAAAAAGTATATCAACCGAAAGTATATATCCTAAGCTTGAAGTATAAAAAAAAAATCGAAAATCGGAGAGACTGTTTTTGAGATAATTCAGTTTGAACATTGAATGGCGAAAAAATCGTAAATTTTAAAAAACCCTAAATTACGGCCATTAGAATAATTTTTAGCTAAATTTCAATGGCATATTCAGAATCTACATGAAAAACTGGTCTAGAAACACTCTTTCAAAGTATGATGGATTGATACAGAGTCTCGCTATGGAGAGTCAAAGAGAGGGAAGTCGAGAAAATGAGAATCGCTAAAACGGGCGTTTTTGAATATCACTAAAATTCACCCCATCTTTGGGGGTCGATATCTCGCGAACGGGGCGTCGGATGGGAAAACCCTTCAAATTAGTTTCTTAGAATGATGTAAAGACCTCGTATACCAATTTTCAGCCAAATCGGAGGGGGTCGGGTTCCGACCTTGGTTGCGTTGACGTGGAATGACCCTATACTAATGTAGGCGCTTAAAGCTAGGACTGTAATAGATTGAGAGATCTCACGTCCCAGAGATTCCACCCTATGCGTATACCTGCAGACGAATTATTCTCCATGCGGAGTATAAGGCTTTAATATGAGTATATTTGTCATTCTACGTGACGACCTCAAGTGAACAAGTTGTCTTTTTTAGATGATCCCTGGATTTTATTATGATATTCTGCTGAGCTAAGGAAAAACGGCGTATGAACCTTCGGGCGCTGTCAAATTTCTCTCGATTTAATACAAATTTTAGGGGAATTCTAGGGGTACTTTTCATCCAATTCTTCAGAGAATTTTATTTGCAATCGCATCTAACTTTTCTGAAAACTTTTCGAGAAAATATTCATAACTCTCTTCAAAAATTAACATTTTATGGGAGGATTTTTTGCAACTCTCGTATGTCTATACGACGTTTTTCCTTAGCACTGCCGTGTTCTGGACATTATTTGAAAAATTCATTTATTCCGTTAATTGTGTATGTATTGGTAATTTGTATCGAAAGAAAGGTCCATGTCACCTCTATTAGCTTTTTACACTCGTGACTACTGAACCTATTATCTGGCTTTTAGACCCTTAGCACGTTTCTCGGTGCAATATACTATTGTAGTGTAGGGCATGAGACGGGCGAAGACTGGTCTGAATTGAAAATTCAGCACGGTAATGAAGAAAAAAGAATGAATGGAAAGATTGAAGGTTGACGTTTGGAGGCATCCGGGTAAAAAATCTTGGGCCAATCAACTCCAAGTTCAGTTTCCCTCTCAAGAAATGCCTCCACCCCTCTCTTTTCTGGCTGCGGCTGAAAGTAAAGTTTTCAACTTTTAATGGTCAAGTTTGCTTGTGGAAGTTCAATGCAAAGAGTCCCTCCGCCCTCCGAATTTCGCGGTGGACTTTTTAGCGATCACCGTCCGGAACTTCAACCCTGCACAAAAAAAAAAAACGGAAGTAATTCCGACTGTGTGTCTAACACGCTGCCAGATTTACCCTTTTTACACACTTTGACCGTCTTATATATTTCGGTTTAAAGTTTGGCAACAGCTGCGAAAACATCATCCACTTTTCTTTCGCCCTTTGTTTTCTGTTCCGCTCTTCGTTTTTTTTCTTGTTGCTGTTTGTTTGCATTCTTTTCTTTTCTAATTTTGTTTCAGTTCCTCCCTTATCTCTCCTTTTCTCTAATCCGGAGATCTTTGTTTCCGTTCCACCTTCAGCAGACAATGCTTTCCGCTTTTAGTTTCAGCATACTATTTGCACCTGATTGGTTTCCTTACTTTTCAAAGTTTCTCTGGTTTGGGGGGGTTTACGGGATTCACTTATATACAGGGTGACCTAATTTTCAACGCTAAAAAATAAAGAAGCACACTCGATTTAGTAAAATGTGATTTCATTCGGTTTAAATTTTATTTTAATAAGTAGCCTTCTACTCAAAACTACAGCACTGAATATTATAGACATAGTTTGTCTTGTTTTTGGAGGGCGTTTTTCCCAAAGTTGCGGTAGATTTCATCAAATCGGAAAGCTGAGTAAACTATTTAAAAATCACCAATCGATAAATTTTTTATATTGTATCGTTTTTTCATGCGCTCCACTGGTTACAGCATTTTTGTTTTTTAGAGGTTTTCTACCCCAAGGGGGCGCAGAAATTGAGAGTACGGTGATTAGAACAAGGGCCTGCAATAAATTCCAAATCGAAAATTATTCTGTGGCTAGAATGAGAGGTATCGTAATCAGCTTTCCAGGAATAGGCAGGGGTACTTTTGTCAGAAAAAATCAAGAAAAGAACCGTTGATCCTAGTCTGTATGAAATACACTTTTTTATTTATGTTTATACGTATAAGTTGGATCACCCTATATATAACTCTATTTACGATTCATGGGGGCACGTTTGCTCATGGAATTGAGACCTGATTATTTTACATCTCTTCTCTGAACATTATTTACCAGTGCGTAAATCTTTGAAGAAGAGCGAGAGAACCTAGGAGTTTATCAATCTGCGGAATTTTAAATGAGGGCACTTCCCCGGGACTTTATATGTGAATTTGGTCTTTCTCGCTGCCATTTTCATCATCATGTCCCAATCCTAAATTTTTTATCGAAGAGCCTGTATAAACTTACATTCCAACTGCGGCAGTCGTATCCCAGCTCAGGGCGTTCGTTGATGAAAAGATACCAGAAAACTCGAAATGTGGCTTTTTTCCAGATGAACCCGAAATTACCTTAACTTACGGTCGTTTCTTGAAAGTTTGCTGAAAGTCTTAAATTTGTCTTCGTTATTTCTTTGACTCGATCGTAGGGGTTTTTTGAAAATCATCGTCTGGAAATTGAGGCGTAAAGGTTCATTTAAACTTCTTTCTTACAAAACTGGGGGGCCCTCTTTTGACAAGACGGTCTGTTGGACACAGTCCGGACGAATGTTGGAAAAGTACTCGGTAGTGCAAATGTCTGAGAAAACTGGGAAAGAGTACGAAGTAAAACAAAAGTCAGGAAAAAATGCATTTAAGCTCGTGGAAATTTATACTTATCGCTGCTCGTAGCTTCAGTTTTTCTTTCAGATGGGTCGAAAAATATTTAAATATAAATTTTACATCCCGCACTGTTTCAAACGTCAGGGAGCTTTCATGGAGTTTTTCAGCAAATACTTCTAAAACGGGAATTTTAACACTGATTTTGCGACACCATACTGTTCAAAGTTGACCTTTTGTCGTTTTTTTGACGAAGGAACCCATTCCAATTTCAAGGTTGCAAAGTACGCAAACTATTCATTTTTATACAAAAACGTACCCGAGCAGTTTTTGTCCAAATTATCTCTGATTTTCGCAGACGATCAGAAGAAAAATCAGTGAGATTTTCAATCAGAACTTCCCGAAATTCTCTTGGTAAAACTGCAATTTACGCGGAGATATGAGGCCACATCGGAACGTATCGTTAGGTTATTTCGTAGGAGAAACGACGCTTTAATTTAGGTCTATCTGTTCTAGTTTAGTGTTCCAGCATTCTCCCAGATTCTACGAAATTTCGTCCCCTTCTTCGAACAAATTATTCCCATCTTGAGATCCGGCTAAAATGACGCGCGGTTCTTGCACGCCCGGTGCTGGCACGACGCACAGTGGATCGAGTCAATAGGCGAAGGCGGACATAATCTAGAAACTTTGAAAGCTTACATTTTCGAAAATACTAAACAAAAAAGTTCAAGAGTGATTTCATTGCTTTTTTCGTGAAATTTCCATTCAGCAACACCCCTTGAAATTGAATTTGTGACGAAATTAACATGCAAATTCGACATTTTAGCCAAAAATCCCATGTCCGCCCTCTTCAATTAGCTCATTCCATTGTGCGTCGCGGTAGCCTATCGCACTTTCCCGCGAGAGATCCAATCTCCCGTAGCCTCACAGGAAAGCAGGTGTGTTTGCAATCCGGAAGTTAAACTGACCCATATTACAATCGACTCCAAGCGGTGGTCTTCGGCCGGCGAGGCACCCCAAATCAGAGTAACGAGTGGCAAAGTTGCCGAACAAACAGTCGCACCAAGTTGCCGCTTCATCGCCGACATCCGACCCCCCTAAATCGGCGACCCCAAGCGATTACATGCCGATTTGCACCGGAGCCTGCCACTATTCCGAGCTGTCGATAATTGAACCGGCCGCCCCTCGATCCGCGCAAGCGACCGAGGAACGTGAGCCTTGGAGTACGGTGGAGAGAGCGGTCGTCGGGGCTCAAGAGTTTTTGGGGGGTGGTGTCGATTGGGAGGCGGAATCGGGCCGCGGGTTCGGGGCAAAAGTTGGACTCCCGAATTGGGGGATTGTAGGAATTGGGTCCGGGCGCACTTGAATTAACAGTCGTATAACGAGTTGTTGTGGAGGGCCGGCCCTTCTCAGAAGAGTCACGTAGGTTGCCGATTCTGCTGTTGGTAGCTAGCTAGAGTCGAGTTCATTGTCGTTTCTTTGAACAACTGCATTCCTTAGGAGGCTTTAAATCAATGGTTAGAAAGACAAGGGACAAGCTGCATATCGACGGTGTAAGTCGGCAATCACATAACTCGTTTGCGGTGTCTGAAAATCTCCGCCTCTATGTTATTTTATTAAAGGAGAACAAATCGATATCATTCCTTGAAGTTTTTGCAGAATTTTCTTCGCACAGAGAAGAAAAATCACAGCAGTTTTAAAGAATTGCCGTTGAGTAGTTTTCCGTTTAAAAAATAAAGTATGATAGGAAGTCTGCGACGTCGCAAATCGAGTTATGTGATTGCCGACTTACACCGTCGATACAGATTGTCACAGTCAGAGAATACCGGGAATTGTCAGGGAATTTTAAAGTCAGGGAAAACCTGGAATTGTCGGGCAAAAATCGTTAAATCACCTTTTTTTTATTTTTCGAGTGAGTTTAACGTCTCGAACAACAAATTTTGAGCAAAGTTTATTTCTAACCATGCGTTCTTAAGAATCTGGCGTTTGTTCAGTTTTCAGGATATTTCACCAAAATGTGTCAGAGAAATCAGGGAAATGTCAGGGCATTAAATTCTTCAAATTTTGTAGCAACCTTGGCATAAGTGAAGTTTTTTGGGGGAAAAAGGGATAACGATGATTCCAACTAAAGCTAGTCTTAAAATATATTCTGCAAAGCTAGATCTATTTTGCTATCTATTCTATCTATTAGGACATTCTGGATTGCTAGTATCCAATTTTCAAGAATCAAAAATTGAGTCGGAACTTCCTTTTTGCCGTAAGGCTCCATGTAGTTTCTTGAAACTCGTATTCCCTCTGAAATTGAATTCCTTCACTAAATCGTCTTATACTGCAAGCCTCTCATACGATGTTAAGAGCTGAAAACGGCTTTCGTTGATGTGCCTATCTTTTACTACATGTAGAACCTTGAATCATTACAATTTTTGACTCAGAAATCATTCTTCAAAATTCGCCTCTGTGAAAGAACAGGATTCAACTTCGATTTGATCAGAGTCATTTTGCACCCGAAACCTCCATTTATTCGTTTCTCCGAACCTGTCACAGAATTCGGCACCTGAATATACGCAAACGCTTGCTTGCAGGAACAGCTTGTCAGGTAATATTAACGTATTAATGAGTGATGCGACTATTTTAACGTCCGTGTAACCCCAGGAAGCATGCGTGGGAATCGAAGGCGCATAAAGGTACCCGCTTAGAAGCGAGACTAATGTATGCGCCCAGACTAATGGATATGCATGCTCGTTCATTTCTGCTCTCAATGGGCCATTATGTAGACAAGGTACGGCTCGTGCATCAGAGTATATATTTTCCCATCAAAATTTCACGTTAAACAGGCTGAGCACGTCGGCAATGGAAAAAAGAGGAAAATAACCCGGCATTAACTGTTTTCAAGGTTTGCTGATTCAAAATGATGTTCATCTCGCTGTTGAATCGCTTGATACGTATGTATCTCTCAAATGATAATATGTTTCACTCTGCTAGTTTTTTCTTCAGCAGTTTGTTGATATGCAATGCTGTAGACGATCATCGGGAAGAAAATCGTTTGTTTTATAGGAAAAAAATCATGTATATGTTAGCAAACTAAGTTATTTGACGACTTGCGTCGCATACAAATTAGCACATGACGTAATCTGGCTGCTCCGAACTCAAAGAACATCGGTATGAGTATCACTGAAAAAGAAGTATGGCGATTTTTATAAGAAGTGTTGTAAATTTTACCATTAGAAACAAAACACAAAAAATTGTTCCTTGAAGGTATGTAACAAAGTGGTAAAATATTGCTTGTTCCACACTATTTTGCGGTAATAACAGGACCAAAAAGTTCCAAAATTTCCATTAGAGTCGAAATCTTATCATTGGTCTACTTTATTTTTTGCACAGGGATACTATACTGTCGGGTAAAGTTCTTCTTTGAGACCAAAGATCCCGTCGATGATTATCATATCCATATCACCGTCGCTTAAACTTTACTTCTTTTTCTCAGTGTAATTAAATAAATCACATCAAATTTCAAACGTGGGTATGAAAATTTCAACATTTTATTGCTGAGAACCAAACTTTCTTCTCACTCTCTAAATTTTTTCCGGTGCTCCTTTTTTTGAGTCTAGCCAGAACCTGTCTCATTTTCGATGTTGGAGCATGGCTGCGAAAACTTTCTGCATATTAATCCTTTCCAGATTCATGCGCGCGCGGGCTGACCCACCGAGAAAGGAGCAGCCCAACGTAAGAGTTCGCATGCTGATAAGACATGTTTCCGCTTTCCGCGCCATCACGAAGAGAATAAAAATTCTGCACAAGACTCGAGTCCCCCAGTTGTCGTCGCGGAAGGAAGGAAATCAAATTCCGGGCATTCTCTCCTTATTTGTCTCGCGCACAAGTTATAGGTCGAGGCTTTTATTTGTTAAAGTTCTAAATTTTATGCAACCGCCGACTATTTCGCATAAATCGCTGGTCCCGCATAAATATGTGCCAGGGCTTGCCATCTGTGCCGCCGCCCCCTTCATCCCCCTTCGAGACCCGTGTGAGGTCATAAACGCTGCACTTTTTATTGTAAGCAGCCTCGTTGTCGCACAATCGGCAGTCGTCTCTCTATTTTCCTTTATTAATTTTTTTCCGCGCGTACCTAATTTATTTATAGAAGTGCGGTAATACCAGAGAGGAAATTGAAAATATGTAATGGATTTTGAATTTTCTCGATTAATTCATAAAGTAGAAAAAAAGTTTTGTTGGTATTTTTTCGGGTCTATGGTGGCGGTTTATTTTCAAATGTAGGCCAGTGTGCGCCGTAAAGAGGGAAGAGAATCAAATTTTCTTTTCCAGCCTGCATTTTATCGTAACAATATATATGAAACCATCCGCCACATTGGCAAAAAAATGGGAAATTAAGGAGTTCAGTATCTGGAAACGAGATAAAAAAGAAGTGACGATCTCACTCAAAATCAGATATTTGAAAACCCTGATGATGTTTTTGCAGTTTTGTTGCCGAATGTCGTCTTAGTTCTTTTTATTTTTAACTAAAAAAAAACCACTTTTAAAAATCTCTTCGCCGTATAGTATAGTGCCCTAGGTATGTCTATTTTGAAACCCCCCACAGATTGATACAATTCCCCCGTATACTTAAACTTGATTGGTTCAGATTGACGTGCAGACTCTGGCGTTTAATCTCAAGAAACACAATGTATTCCTATTCCGAATACCAAACTTTAGCGATCAGAGATTATTCCAAATTCTCAACAAGACAATCTCGAGACTGATACTGTAATCCAGAAACATATCTGAAGTCTCGGAGACAGATCATTCTGCTACGAACATCATTAATCTTTTTACGTGATCCCTCCATCAAGAAAAATAACTTCGGTTTTTTGAACCATTGTAGCATGTATTAGATTTGTCAAATTATTCGATTTTCGGAATGCAGATCTCTTTGCGTCTGCTTAGATACCTCGGTGTGATCCCAACTTAGTATTCTAATCCATCCGCCTTAGTTGAACACTGTACCCTTCAGTATTGCACTTAAACTTATTCGAGTTCATTTACCGACTACCCTAGCGTAAATATTACCTTGCGGTGAGCTAACCATCACCTTGCGGCAAGGTATCGGCCTATCCATCCTCTCCGAGCCCTATCCGAGCCCTCGCCGAGCCAGTTCAAGGAACTCGACGACCGGGATTAAAATCGTATGACAACACTGTAGACCCAAATCCAGACGCAGGGCTTGAAAAAGGCGACATTGCATCGGGAAATACCCCGTGTTGGGTACGATTTTCGTCTCCAGCGTTGCCATGCATAATTATTCCCAGTCGTTAAGTTCCACGAACTGACCCGGCGAGGGCTCGGATAGGGCTCGGTGAGGGTGGATAGGCCGATACCTTGCCGCAAGGTGATGGTTAGCTCACCGCAAGGTAATATTTACGCTAGGGTAATTTTTGGATTTTTCTGGCTTTGATTTCCCTGCAGAATAAGGTACACGTCACTATATTACCATCTTGTTACTTACTGTATTTGGGTCACATTTTTATTTATTATCTTTACCATTTCGAATAATGTTTCTGCTATTTGGCTCATCCTACTGAACATTTCCCGCCTTTCGATTTAAATCAGAAGTTCGGTTGTACGAATCGAGAACTACGGTTTCACAAACCGAATTACAAACTTCATTCCTCAGCTGAATGGAGGTTTAAATCCGACAACTGCACATGACGTCACATTATTTGACACGCAGACGTTCATGTGACGTCAGTGACCGGAAACAGAGGTAGACTTATTACTGGCACGCGTATATGCTGGACTTCCGGTCGAGCTACGGGAAAACGGTTTTCCTCGGGAAAGGAAAAGAACGGGAGCGACTAACGCCCATAAAAAAACGGTGGCATGAGGATTTCAGGCGGGCAGAGATTTAGAGGATAAGAGACAACGGAGGGAAATTAAAATTAAGTCCGGTCAAGTTGCGGCTTCTTTTCCACTTTTTTTACGGTCGCTAAGTCTCCGAACGCGGCTTTTCCGCGGAAAAGTGGACAGTGGAGCGGTGGTTTTATTCCGCGTTCTTCTTTTTGCCACGCCTTCGACTTTTCTCCAAGTTTTTTGGAACATATTTTCCCGAGCTTGTGACGCCTTGGAAAGTCTAGGGAATATATTTGAATTTGTTTGTTTTTTGAATTGTCTAGTCCACGAATGTCTTCGAGTTTCGAGAAATTGCCAAATTTTTTTGAAAATCCTCCAATTGCGTTTCGTGCTTTTGGCATGGATGAGCCTACTAAATTTCGAATAGCAACACCATGCTGGTTTGTTAGGTGCTGAAATCACGAATATAAAACACAAGTACAACAAAATATTAATTGTAGTCATGAAAAATATTTTTCCATTCATGTGCATTCACGTTTGTTTCTGTACTTCACAATGTGACACAATATTATTCTTTATGTTTCAGGTGAGTGGAGTTTTCTATACAAGCAAATACATACCTCATTTTGTGCGAAAAATAATACTGCAGGTAACACGTTGCGCTTTGTTTATTGGTAGAGTATTATACGCTGGTGTGGTGGCACTCCAATTTGATCAAAATTTGCCCGTTGAATTGAATTGTCAAAAAAATTGACACACGTCCAAAAAGGAGCTCCAAAGTGGTGGACGTTTATCCAAGTGTTGCCATCGATTGCCTCCAAAGGAGAGAGGGCCGCTTACCTTTCCATCGATGAGAACACTTGACACAACAGCCATCACTTTGAACACAATTTTTTTGATCCAAGGAGAAAATTGCATTCGGTGACCGACAGCACTGTGAAAAAAAGGAGTGCCATTCCGTGCCACACTGCCACAGTCTACATAGCGCCCGAAACCCTCTAGTGTTGTGAATATGAATACGGAGCGACGTCTAATCTCTTTACGGAGTGACTTCTACCATTACTTCACGGAATCTACTCTTTGCGGAGTGTCATACACTTTCATGGTGCCAATTTTACTTCGCATCCATATCATTCGAGGTTTTTGGGCGTTCCAGAAAATTTTTGAATTTTTGAAGCATTTAATATGCAGTTTAAGTCAATTTCTTCCTGAATACTCACCAAATACGTATAAGCGCCTTCCCTTCTTTTTTCGGGCGAACGGACGGGGATGTACGCCCCCGATGCCATCTACGCCTCCCCTCCCCCTTAGATCCGTCTACGTTATACAGACTCCGGCCCCGAATTTCACTCCTCGATTTGTATAACGGTGATTCATCATATGGTCGTCATTTTGCAATAAGGAACTATAATTTCTATGACCCATCCATAAAAACATATATCTGCATAGAGAAACTAATGTCACATATTTCGTTTCTAAAATGAGACAAAAATTGTAGTTTCTTTATGCAAAATGAAGGTCCAGGTCCAAGGTATGAAAATGAAGGTCTTTATGCCCAGAAGGTCTACTTTGATCGGAACTTGATCCGTGTATCGAGGCCTTGAGGCCTGAAGCAACAAAACGATATAGACAGACACGGAATGTGTGTCGGTGGCGGTCTGGCGGTGTGGGGCGTGTCGGGGTGTAGTTCTCGATTAGTTTTCATATTTACCCTCGAGTGGGCGCCGCCCCGCATCGCCGTGACGCGTGCCTCTCACAAATTGGAAGAATTCAATATTTACCTTCCTTTGACGGATGTCGCTTCCACGCACCGGCACCGACACGTTAGCCGAGCGGAAAGCCTCCGCTCTCATGTCTGAAGGGACGCGACACGACGACACGTCACCCTGGCCCAAGGGGACGAACGCGGAGTTATAAGGTTGAGGTCTTGACTGACGTGATAAGGAAGAACGCCGTATGTGCATCCTGATGTTGCCAAATGGACGTATTTATGCTAAAAGGAAATATGTGCACGTGGAAAGATGGGGTGTGCTCGTGGAGAGCTGGATAAAGCACAGTGTGAAAGTGGATAGTTCCTTTTGAGAAAATGGAAAATCGGGATTTTACATTAAATAATAAGAAACTGAGCGCCAACTCGTGAGCTGTGGACATGTGATAAGAGCGTTGTGGACAGAGCTCATGAGTTAAAGCCGAGCAAGAACGACAATGGAGACGGCTCTGTTGCCGCTGACGTCACTGACGCTTCAATATCCCTTCCATTCTTATGGCCCTCAAATAACGAACACACCCCATCTTTCCACTTGCACATAGTGCCATTCAGCATGTACGTCCAAATTTCCCCCCATGAAACATTCATTTTTAGTTTTCCTTTCCACGTGTACTTGACAGATGTGTGCATTTCCTTTTTTATGTGTAATTTCGAATCAAATTTGCTGCAAATTCGGAGGAAAAGTACCCACAAGTTTCCCTGAAAGTTCTTGTTTTATCAAAGGAAATTTGACAACGTCTGAAAGCTCATATGGTGTTATTCCCTCGCAGGGAACTTGAGGTCTAGTCTGGGGTGGGTCTATTTAAATCCAAGAGGGTCTGTCTGAAATCCCGCGGAGCAATTGTGCGGTTTTTTGGTACTTTATAACTCCCTCTTGTTAGACTTCCTCAATACATCGACTGAACGTCTTCATTCCGATATTTTAATGCAAAGTGAAAAATTTGCTCCTTTGAGAAAGCCTTTCTTTCGGGAGGCTCTCTCTGCCTTGGACGGCCATCTCAAAGAGGAAAAGAAAAGAAAAGATAATCTTGACGAAACTAGGTTTTATCTATTTGTGTGCATGAAAAACGATCAATTTTTGTCGAGAGACGCTGTCAGAGATCTAAAGGGGGAAAAAACATTGCTACCAATTTGCGAGTGTCCAAAGAATAACGTGGTAGTTGTCATTTTTATCGAGGTGCAATAGTAAACAGATGTGGTAGCTTACCCTCGATCACCACTTGCCACTTAGTGGTAGGCTTACTTAAAATTACGATTTTTTTTACGAATGGTCATCAAGGAAATTTCGTATTTTTAAGTAAGCCCACCACTAAGTGGCGAGTGGTGATCGAGGGTAATCTACCATATCTGTTGTCCAAAGAATGTTTTGAAAAATTAGACCACTTTTGCTGGTAATCCCTAAAACTTTATTCACATAAATGTTTGTGATTTTCTTTTTTATAAATTAATGTTTTTGGGGGTGAGGGTTTGACAATGTTCAAGTGCTCATACGTGGTTTTTCCCGAGTGCAACAGTATTGCTGACGCCGGTGACAAGGAGCGGGCGAAAGCTGAGCGATTCATCATTGGGATCTTGGCGGTATAATTAACGGCTAACGGCCTCTGGCGGGACTCCAAGTAAATATTCGCGATAAATCGTCCGGGCGGGAGCGAGTGCGCTTGGGCGGCGGTATCAGTAGATTCGCGGGGGCGATATATCCCGAACAAATGAATGGTCCCGGCCCGCTAAAAGCTCCTAATGACTGTAATTATCATGGCACTTGGGCGGTTTTTTCCGGGGAAATTAGTGTCCGAGCCGGAGCCGCCGAAAACTAATGCCCGAATTTACGAGGCGGCATCGGACGCGCCGTGTTTTTATCGGGCGCTAGCGGTCGGCCATTAGTCGCGCGTAATCCGCCGCCGGTGCCATCACTCCGCTATCGTCTTTCATTTCTGCGGAATATGCACTCTCCACAGTCCGCGGCCCCGCAAGGCCCCTGATTTATGGGCAGCGTTATTGCGTGCGCGTCTGCTCGGTTGCATACCTCCTCTCCGCCAGGCGCTGGGGGGACTTCCATGTAGTGCGCGAGGGGTGTGGGGCAGGTCAGTGTGCATCATTTGTGTCCTGGTTTTTTAAAAAGGCTCTTCTCTATAGACTTACTGGAGGATTCAAGGCTCATCCGCGTGACTGTGGACTGTTGCGTTTCAGAGATTGTCAAGGTCTCGATAGACGATCAAAGTCCCGAACCAATTACCATCAAAGTGTCGGGAGTCATCAGTCTTTAACTCATTAATTTGCTTAATTTTAAAATGAAAACTCGGCAAGAAATGATAAATGGTGGCACTCCATTCTGATCTTACTTTGAACAAAATAGTGCGGCCATGCGGCCCGTCAAAATTTGATGGTAGATGGTGACCATCAGTCATCAGCATGTCTACTTTGATTGGAATTGGTTCGGAATTTGATCGTCTATCCAGGGCTTCAGGCCAACGATCTTTGAAGGTAATCCATGCATTCGGAACACATCATACTTCACATGAATCACTAAATACAAAAAGGGCACATGTCCAGAAAACCAAATTGTTCAGGAGACACAAAAACTGTTTATTTCGTGGTAGATATTTTTTGGAAAGTCGTTAACGTAACGACTTTCCAAAAAATATCTACCACGAAATCAACAGTTTTTTGTGTCTCCTGAACAATTTGGTTTTCTGAAAATGTGCCCTTTTTGTATTTAGTGATTCACATCAGATTTTGAGATTTTCAAAACGTTTTACGCAGACTTGGCTGAAAAATTAGATTACGTAGTGCCAGTTTTACGATCCTACATTGTACGTGAACATGAGCCCGAGGAAAATCTCCGGATGATTTGCCTACGGACAATCAGGAAAGCAAAATAATTACTGCCCAATGACAATTTTCAGACCAAACACCTCCATGATTTTTGGAATCGAATGGTGAAAGGTTCCGAGACTAAAGTGATTAGTTGATGGTTTTGTCAAAAACTTCCATAATCTATAAATTTTTCACGAACTTCCTGATGTTCCTTTAGATTTTCTCCGATGCGGAAAAAAAAATCCGTTTTAATTCATGGCTGTGCAGATTGCTAGACACCCTAAACATTAAGCTCGATCCTCACAAGGACTTCGTTTTGAAAAATTTGAAGTAAATTGGCATGGGTTTACAATGTTTTCGCATGATTGAAAGAACAAAGGCATTGAGGCAGACTAGAAAATTAGGTATGGAGTTTATGTAACGAACAAGTATGATTTGATAGTGAACTAAAACAACTGCTCAAGTGTGTTTCAAGTAACAAGCGTGTTTCAACTGCTCAATTCGTGGCTCAGCAATCAAATGTTGAAACTTCAGAGGTGAGAGTTGCCACCATCGCTGAATTACTGAAAGGCCTCAATTCGTTTTTTCGTATGAAAGGTAGCTAGTAAGCCGATTTTGAGAGCCGATCAATTTCTCAGCAACTGAGCAATGCAGTTTGCTGTTCAACGCATGGGTGACTGACGTACGATAATATTGCTCTATTGTTCCCGATTCAAAAACAGTTTCCGCTTTAAGTGAGAGCAGAATTTTTACTTCAATCTAGGTTTCTTCGGCGTGAATTTGAAGAATACTTCAAAAGAGGAGTTTTTCCTACCAGAAGAGCGCTGCATCCTGCCTTTAGATTCGTCGTTATAACGAATTCCTTGAATGGCACACCTAAAATTCTGAGTAATGATTATCAACTCGTTAAGTCCTTCGTGAAGCTACAAGATTCACAAAGACGCGTTTTGAACATCTGGGAATAATTGATTCGAAGAATGAAGGATCAATGAGGAAACACTTGCCCACCCCTTACAACGCTGTTTTGCAATATTGTTATTAGCGAAGACACTCAACCACCCACTAACGTAATTGCTTTCCAGCCTTTTACTCAATTTTTGATGAGACAATGGACCATTAGACTGGGCATCAAATGAAGCACCGCGGTATGTGTTTGTTTTTTCTTCAAAATAATATGTAGAATTACGATGAATGCATTAAACATTCCAAATCCAAAGTATCAGTGAGAAAATAAGGGTTTTTGTTTACATTAATTCAATTTTCTGCTCAAGAGAAAACCAGCGTCAACTCGAGTCAAATTGAGCACTCAACTTCTCTCGGTTTATTTTACGATTTTCTTGCGCACCCCTTTTTTTGGCGAGATTGAACCATTAAAAAAATGGAAAAAAGGGACCTTGCATCAGAGGAAGAAGAAAATGTGTTTAAGGCCAGGGCCTAGTTATTTTCTTAGCCCTACGTATAGGTTGAATTCAATGCCTAATTTGGCTTACGTTATAATGGCGAGGCGTGAATGAGTTTTCGATCGAGTTTATCGATATTTCCCCCATTTGAAGCTGTGGTAAAGAATCGAGCATATGGTGTTCGTTGCGAACACCCAGTATATCGATTATTTTCCATAGGTTTGAATGGTAGATCAATCGATTTATCGCAAAGCACACCACGCTACTGTACGTGGATTAGAGTTTTTTTGTGAGTGAAAAGTTTGAATTCACAGTTCATAATGCAGATAAGAAACGTTTATTTTTCATGTATGAGTTCGTTTAGGAAGTTTTTGGTAAAATTTGAAATTTTGACTTTTTAACGAGATTGATGTGCTGCGGTGCTAAATTTCTTAGTCCAGCTAGTGGCTTATTAAATGGATGATATTATGCAATAATAAGCTACTATTTCCGGCTCAGATACAAAACTATTATCGCTATAATAAAACAAACAGGACAAATGTCACCGTAAAGAGCCAGAAATAGCAGTTTTCAATCGTAGAATTTAATCAAATTAAAGAATAGTGTTGTCATAAGTTTGGAAAAATATTTCATGGAGTATGGAGGCAAGGAAAGAGTAATCATGCAAAAATATACAAAAGAAATCGACGGTTTTACTCCATGAGAATTCAAACTGTCAGGTATTTCTGATCGTCTCATAAATGTCTCTCTTCTGCCCTACCAAGGAAAACCGCCGTATGAACATTCGAAAGATGCCGAATTTCTCTTTAAAAATGTATTTTGAAAGAATATTACGCATATTTGCCCTTGAAACTGTTGGATATCATAGATTTAATAGCGAAAATATTTATAATGTTCCCAATAAATTCGTAACTCATCAAAGAAAAGTTGACAATGCCTGTAGGCGTTTTTCATTACCACGGCAGTCTACATTCCCGTCGATAAGTTATCCAACGCCTTCAAAAAGGCTGACGCAACCGCCGTGTCTTTTATCGTAAAATCCGTAAATTCCGTAGAATCTGGCAGCCGTGTGTGCTCTTGGGAGGGCGAACGTGACCAAAACCGACTCGGCCGCTTGTAAATAATTGTGAAACGATGAAAGCGGTGACGGGGCCCGATGCGTTTCCAATTGAATTCGCCCGCCGGTGTTTCCGCGGTCGCCGCCCGGGGGCGCGGGGAGGGGCGCCCGGCCTCGGACGGAGGGGCGGGGGGCGGAAAAAACAGCGCCCCCGACCGACCGCGTGTCCACCGTGCTCCCCGGCGCGCGAAATTTCCGCGGTGGGCCGGCGACGGGGGAGGGGGGGCGGGAAATCGGCGCCCCGAAAATGAATTCGTCAAAACCGCACTCGGGATGACACGGGCGGGAGGGGCGCTTTTTGACGGGCGACCGGGCCGGGCATTTTGCGGACGGGATTCGAGAGCCGAGTCCCGGAAGCGTGTTCCGAGGACGTCCGCTAAATTGGAATCGGACACTCTTGACCCCGGATTCGGAGATCCCGTGCGCGTGCGGTGTAATTAAAGATTGGTTCGGGAGCTTTTGAGGCGCATTTGGAGTATGTTATTTCGCAGTTTTTGGCTCATTCGTGAAATCACCGATCTGCGCAGGGAAACGTAGAGGGTTAAGCCCCCTGGCCGCCACGCGGCCTAACATACAGAAAGTGCTTCGCGCCCTCCAAGATCCGCTTTGCGGTTTCTTGTGAGGTAATCTAAACAGAGCGGGTTCATCTAGGGGCTGTTTTCATCAATAGCCGCAAAATGATAGACATTGGCCCGGTAGATCTGTACAACGAACTGCGAAAAAAAAAATGGAAAATTACATTATTTAAATGAACTGCATTTTCCAATAAACAACTGCTCTCTCTAGCTCATTCGTAAAAGAACCTATCTGCGTAGAGTAACTAATGTCACGTATAGTGTTTCTTAAATGAGCTTGGAATTGTAGTACCTAATTGCAAAATTTAATCCAAAACCCGCATGAGAATTAGCGAGCATCGCATCGTGATGTAGACTGCAGCTTGCAGTACATCAGATTTTCATACATTTGTACACCAAAGACCATTTTTATATATCTTAAAATGGATGATCGCGAGTTAATATCGCAAAACTATTTGCACCTTGGGATCTACATTTCAAGTTAGGTTTCCTAGTCAGTAGTAAGTACCACAATATAAGTTGATGCTCAGAAGTCTTAAATCAATGTTCTATAAAATCCAGGAATTACCATTATTGACCGATCGATTATCGACCAGAATCCACCTTAAGAAACGTCGGTATGTTTTGGCAATCTGCATTTTGTTTTAATATCATCGTTAATTCCAAACTGTTGTCGTTAGCAGAAATCGTTTTTCACGTTCTAGGGTTGGAAGGCACCCTCATACTTCCCTCTATAAAACAGTGAACCGAATGAGCATATCTAAGAAAAGGAGCTGTTTTCGGAACGACCTTATTGAATTCGTCCCAAAGTGCGTTACGTGGTATTCAAGCGCCCCCTAAAAAGCTCCGTCCAAAATTTGACAATACGGTCCGACGACGCGGTCGTCTCGCCTCGAAGGGTGTGAGACGCCGTCGGCGGAGAAAGGGGGGGGAGGGGTGGTTGAGGGTGCATTTACCCAAGGACGGCGGAAACTTATAAACTTGGTCGTCCCAATTAAACTGTTATGATGTTGGGTTTGGCGTTTCCATGTTTCTCCGGTCGGGCTCATTTAATTTCATTTAATTAAGAGCTTTCGAGGCCCGGGCGCCGCGCCGCTTTCCGCCGTCCTTCGAGTGGTTGAGTATAGACAATTAACTTCCGTCCGACGCCCGTCAGGAGTGGATCGTCGACGCCNCGCCCGCCCGCCAGATTTTGGCCCTTTTACGAGCCTCCTTCCGAGTGGACCCATGGAGCTCCTGTAAAGTCTTGAGATCCGCGGTTTTTCAAAGTAGAGGCAAAATTGACGCGTTTATGATTCGTGGCGTCTGGTAAAGTCATTAACACTGGAAAAAACCACATTGGATCTAGAGTCCAGACTCTTAAAAACATCGACAAGAAAAAGTTTTCTTGATTCAATCAGATTTAAGCTTAAGTGAAGAACCAAGCCTCTTAATTTGAGCGGATTTCCTTTTGATTTAAGGTTAAATCTGATTGAATCAAGAGTCCTTCTTCTTGTCAATGTTTTCAAGAGTCTGGACTCTAGATACAATGTGTTTTTTTTTCCAGTGTATACCTTAATTTTCAGTACATTAAAGTCCTTGACTTTAATATCCTTGAGGTTTGGATTTCTTAACTGCGGGGCTTGGAGGACAAGGCGCATAAGTGCAGTTTTTGCTATTTTGAGAAATTCATGTTTGAAGTATCAACATCATTGATCCTTATGACGGAAAGAAAGTTCAAACTGACTTATCGACGCTTAATGTTTTGAATTTGGGAGCGAATTTTCCGCAGAATGTGTATCAAGGCTAGTTTTACTTGTAATTATCAAAATCTCAATTTTTTTCAAAAACTGCACTTACGCGCCTTGTCCTCCCAGCGTCTTAAGTGTTATCAACCCACAGAATGCAACTATTCGAACTCAACGGCCGTTCGTGTTGCGTATGCAAATGAATGAAGGGGCACCGCTCCTTAATTCGATTATTTGAACTAGAGTCCCTTCATACTGAGAGTCAAGACAACACCCCCTCATGGAGTCACAAGCGAGAATAAAGATTACACAAATCGAACGTTTTTCGTAGTCTTTGATCTGCCCATTCTCAAATTCCTTTCTCCGTTCCTTCTCTCATTCCGTTTGCTCCTTGTCGAACCCGTAATTCCTCGGTCCATTCCAGATTATAATCTTTGCAATTGGTGAAAATATAGTCTTTATTCCCATATGTGACACCGAGGAGGCCTAAAATACGGGAACCAATCAGAAATGGATTCACGTTGTCTTGACTCTCCGTATGAAGGGACTCTAATTTGAACTTGATCAGCAACTCATCCGAATATCTCGATCGTCAAATCGCATAGAGTTCGCGAGAAAGGCCTTTGCGGATCAAGGTCACTCGTTAAGAGTGTGATGGGGTCTTTATAATCCACCCCTCGGGTCGGAGCTTAGTTGCTAAGAGCGGCAACAGAGTCCGTCCGTGTCTTCACTTAACGGTTTCGCGGTTAGCGCACCCCCGCCCCCTCTCGCCCTCACCCTCGCGGTAGTTCTTGCAACTCGCGGATGCTGCGGCATGGGGTTTTGTTTTCGGGTGGATCCGTTTGAGAGCTCGTTTGAGGACCTAAGACGGTCTCCGGTTCCCGCGCCCACTCATTAACTCGATGCAACCCGCCTTGCGTGCGTGCGCGGCTTGTCCCGCCGCCTACCGCCTCCCACGGCGCACAGTAAGTCGACGTCGGATTTCTTTCGGCCAAAACTGCTCTGTTACGGGAAAGAACGGTAAGAACACTCAGCGATAAGCCTCGAGAGAACTAAAAGCAGCAGAGGTGAGGCGTAAATGATCGATGAATAATGAATAAGTAAAAAGTCTCGATACCTTTCGTTTTATTTCTTTGAATTACATTATTATGCGAAGCTTCTCAGTCAGCAGGATCATCATCAGGTACAAAAACATTACCAAATTAGAATACATGCATTATTATAAGACTTCACGCCATACAAGACTAGAAAGCAACAGGCATGAACAATGAAATGTAAGGAGCAATTCCTATGCTGAAATTACAAACATGATAGATTTTAGAGTATGGGTAGTAATCAAGGAAACTGGGATTTATCCTGATCGATTATGGATATTTCCTCATTTGAGTTTGTGGTGTAGAATCGACTATATTACGGTGTTCTCTACGAACACCCTGTTTATCATCATTTTCCATAGGTTTGAATGGCAGATCAATCGATATATTGCAAAGCACGCCACGCCATTGGTGCTTACCTTGGCTCCAACAGAAATGCATTTACTGCTCTCTTCCATGACACGGCAGAAAAGTAATGCCTAATAAGAAAAGTGCAACATTTTGCGTTAATACGAGAAGTAGAACCCTGAGTAACCCGCGGTGAATACTTATTGGTTGCTTCTTTTTTTTGGCTTACACTGACAAAACTTCGGGTTGGAAGTATGCAACCTTCTCATAAATCACACGCTAATAGCCTAAGATCCAATTGTGTTTATAACTTAAACTAAAAACATTCCCCTCGTCCAAAAAACCGGCTGCACGAGCTACGTATGGTAATCTGTTTTACTCTCGTGAGCATATCACTTTAGTTCATGCATGGAGCAGAATACTTAATTATGCAGACAATCATCCCCTAAAAGGGACGTGTTATTCCTCTTAAAAAGAAAGAGATGAAATCTTATTAAAAAAGACAAATAAACTAATTAAAAAGAAACAAAGCGAAATTAAGAGAAAAGAAATAGCAGCGCCAATGCAACGTGCAAAGAAAAGTTGATTGATGGATGTAGGAACACGGAAAGTGCACTGAAAAACGAAGAATGAAAAAAAATGGGGACATACCTTGGGGGAGGGGGGGCTTATAGTCTTCACAGAGGGGCGAGACAAAAGATTTTCGTTTGAGCTGCACTTCACCCGGTCTGTTCATGAAATGAATTACCGACATGACCCTCGAAATTTTAATGATTATTACGTCCTCGTTGTTCTGGAAATTGCGCTCGCGGAAGACAAAATATTATTTTTGCTTTAATTTGAAAACAACTTACGTCGGAAGCAGCGGAAAGAAAATTTATAATAAAAATAAAGAATAAATCTAAGAAAGCTGTAATTAAGAAGTAAGAATGAAGAGAGCCAGGTTGCAATGCGTTGCAAGTATATCCGGATAAGCTCGTTTCATCCTCGCAAATTTTCTGAGCGTTTTAACAACCGTGGATGGTGAGGGTAAGGAGAGGATGTGGTATTTTTAATTGTGTTTCAACTCGGTGCTCTGCATGTTTAGAACCGAGAGCCCCCTTACCTGCGCAGGGTTGAAAATGAAGTTGCCGTTTCTAAAATTCATATGATTTTTACTTTTTTTTCATCAAATGCGCCTGTAGACCCTGTAGTTAGTCCATCGTCTTCTCTTTTATTCTTTAGGAACCGCCCATTTAAACCAATAAGATGGCTCCATACTCCCTTGGTCTTCTTTGTCTGTCGCTCAGTCTATCAATTTCAACAATCAGCCCGCAGGAAAAGTTAGAAGTAGTAGACATTCAATTGCAAAATTTAGTAAAATTGGCTCCACGAGAATGGTGCGGGTTGGTGGTTCTATGCAGTTGGTTGTATAAGAATTTTGGGCTGTAGTTCCTGACAGTTACTCTTTTTGAACACGTTCCATCAATGAAACGAGTCAAATTTTAGTTTAAATTAAACACTCCCTCATAGTACTGCGAACTGATCGTTGAAACTGATAGACAAAGTTATACTCAAAAATGGTATAATGAGGATGGAGCCATCCTGTCGATCAATTCGGGTGGTTCCAAAAGACTAGGGGGTAAATGATGGACAAACCAAAGAGTTTCTCTTGAGTTGCCATTAGTTGGTCTATTACCTACCTCCTTTGTCCATCATAACCACCCGCTTCCACCAATAGGATCGCCCTCCATTTCCTTCCTGTCCTCTTCGTATATAGATTTGCTTATCAATTTCAACCATCAGTCCGGCTGTTTGGTCATTCCGCGGAACTCTTCTCTTTAAAGTTTCTACGACAATTTTTTTCTCCTTCCTCATTCCTGTTTCCCAACTCACCGCGAGCTGCGGGTTGAATTCCCTCTAATCCCAAGGCGATCCGGCATCAGCGAGCTCGTTGAAGAATAATGCTCTTACCGTTTTATTAAAGAATAATCAAGATTTTTTCCTCCGACCCGAACTCACCCCCCGCCCCCTACCCTTCTTGCCTGACTGCGCTGCGGAGTAGCCCGGGCTCTTCGACTTGCAGTTTTAATAATACTCAGGCCGGTGAGCAAATAGGCTTTGTAGTGGGCCAGATCATTTCCAAATGCGCTCCCTCGAGGCAGCGGCTCAGAGTGAGCTCATTGAGCTCTGCATCAGTTGAAATCTCGCCCGAAGAATAATTTGTGCTCCACTTTGTGCCATTGCACCCCCCCCCGGCCCACGGGGCTCTAACCCGACTTTTGGTTGGCATACAATGGGTCAATCGTGCTACTCTCGTAATTCGTAGTCTTCAAGGAACGTAACTCCATTCCAATGTTGCCAAATTGACTCAAACAATTTCTTTATTTTCCAAAAATGTACCTGAACAATTTTTATCCGAAATTTTCCTGATTTTTGCATGAAATCTGCAGAGAAATCGGTGAAATTTTCAGTTTAAATTGTTCAAGATCCTTCCGGTTAAAATACAATTTGTGAGGGGAAAGTTGACAACAGTGTAATGAAATTGGGCTCTGTTAAAAGGGAAACGACTCATTTTCAGGGTGGTAAGTTCTTCGGGGTGCAGGAAAATTATGAAAAATGCAGGAACTTTACCATTGAAATTGAAGGAAAAGTCCAGAAATTCTTCCATAAAACCTGTGTAATCAAAACTGTGCAACTTTTATCCAACACTTTTCTGATTTTTGCATGGAATCCAAAAAAAAAATTCGTGAAATTTTCATTCAAAATTCCTCAAGATTCTCCCAGTGAAAATGCAATTTGCGAGCGGAAATTTGGGGAAAATGTGATGGAGTTACGTTCTTTCGTGAGCGAAATGACAAATTGCTAGGGTCGTAAGTTCTTCGGAATCCGGAAAAAAAAATACGGAAATTTCAGGTACTTTACACTGGAAATTGAAGGAAAAGTCCGGAAATTTTTCGAGCTAACCCTCGAATTGGATGCAAAACTAACACGTAAGAGGAAACGGGTGCACTCTATCTGAGGATGACGTAAAGGGCGTGTTTTATGATTGCTCGTAGATGCTGGAATATTGAAAATATTAAATTGATATTCAGACGATTTTTATTATTTTCGCTTAGCTGTAAGCTTCAATCACCAAGACTTGAATCTAAGACTGGTACACTTGACCCATTTTGTCATTGCACAAAGTTAGCTCCTATATTGAAGACTTGTAAAAAATGTAATAAAAGTGTATTAATAAAAAAATTGACGAAATGAAGTGAAAAGTATAAAATGAAACTAAGTTAAGCGTTCATCTCCCACGCATTCAGCAACTTGCATACATAAAATTCTCTATGAAATCTTGCAAAAGTTAAGATCACAGTAGGAACTTTACCTAACTTGAGAGAAGAACCTTTCAGCAGTTTCATTTTTACGGGTTGTTTTTTTTTTTTTCAAGAATTATTACACGTTTAACATGGGTGGAGGCTGGATGTATTTCATTCGCTTTTCTATCATGGGTTGAGATCAATCATCTTTTGCTTCTTCAGCTCTAGATCAAAATAAATTGAATCATTTCCAAACACAGATTTGAATATTATTGCTGCAGCAAAATGGGCTTCCATCAGTATTTTATGGGCTCAGAATGAAAAATAGGATCTCAAAATTACGGGGTTTTTGCTCACAAAGTCGCCCGAAACTATGCAACTTTGCGAAATCGTGCCACTTGCCGCTCGAATTTTCCTTTAAAAATCAATCTCAATTTTAGGTACTCGTTTTTTTTGTGAAAAAATGAAAAATGGTATCCATTCCGTTCACTTAAGATTAAATTCAAAGTTGCCCTATAGTAGGGGCAAGAAATTTAACGTACTCGTTGAAAATCATTGTTTACTTTATTAAGTGTGAACATGTGCACACAACAGTTTAAGGTAATTTGAATAAATTTGTATCAATAGCGCACAGTAAGTATCTGTTAAGTTACCTGCCTCGCTCGAACTTACAGAGATGAAATGCCATATCTTTGAAACAAAGAAAAATATTCGCCGAAGATTGTTTCTCTGGAAGCATCAGATTGGAAATTCCTAGTATTAACGTGGATGATTCGAGCTATTCTCTTCGAAAGATTCTGAAAGGATGATTTCCAAGATTTCTTTTTCTTTTTCAAGATTTCTTCTGATTAAGTTGTTGAGATTTCTTAACGGTGTTTCCATGAATGTGGGTTCCGCTGGCATTATGATGAAATTCCATTACTTCGAAAGCATTGCTGAGGATGATTTTTTTTTATTTTTTTGCTCAGTGTAGGAGTGGTGGTTGAATATAATATCGATTCCATTGGCACGGGCGTTTAATTTGATTACACGGACGTGCTCAATATTTATTGTTTTTGTTCATCTAATTTTGGCTCAACAAGTGATACCTCGAGTTATGAACGACGTTATGTAAAAATATTTCAAACACGAGTCGATGTAGGTGGATTAAAAATGTAATGGAGCTTCAACATTTTACCGTCGATTAGTGTCTTGGAACGTCGTATTGCGTTAGTAGTGAGGGCTTTAAAGAATCAGGCCTGCAAAAAAAGGAAAAAACCCCAAGAAATGGAAAATGACATTATGGTCATGAACAATCAGCTATAGTCCATGGTCATGTTAGCAGGATGACGTGAAGAAACTTTACCGAGAGAGACGCCTGATTAGATCTTTCCTGGGTGGAGATGAATAGGATGCCCAGTAATATGGTGACGACAGTTTCAGTTTGCACAAGCAATGAGAAAGTGCCAGGTTCCTGAGGGGTTTTGAAGGGTCGAACGAAGTCCCTGAATTCCCTGGAAAAGGCCGTCCATAAATTAAGTCACCTATTTTTCTCGACTTTTTGACCCCTATCTCTCCTATGTCACCCAAATTTCACCCACCTCCAGACTACCCTAAAAATTACTCCATTCCAAGCGCACCCTGCGTTTTTGCATAGGTTTGCGTATAGTTGAAGTAAACCTTCCCTTTAGGTGTATTACACTCTGATACATACATAAAAGTCGCTTTTACAGCGCGCCCGGGCGCTCTGCGACACCTAATCGTCATTTTTGTGTATCTATTCAGGGGTCATCTTTCTTCAAGACGAAATAATTATAAGATTACACTCTGATTCATGTATTAAAATTTTTTCAATTTTTTTTTCTTCAAATTTTTGTTACCTTGACATTTCATCACTCTCATAAAAATTTCTCCGTTTTCTCGAACATTTTCCTAATTTCTTCATTTTTCTTCAAGACTGTCCCCACTATTTTCAAAGTTTTCTTGCTTTGTCTTAGGTATCCCTATCATTTTTGTCATTCAGAATCCTCCTTGACACTTTCTCGATTTTCAACCTTTCCGTCTTCCGTGGAAACCAAGAGGGATGGCAACGTGGGGTTGAAAGAATAACCTGTGATAACGGCTCGGCGAGGGGGAGGGGGTGAGGGAAAGGGGGGCATTCGGTAAATGCACGGCACACTCGCCTCTCGGCGACAAAAAGCGGACGCCCGTGACGAACTAAAAAGCCCGGATCCCATTTTTTAAATGGCGAAATGCTGAAAGGGAGCGCGAGAAAATTCAGATGACGATACATCTTGGCCGGTCGGGGGCGGTGGGGAGAGGATCCCGGATTGACAGGAAGAGAGGGATGTTTAATTATGATTATGAAAAGTTAAGCCCCGCGCTTATGGGCCATAATTAAAATAATATGCTGGGAGCGGCGTCCTCGGCCCTCCGTCGGCGGCGGTTATGAGGATGCTCCTTCCCTGCGCCGTGCGAGCGGGGGATGCCACCCGCAACGTAATATCCCTCATTTTTCATCGGGAGGCCAACCAGAAATCAAGCTTGAAATTTTTTGTTTGTCGCCAACCCGCGGAGTTGCCGCCGGCGACAGGTAGCTCCGGCTCAGCTGCCACTTGGACTACATTCTAAAATAGGAACTATAATCTCCAGCTCATTTTACAAACAACGCAAGTTCAATCAGTTTTCCTTTGTAGATAAGTGTTTTCATGTATGAGCCAGAAATCGGACTACATTTTGCAATTTGGAACTATAAATTCTAGCCCGGTATAAAAACAACGTATGTGCCATTAGTTTTTCTATGCCCATAAGTGTTTTTCCAGATGAGCCACAATTTATAGTTCCTTATTGCAAAATCAAGTCCAATTGTCCAATTTTTAAACAGGAACTATCATTTTAGGCACATTTTGTAAACGAAAAACACATGTTCTGTTAGTTTCCCTATGCTGCCGTGCTAAGGAAGAACGCCGTATGAACATTTGAGAGTTGCCAAATTTCCCTTGATGTATCGTGTATTTTTGACGCGATGTAAGCATATTTTTCCTTGAACTTTTCAGATATTTTAGATTTAATTGCGTGCAAAACTGTCTGAAAATTTTGGGGGAAGATGTTTACAATTTTCCAAGTAAATGTATATTTTATCTAAAGAAATTTGGCAACGCCTGAAGGTTCATACGGCGTTATTTCTTAGCACGGCAGTATGGAGGTAGGTGATTTTATGAATGAGCTAAAGATAGTAGTTTCTCATTGCATAATGCAGTCCAGGTGGACGAGATTTCGAACTGTAAATCTAGCGTCCTTTGATCGACTCAGCGCCTAAAATAACAATGTTGTATAACGTTACAAGTGCTGCGCTGAATATAGGTCCAATTAGACCCGAAGTGCTTCTGCAGTTTTCTTCTTGATTGATCGTAACTAGTGTTTCATCAAACAGCCTCTCTCTGTGGGGTAAATATCTTGTTCAGATGGGATTCTTCCCTCTGTAATGAGATTTTCATGAGTTTTGTACTGAGTTTATCGTCGTTGGCAAAATTACCAACCCTGTCCAATAACAATATGTTTTAAAATAAAACATGTTTTTAGTGACTTTTAATCACAGTTCTTGCATAATGATGTATTGTTTGAAGAGGATTTTGATCGTCGTTTGGCAACAGAGGTTGTAAAAAGTAGGCGCTGAGGAACTTTGCAGTTCAATTTTCTCAAAAACGGTAGATAAACAAATTCCTTTGTTATAAATTGTGTTTTATCTATTACGGCAGAGGTAGATAATCGGCGAAATGAGAGTGAGTTCCGCCCCGACAGCTCCATGTCAAAGGTCTAATCTCGACATGAAAATTTAATTAAAAACTTGCCGTCAAATACCCTTTCGAGATTGAGGTTTCTTTTGACGCAATTTCCCTCGCTTGGAGTGACATCTCTCAGGCTATAGAGCGTTCCTCCGTTTTCCAAGGGGATTTTGGAACAAAAAATGTATGACTTTTTTTCCCCGGGTTTATTCTGTGTCATTACTTGAAATACTATGACAGAGTCCGTTTTTTGAAGAATAGAATTGTCCTTTTTTTTATGTGCCATTGCCCTTTTCATACATATTTCATGTCTATCTATATTATACCGGAGAACAGTGAGATAATCGATGAGTTTGCGCTTGCCATATAGATGATGAATGGAGGAAGAAATGCAGTAAGGTGTCATGCAGTTCTTTGCGATGAGACTAAAGTTTCAGTTATAATAATTTCAAACTTAAAAATAGATTAAAAAATCAATCACTCGAATGAATGAAAACTGATTTCTTTAGTATTATTTCTACTCAAACTGAAGTTTATAAGTCTCCTCTCATTTTTATTTATCTATAGAATCGAAGGTGAATAAATCGGCATCATGTGATTGGAACGCAAAGTCGCGTCACTACCCAAATAAATGACGTCTGTTCATATGATATTACTGTGGATATTATGTGGCTCGCCTTCAATTGAGTGAATAGGCAAAACGCGCTCTGGAGAGCTCGATTAGTGGTATCCAAAGTTTTAATGCAGCTCTTCTTATCCAGAAATCGAATGGCAAGCCAGTTTTAGAACAAAAACTAATTTTGTTTTTAAACACCGCGTTCGAGGTATAATTTCGAGTCTTTTAGAATACTTTTCATCTTTAAGCCGTCGATTTTCAAATTTAATCAGCGTATTCGAAAACGTCCTATGTCCGATACAGTATTTCAAAATTTGAGTGGACACTCTCGTTGTAACTTAAAAACACAAGATGGTTGTAGACGTCAGGAATGTATTACATTTTTTTTACATAAAATCTTTAAGTATAATTAAACGTTAACATAAGAGATCGATCTAATTCATCAGTGTCGTGGGGCAAAAGAAAACACTGCAATTATTAAACCCTATCTTGGACAACGGAGTCGATTCAATTGGAAAACTAGTGGGGTTTTTTTTTTTTTTTTTTTTAATTCCTTAAGATGAAGGGTTTATGGTGCTCTTCAAGGCTCCTAGAGAAAATAGGATCATTGTGAATGTTTCGACGCCTTTCCTTCGATTTTGAATTTCACCATTTCCACGTGAACCTCTGAATGTATGGAGTCAAATGGACGGAAAGGCTCATCTCGAAGTGTGGTTACGACCTTGTGTTAGTTGGCCGACGATTTCTGGCTGACTCTAATACTGCTCCTAATGGTGGAGGTGGTTCGTTCCGAGAACTGGAACTAAAGGATTCGGTGTTTCCTGGAAGTACGCAGACCGGATTGAAAGCTGGAAAGGACGGTTAAATGGAAAAGCTTATTTCCTTTTTTTTATCCGTACCGGTTGGCCAGGCGACAAATCAAAATGTTACTAAGTCGCAAGCACGCTTTGAAAAAGTTTTTTTTCCCAACAAATCCTCCTCTAAAGCATTTTCCCTCGTTGAAACGTCGACCACAGCACACAATTTCAACGGGAAGTCCTCAAATTACTCATGACATCAAACAAACATTACTTACTCTGAAGGGTAATTCTTGGTGTGCCGGATGACGTACATGCATACTTAACTTCTTACCCCCAAACGTTATCGGAGCTTTGCAGATATTCATCTTATGCCATTCTAAAATATTTTTCCACCAGAATATCTGAAACGATGTTATTCAGCAACCGGAAATCATCAAGGACATTCTCAGCACCAGAAAATCTGCGGAAATACCGGAGATTTTACACAAAAATTGTTTATGAGAGAATTTGGTCCCAAGAGTACTAGTATGTTTTTTTTTTTTTTTTTTTTTTTTTTAACTTTTACTTTTTTATCCGAATAATTGAGTACTTTGCAGTGAGCGCTCGTCCCAATTCCTCTGTTTCCCCGGGGACATCACCGATAAGTTGAATACATACTCATTTATTCGTAAAACCATGATAAACTCTGAATTTTTTCTCCGTATGTTGGTCATATTAGGGTCTAATATAATGGAAAAACTTCAGCTGAAACCAAAAAAGTGTCTCTCCAAAGAAACTGGCTCAAAAATCAAGATGAGCGCATCAAAAAAGTCTGAAATACTAGAGTCCCTTTATACTGAGAGTCAAGACAACACCCCTCATGGAGTCACAAACGGGAATAAAGGTTACACAAATTGAACGTTTTTCGTAATCTTTGATCGGCTCATTCTTAAATTCCTTTCTCCGTTCCTTCTCTCATTCCGTTTGTTCCTTGTCGAACCCGAAATTCCTCGGTCCATTCCAGATTATAATCTTTGCAATTGGTGAAAATGTAATCTTTATTCCCGTTTGTGACACTGCGAAGGCCTAAAATCCGGTTAACCAATCAGAAATGTATTCGCATTGTCTTGACTCTCAGTATAAAGGGACTCTATGAAATACCCCACTAACTTCACCGTCTGCGTCAAAAGAATGCGTTTTTTCAAACTTCCCGCATCAAGAACAATACTGAACATTTTGTAAGAGGAGTCGTCCCATCCGACCCTTGTACACCAGGAAGCTGTGCGATATTTAACATAACCGACGTAAACATGAAATAATTCTTTTTCGGAAGGTGTGAACAGGAACACCCCGGTAACACACCACGCGAGAAAGTTCTCACCCTCCTTCCGCCGATCTAGAGCTCGGTCCTGCCAGTCCTCTTATTTATGGCCATGCGGTTGTCCGTCCGCACCAAAGGCCTCCCATACAGGAGGAACAGCCCTTCGGCGACCGGGCGAACAATACATCGGGTGATTTGAAAGATGCACAATCAGTGATTCCAGAGCGATGGACGTTACGCACCGGTGTCAAATCATCGTTGAAACCGCGATCAAACGACAACCGTCGCCAAAACCCGCGTAACTCCCGTTAAAATCGCAAGCATTTACGCGGTTTTGCCCGGGTGCGTGCGGGTAGCAGGCGACGCGGCAGCCGGCGGAATGCGCACAACACATCGATGCCAAATTTGGCGATGCACTCTTGGTTTTTCGTGTGGTTTAGCGTGTTTTAACGGCGTCGCGGCAACGTCCCGCTTGCATAAATCACTAAACAATTTCGCCGTTGATTTATTCCGCGTCAGTGCGTCCCGCCCGGCGGCAGCGCCAATGAAATGCATCGATCACGGCCGGGGGAGGAAACGTCATAACCGGCCGCGGACCCCCCTCCCCCCTCCCCATTTTTCGGAAAGCGTTCGACCGACGTCCGAAAATAACCACCGGCGACCGTAAAAATAATTCCCCGGTAGCTTGGATTGAATGATTCGCCGTGGTGTTGTTTGGCTCGCGTTTTTTGTTTGTTCAATTATTTTACTTTGCTTTTCATTTTCATTCATTAATTCGGTGGCGATGAAAGTTGTGGGATTTTTGTAAGTGGAGAGAAATGAAGCTATTAATATGTAGCCGCGTGAACGTCAGATGTGACTACAGACACATTGATGTAGCAATGAACGTTGAGTGATTGTTCTTGAATGGTAGTAACTCCGTTTTTCTTCCATGCAGAGCCATTTTAAATACGTAGCTTTAGGTTCGGCAGCCTGCCTTGAAAGATTTCGGTTGTTTACATGCATTCATACACATTGGATTGCAGTTTGCAAAAAGGAACCAGGAGCATTGCAATGCTGGTATGATTGTGCAGCTTCATTTGTCTTGGAAGAAAACCCTGGTTATCTATTAACAGTGTCTATTTTACTCGATAAAAACTGTAAATTTAAGACAAAAAGTACTTTGTAAATATCATTCTTTTTCATAATTTCAGTAATTTTATTGCAAAGGATGAAGTCGCACAATCTTAGCATCATTGCGATGCTTCTGGTTCCTTTTTGCAAAGTGCAATCCAATGGAGATGTTGCATGTGTGAGGGATTTGCGATTTGACTGTTGATTCTTATGTAAAAGTTCACGAGAAGCACGATGGTGCCACTGGTTTTTTCTGAAATCATCTCCCAAGCTCAAAAAAAGCTCTCAAGTTGAGGCCAAAATGGAGGGGATATCCCACCCTACCCTGAGAGTCCACCTCTACATCAAAACAAACTCTCCATGCAAAGATAGGGAGCAAATACATTGGCAGGGTTGCCACTTTATTTGGGGACTCCAAAACTGAAAACACGGCGTCACTGCTATCCCTCATACATGCAACATCTCCATTAACAATTGAATCAAATTCGAATATTTTATCTGAGGAAATTATCGTAAAGTAGACTCATGAAGCTTTAAAAGCGGCGAGAGCCGAGAGGACAAGGAGAAAAGCCCGTAGACGATTATCAAAACGATAGCGAGGAGGACCGCGGCTGCAGCGACCGCAATCTCCAGGGCTTAAGGGGTGATTCGGGAGATTGATTGATGGGTCGTCTTGACTTGGGGTAGGCAATCTCGTTCCGAATAATTAGACTTATTCCGTTCCGCCACGTCCGAACCCCCCGAGCCCGGAGGCGTGTCACTTGTTGACACACCCGACCGCACGGATGTTTTATTAAGTCGAGTCCCGCGCACACGAGCCAGCCTATTTTATCTTTTGTCAGGACCTCGAAACAAGAGCAAGATGCAATTATTCTGCCATGGTAAGGAAGAACGCCGTATGAGCTTTCAGACGCGGCCGAATTTCCTTTGATGAAATACGAATTTTCCAGGAAGTATGTGAATATTTTTCCTCCGATTTTTAAGAGAAAATGGTCCGCAATCAGATCTGAATTATCTGTAAATTTCGAAGGACCGTATTCATAAATTTTTCTATAGTGAATATTTTATCGGGGAAAATTTGACAACTTTCAAATGTTCATAAGGCGTCTTTCCCTAGCACAGTACTATTGGTTTCGTCGTTTTTAAGCTAGTTAAAGCTTAAAGACGTTAGTTAAAGCTTTAAGACAAACGGAACTAATAGAACATGGAAATAGAGTAAAGAACGCACGTTGACGAAGGCGCAGAGATACAACTATTCGTACTTAATGAATGTCGGTGTGGTATCTGCAGAATTGAAGGCGCGATGGCGCGAAGCGTGAACTCGCAATGTTCCGCTCAGTGTTGCTCAGATTCGTGGGACAAGTTAAAATACAAGGCCCGATTAGATTCCTCCTATCTTCGTTTGTGTTGACACTCGATTTTACTTTTTTTAAATTTTGACTTCTGATTATTCTTATTTTAGAATGTGTTTGTAGGCATATGTATCTTAAGTTCGTTAGCAGCGGCACCAAACTCCCCCAAAAGAGATAGTCGGGTCAGAATGGCCCGGCTTGTAATTTCTCGGGGTAGCTGGCGTCAAAAAATATTCCGTCACTTGATATTTCATACGTTTTCCTTGAAATTATTTTGGAAATTTAAAATTTCTCAGTTGTTGTGAACATTTTTCGTGTTATGAACGGTTTTATATCCGCGAGAAAGGCGTGTTTCCGACGTTCACGATCCCTCTCAACTTGCTGGTGTCCGGTGGTCTTCAAGTCCTTAGGAGGGAGTGAATATACACCCCAACCAGGATCGAATTCCCCTTAGAGGCAGGATTACCAACCCCAACATCCGGGGATTGCAAGACCCGTTAAGAATTGTGAATGCCTAGTAATGATTAGCGGACCCTTCCATCTCCCTCCAAGCAGGGTCGTATTATTTGTCTTCGTGTACCACTCCTGAATTTAATGACGTCGGATTTGTTGTGTGCATAATAAAACTACCACTAGCTGTCCGGAGTTGTAAGGGCTCTTACTGCTTCCTTACGATGCCGAAGTTGTTATTACGAATACTATATTGAAAATGAACTACCACTTTTTTTATTGATTCCGCATCGATCTGAAATTAATTTTGTCTTATATTTGGGTAATGGAAAGTATGTTCTCCAATTTATTACTGGTTTCTGTTGTTTGTTTTGGTCTGTTAATGCCTCTTCATGGCGTCAAATAAGTCAACGAAGGGAAGAGAATTATCAGTATGTTTTGTTGCGATTGACCAACAGCACTCGTGATGCCTTTAAGAGGTCTGAAATATCCTTTCGATGGGATTTCATTTTGCAAGAAGGAACGACTATTTCTGGCGCATACATGAAAGCTCCAATTTGCAAAGGGAAACCAATGGGTTAAAATTTGTCTATAAAATGACGAAGAGTTGTTTTTTGCTGCAAAACGTGGGCAAATTTTAGGAAAGTGCTCAAAATATGAAAGTCCGTAATTTCATTATCACTTAAATTGTTTGTTTATGATTGTTAATACAGAGGGCTTTGCACCTTAGGCGTTCTGCCGTGCTAAGGAAGAACGCCGTATGAGCCCTCAGGCGTTGCCAAATTTCCTTAGGCAAATTCTTAATTTTCAGGAGAATTCACCCTCCAATTTCTCAGATAATTTTGTGTGTAATTTGATCCAAAGTGTCTGAGAATTTCAAGGAAAAATATTTATAACTTTTCTCAAAAATAAATATTTTATCGGAGGAATTTTGGCAACTCCCAAATGTTCATACGGCGTTCTTCCTTAGCACGGCAACGTTGTGCGCCATACGTCACGCGGTACTCTTATGATTTTATAATGTAGAATACAATTTGAATGTTGATTTGGCGTTTCCCTTAGCACCACAGAACTTGCTCTTGCTTTGAAGGGGGAAAACTTGTTCTTTGTAGAAATAGATCCAAATCATGTAAAGAAACTTTTAAATTTCGACCCTATCCAGTGGTCCGACGAAAAAGAGGAAGCTGATACGATCGACAATCGGGTCCCGGAGCGCACCCACCCCTCGATGATGACGTAATTCAGATCCATCATGATTGCGGCGGGAAATCGTCGACATTTGCGAGGACATCAATTATGGAGCAGCGGGCCGTGGATAGTGGATTCGGGGACCGATCAAGTATTAATCGGAATCGCAGCGGGGCGTCGGATATCACAACTCGCGGGTCCGAAGCGTCAAAAATTGACGTCGCGTCGCATCGCCAGCGCCCACGACACAGTTTTGACCCATTAGTCCCGCCATCGCCGCCATGACTCGTGTAACTTCGTTTACCGTTTCGAATAAATCGATGGTCTCAGAGTACCTATACTTCTATATTTGTTAGTTCCCTGGTCCATTCTAGATAATATTTTGCCCTAATCTTTGCAAACGGTGAAAGTTCAATTTATCTTTTCGTTTTCGTCATCCAGAGACAGTTATACCATTGATGTACGCTTACATTTAAAACCGTCGAATCATTTCTCAGATTTTTTTATTTTTTCCTTTTTTCTTAGCTTTTAAATAATTAAGTCTGAGAGTGTAATTCGTTTATTCTTTTAAGAGACCTGCTTCAAATTCTACAGGAGTATCTTGTGAAAAGGGGGAAAAACAAGTAAATATGTAGCGGGCATTAAAGTTGCCTCGTTCTAGAGTAATTAGTCAGAGAATAACTTTTAATAACAGGTGGGATAGAGAACTGCGGTTCTTGATTAGCATGTCAATAACCGGCTCAGCACCTCCACCCCCCGCACAGCTGACCTTCTCATTTAATTTACATGCAGAAATGGAATTTTATAGTTCTTGGATGCACACTCTTGAAATGTTACGAGAAATATCCAAGTTGATGTTTTGAATGATTTATTATTAATTTCTATTGTATTGAACATTGTTTCGACTTACACAGTTTCTTTTATTCTGTTTCAGGTAAGTTTCAGTTGACTTGATTGATTTTAAGTTTTGGATGGAGCTGCCTAGACTGTTCAGGTAATTTTGCTCTGTATTCATGTGTAAGAACACCGGGGTTTCAGCAAAATAGAATGCGAGTAAAGCAGTAGCTAGGAGTTAAAATTCAGAATCACAATCCATGTGATTTCATAAAATTGTATGAAGAAAACTGTGGCTTACATATCTTACTTTATTAGATAAAATCATCATCAAAGTGACGCGTAATGCATTACGCCTGAGGCGCGAAGTTGTGTTCCGTCTTATTAGAGTTTCATTCTAACTAATTTGTGCTGCTCTAATAAGTTTGTGCATGACACCAATGGCAATTTTTCAAGTCGGCAACATTGTTTTCCCTCCATTTAAATCCATTAAGAATATCGATTTTATCTGAGGCAAGCTGCCTCACCAAGAATCGATTGTTTCACATATATTTAAATGGAGGAAAAACAGTGCTGCCAACTTTGAAGAATCGCCACCACATAACCTCAAATTGGTTTAGCTGAGCCAAAATGGATCGCTTTTAGCAAAAAGGAACCAGCGCGATTACAGTGTCTTCAAAATCGTGCAACTTCTCTTTACCTTTGAAAATAGTTATTATATGTACACTACTCAAATTTACACGATTATTTTCATTAACGATTAATCGGTATGGGAAACAAAAACAGTTTGCTATTCTGGGAGATTTTTTAGGTAATTATGAAGAAGCAACATTCTCATAACACTGCAACCGAGCTGGTTCCTTTTTGCTAGATGCGATCCAAATAATCCAACCTCATTTTCAGCCTGGTTTTTGTTATTGCCATAAAAATCGACCAAGTACATATTTTAATCCATCGTTTTTTAATTTTCGCGTTCATTCCGAAATGCAACCGTAGGCACAGCGGCTAAATTGGAAAGCCCCCCTCGGGCTAGAACTCCCGTCAGTTTTTGTGCCGAAAATGTTCAAATGCACAGCGCAGTACTCTCCTCTATCGCAACTCATTCCGACGATACATTTTTCCCGGCCAACAGCGCGTTCATGCGCGGAGGTGGGGGGGGGGGAATGCATAAAAGCCGTTCGGCCCGAGTCGGGACGGTGATCACTCGGGAATCGATGACACAGACGACAGGAGTCGCGATTGTAACAAATCTGCTCGAATTAATAGAAGCGAACGGAACGAAAAAAGAAAAAAAACGAACGCGGACGGGCCAAAAAAAGAAAAAAAGAAAANGGGGGGGGGGGGGGGGGAATGCATAAAAGCCGTTCGGCCCGAGTCGGGACGGTGATCACTCGGGAATCGATGACACAGACGACAGGAGTCGCGATTGTAACAAATCTGCTCGAATTAATAGAAGCGAACGGAACGAAAAAAGAAAAAAAACGAACGCGGACGGGCCAAAAAAAGAAAAAAAGAAAAAAAAAATGTGTAGAACAAGCGAGCGACAAAGCATATCGCGTGCCTGATGGAATCAACTGCGGACCGAGCCGCGGGTATGGTGACGCTCCACATACCCGTAGCAGCCATCAAATTCGATTCCAATGAAAAGTGAGTGAATGAATTGGACGGAGCACGCTTTCAACCATCCGATCAAGCGGTTGCCACGTCCGGTCCGCTTACATGCTCGGGAAAGGCTCGGTTCTACGACGTGAAAGCTCAGCGATCGGTTTAACTAGAGGTATTCGTCCTTCTCCGCACACAAAACATCGTAATTACATTTCGATGTTTCAAAATTTCCGCCTGCAAATTGTATTTTCACTTGAAAATTGTTGCGTGTTTCTATCTGAAGAGGAAGGGTATCGATAAGGGCTGTTTTGGGGCTCATTCTGAAATCCCTCACCCTCGGGATTTTTGGCTCATTGAATGGCTATATTTTACGGAATGGATCATAATTTGGTCAATTTTGGCCCCTTCCGAGGTCTACGATTGGCTTAAACAAAGGAAATCCAGGATTTACACCCCTCAAAGACCCAAAGAGGATCCACGAACCCAGACAGACCTAGGAAGAGATCGACAATGACCAAACTATGATGCATCTCGTAAAATATAAACGATAAATCAGCAAAAAACTCTTAGGTCGAGGAATCCGAGGGTGGACGCAAAAATGGCCCTTATTGATACCTAATCTTTTCACCACTTTTTCCTCTGATTGCGCCCAAAAATCAGTAAAATTTTAAACGAAAATTGCACAGTGATACTCTCGTAAGAATATAATGTTTCTACTCAATTTTGCAACTTCCGAATGGAGTTACGTCCTTTTGTATAGGAATCGGGTATTTGGTTGGCTGAAACATGACTTCATGCAAATTGCGCATCGTGCTTATCACCTTAAAAAAAGTGCGACGCCACAATCGAACGCTTTGTTTCTACAGATCGCCCAAACTTGAAGGTTTGTCAAACTTTCATAGTTTACCAATTTGAACTTACGGTTGGGATGAACGGTGGTCACATAAACCGAACAGTAAGTGATTGTTAAAATTGGTAGACAAAGCCATAGAGAAAGAAGACGAAATGGATACAGAGGGATCCTATTGATGGTAGTAGGTGGTTGCAATGGACAAATGAGTTAGGTAATATACTAACTAACGGCAACCCACGAGAGACCCTATCGTTAGTCCATCATTTTCTCCCTTAGTCTATGGGAGCCACCTTTTTCAGCCAAAAGGATCGTTCCATACTCCCTTTGTTTTCTTTGTCTATCGCTTTGACTATCAATTTTAACAATTGGCCCGAAGTATAAGTTGAATAAACCGGAACCTTGAAATTTCGATGTATTTAAAGAATCCTATTTACTGTGGCTACCATTTTTGCGATTCCTCTATGAACAGGAGCAAAGATATCCAGGTTATAATTTACATTCAAAACTTTAATTGAACTCAATAGTTTGGCAACAGAACGGCGGAAAAATGTAGATTAATTCCCTGCGGAGAGTTTCGTTGAAAAAATTAACCGCTTCCATCCCGAGCTACCTGCTCTAGTCATGGAACAAACGATACAACCTGCGACTGAAAAATCAACAATGCTCGGAATAATTAAACATAAACAAATGAATAAATTAATGGACGAGTGGATTTGCGAATAAATAGAAGAAATAAATACGCGGCGTAAGTTTGCGGTGTATTTGCGCTGGCTTTTCCGTTTATAATCTAATTAAAATATATTGCGAAACACGTGTTAGACGACTAGTTTGGTATGTGTAAAGCTAAAGTAATGGATCGTCAACTATCTACAAAATAATTTTTCCTTTTTTAACTTTCTCGCTGCCCTCTTTTTTTTGGTGATATTAAAAGTAAAACTTCAAAATTAGCTGTGAAACCCCCAGTAGTCAGGTTTTTGTTAAAGAAGGATATTACCGTTACAATAATGTTCAAATTTTAAGATTTCTCGAGTACAAAGGTATAACTATTCGCAAACGATACCCGTGTTGCATTTACAAACTTGAAAACACGCCGCGTCAACTCGCAATGCTCCGCTATATGATGCCAATGAGGTGTCACTCAGATTCGGGAGAGATGTTAAACAACGAGGCCTAATTAGTGATTACTTCTCTCCCATTTCAACTGTGCTGCTCATGTGTCCCTCGAAACATCACTACAAATATGATAAACGGAACCAACACAAGATGAAGGAAATAGGACATACGGGAGACGACGCGCGTTGGTTACGGCGCAGAGATACAACTATTCGTGCTTTATGGATGTCCGTGTTGCGTCTGCAAAATTGAAGGCGCCATGCCGTATGGCTTGAATTCGCAATGCTCTGCTATATGCTGACAATGAGGCGTGTCTCAGATTCGGGAGAAAAGTGAAAAAACGAGACGCGAATGCGTGTCTCCTTTCTTTGTCTGTGTTGAAAATATATTTTTTCGTCTGATTTCCTTTTAAGATGTATTTGTAGACCTACATCCAAAGCTTGTGCGTACCGGTCACATACGACCCGCAGGACACGTGTTTTTAGCAAGTCTTGGGTTTATTTGGCCCGGCTAGGGTATTTGGAGATTGAATGGTACCAAATTCCTGTAAATTTAATATTTTTCATCGAGACCAGTCATGAGTATTCTTTCTCGGAATTTTTAGATATATTCCAAGAAAAATCTACTCAAATTCACGAACTTTGCTTTTACCAATGGGAAGTGGGCAATTTCTGAATGCTCACACGACGTTTTTCTAGAAAATGGACCCATGTTGCTTGTCCGTCTAAATAAAATATCGATCGAAATGTAGGTACTCGAAATGTGCGTTTAGTAATGGGACTATCCTGGCAGGCTCGGTGGAAGAAATCGCGGTGTTTTCTTTCCAAATTCCGAGACAAGAATCCCACTTCTCGAGGCTGAGCCGGGATGAATTCAATTTTGATAATCCCTCAATTTCCGGGGAGGCTCCGACCTGTATCTCTATCCCTGGGGTGTCTCTGGATAGGTTCCTGGATTGAATCCTTGCACAAAGATGTGTGAATAGACGCTCCGAGCAGATTAGGATTCTCGGAATTCAGGAGCCTCACTCACGTCATCGGCCGGGAACAGCGTCGATCAATCCGTCGTCGCCAGAAATTAGCGAATTTCGTCCTCCAACGACGTCCAAATTTTCGGCCATACGTCTCGTGGACTATAGTCTCCCATGCTAAGGAAAAGAGTAGTGCACTGGAAAAAAAAAGTCACTTGGATCTAGAGTCCAGAATCTTGAAAACATTGACAAGAAAAAGGACTCTTGATTCAATCAGATTTTTGCTTACATCAAAAGGAAATCCGCTCAAATTAAGAGGCTTGGTTCTTGATTTAAGCAAAATCCTATTGATTCAAAAGCATTTTTTCTTGTCGATGTTTTTAAGAGTCTGGACTCTAGATCCAACGTGTTTTTTTCCAGTGTGTTTGCGAAAAGACAGTTTCGTGACGTATAATTAGATGCTTTGGGTTTTATATTTATACACTGAAAAAAAGATCGGTAGAATTCACCATTCCTTCACGCTGTATATCATACAGCGTTAGTTCAGAGTCAATTCTGCCAGAAGAAAGGTAAACGTTACTATATACTGGTACAGGTAACCATTTCTCTGACAGAATCGACTTAAGGATTGGTAGAATTTATCATTCCTCCACGCAGTGTGAAATGCAGCGTGAAGGAATGGTAAATTCTACCAACCTCTTTTTTAAGTGTACTCTCCAGAATCTGAAAGAAATTCCATGAAAATCCCATAAAATAACTTTTCAAACCAGCCGGGAAGAAATTTGTATTTTATCAATTTTGGCCACGTACAACAAGGGCCTTCGGTCAAAAACTGAGAGAGAACTGAACTCTGCAATCGTTTTTCAGAATTCTGTATTCGTATAAATAAATCAATCGGACTGAAGCGCACTCAAGGCGTTTTGAAAATCGTTCTTTGACACGGAAGCTTATGAATAGTGAATGGCTCATGGGAATAATGGTCAATTTTTCTGAGCGTTCACGATAATAAGCAAGTCAACCGCATGTCCCAAGCAAACAAGTTCACTTATGCTGACCTTGTCACTTACGAGTACTAAGTGGATCATTACAAACTTAACCTTAAACCCTTGAGGCAAGGTGACTTGTGCTCCGTCTTGTAATACATTGGAATAAAAAGAACCCTGCTTGCTCGATTGAGACATAATTCTATTCCTTAGCATTCTGCTCATTTAGCTGTATATCCATTTCAATTTTTGTACGAACAGTAAATCCGAGACATTTTCCCATAAATTATAACCGATTTGTGAGAAACTTAAGCACATTTTACTCGTTTTACTCGTCGAAAAAATTCTTACCTTCACTGAAAAAAATTTATTTGAGATACCACTTCAACTTAGAGCTTTTTTTAATGTATAGTTAAATCCGTGCGGATTCAACTGAAAGTTCGTTTTTTTTTTAGTGAAAAAAACGTTGTCTTGGTATCCCTCTTAAACTTGAACTTAGCGATAGCATAAAAACCTGTCTTTAACTAAAAAATTGACTTTAAGTCAAATCCCCACGAATTTAACTAGAAAAAAATAAATATTGTCGACAAGAAACGACGCTTCAAGTCAAAATAATATCTCACTTTTTTTTCTTTTTTTTCAGATTTAATCTGAAGTTAATAAGTTAATTCAGATGCACGAATCGTATTTTAAATATAATTTGGAAGAGAAAACATATAGCAGAGTGCTTTAATTCATATCTTTGCTAGTGGTCCATTTTCATATTTTATCCTTTCAAGCCAAAAGAAATGCATAACCGTAATGTTGATCATTTCTAAATCCTCCATTTCGCTCTTAAGATGTGGCAACGCTGATGCCGTACGTGTCGTGAGTCCCTTGTCGTGCTGTTGTCCGCGGATAAACCGGACTAATAACCTCGTAATATCTTCGTTAGAGCTCGCTTGTTGTTAGATTCCACCCCGATATGATTTTCTCACCTTCTCTTCGGAGGGAATTCTTCAGTCCTATCGCTGTCGTTTCACTCTTCCAGTTGCCTCGCCTTTGCAGAGCTTCCTTTCATGCGAGTCGAACACATACAAGCACACACGGTTGGCATTCAAAATGCGTGGACTGTATAAACATAAAAAATAGACGTTAAAATAAGGCGAGAGAACTTTGAGAAAATTGCTTTTGTGTATTCACATTTCGTAGTTTTCCTCTCCAAAGAACGTAACTGCATTTGGATATTGGCGAATCTTCCTCTCGAAAATTGCATTTTTCAAAATAAACTTGTGTAAAAATAAATTAGTGGTGCACACGTTGTTCCTAAACTGAGCCAGAAATGGTCGTTCCTGTTTGCAAAATGTAGTCCGATTGGTGTCGCCAAGAGACGATTGGACTATATTTTTCAATACGGAACTGCAAGCTCTAACTCATATCTTATAACACCAACGTGCAGAGGGAAACTAATAGTACGTACGGTGCCTCTAAACTGAGCCGGAAACTGTAGTTCCTTATTGCAAAATGTAGTCTCATTATAGTAAAATGAATTGGAATGCATTTTGAAATTTGGAACTAAAAATTCTGGCTCTTCTGGAAAAACACTTATGTGCATAGGGAAACTAATGGCAGATACTTTGTTTTTAAACCGGGCTAGAATTTATAATTCCAAATTGCAAAATGTAGTCCAATTGAAATATGGTCAAATTTGATTCACTGGAAAACAACGACATTGGATCTAGCGTCCAGACTCTTAAAAACATCGACAAAAAAATACTCTTGATTCAATCAGATTTAAGCTTAAATCAAGAACCACGTCTCTTAATTTGAGCGGATTTCCTCTTGATTTAAGCAAAAATCTGATTAAATCAATAATCCATCTTCTTGTCAATGTTTTCAAGAGTCTGGACTCTAGATCCAATGTGTTTCTTTTTTCCAGTGTTGGATCTCATCTGGGATATGGGAAAATAATTCTCTTGGTTTTGACAGTATAGGGACTGCTCCACTGCCCATCATGACATTCAAATTCCGACTCTTGTTCTCTCCCCGGTCTAGAATCATATTTCACCGGGGTAACCCAGAAAACTATCGTAGCATGCGAAACTATCCAGCCCGGGTGAGGACTGACGTTTCGCTGATGACTCCACGAGAGTCATTGCCATGAGTTAATCTGGAGCAAGACGTGTTGCAGGGACTTGACTTTGAAAAATGAGCCAGCCAGCAACTCGCACCGGGCGTTTTCCGACAAATTTCACGAGGCGAATGAAGCACGGGTCTAATGGTGCACGAAATTATCCCACTTAGAGCGATCAAGAAGCTCGGAGTTTCTCTTGGGCACTACTCCTCTCCCGATAATCCACTATCGTCGAAAATTGAGTTCTATAACATATTTTTTAGAATACCTAACTTACCACACGGAGAAAAATACTTCGTGCGAGGGACCCGAAGTTTAGGTCATTTGGATCTCTGAAGTTTTCGGATTGAGCATCTGAACACTTAAGGTCTAGCTGCCGAAGTTCAGGTCAGACATCTGAAACTTCAGTTCTTACATCTGAAGTACTTCAGAAATGAGAACCTAAGTTTTTCGGATGTGAAAACCGAAGTACTTCAGATGTAAGAACTGAAGTTTCAGATGTGTGATCCGAACCGCGACAGCTAGACCTTAAGTGTTCAGATGCTCAATCTGAAAACTTCAGAGATCCATATGACCTAAACTTCGGGTCCCACGCACGAGGTTTTTGCCTTTGTGTACCAACGGCACCCTGCAGAAATTCACTCATGAAAAACGGGCTAATTTCAGAGTCCAAACTTGCCAAAAAGAAATTTCAAAATGTAACAATCAGGAAGGAACTCCTTGGCCCCATTAAACTTAACCTGTGAATTTACCGACATGTCTCTCCCCATACTGGTACTCTAGCTGACGTGGAGTCCTTTTGGAACCAAAATGACAAGTTGGTTCCAAAAAGTTGTCAGCTAGAATACCTGCCATTTTATACCATCGCCACACAGTGGATCGAGACAATGAGACAGGTCGGACATGAATTTTTGACTAAAACTCCAAATTTAGTTGTTTATTTCGCCACATTTAAATTTCAATGGGTGCTTAGTGAAGAAAACTTTACAAGAAAACCAGTGGAACCACCTGTGGAACCTCAAAGGTTTGCATATACGGAGTTAAAAGCGTTAAAAGTTTCAAAATTTTGTCCGACCTCTCTTACTGACTCGATCCACTATGCGCCATTTCGATTCCGGTCCCGACGAAATATTCCGGCTCAAAAAATTCCGGATCCAATTTCAGTTCCTAGTCCTGCTGTCACGCGGCATATTCAACAGTAATTCTTGTTGATTCAACAGTAATTTTTCTCAGTTTATAGTTTGGAACGTGCGATTCAATCTTATTAAAGTAATTAAAATCCATTACCTTTTAGTGCAGCATGAGCAAGTTATCAAATACGAAAACTGACTTACTAAAAGAACTTGAACCAGAATTGACAATAAAGACCCTCTCATTTGAAATAGTTTCTTTTGATCGAGGAGCGTCGTCTCAAAGGATTCCTCAATTAATTAACTCGAGAGTCGTGCCGTTGGCAACAGCGGAGGTCGTCATCCAACTTGGCTGGCAATCTTGTGATACATTGAAGTCAAAAACTTCAAAACTCTTTTCATTCTCAGCGCGTCAAAGGTCGAAAGTAACTCGGGGGCGCGGGAGGGACGGCCGGGTGTCGCAGCCGCGTCGTCCGCTCGCGGAACTCGAAGGGATCTCGCGAAATCCCTCGTAGTAAAACCGGATTTTGCCACCGATCCGGCAACGTCGCGCTAATGTCCGCGAGGAAACCCGCCCGGGTTCGAAACTTCTCCCACTTTTTATAATCGCGTATCATTCATCCTTAATCATCCGAAATGCTTAGTTTGTAGCCGGAATGACCTTCTTTTATGGCCCAAGTTTGGCTCCCGGAGGACCGCTGCCGTCGCCGCGAATTGGCGCGAAAAACCCCCCGCGAATCGCACACGGAGTCTCTTCGAATCGAGGAACGGTTACACAAACGGCGCGCGACAAGGAATTGCTCGCGCGGTTGAGAATAAACTTGCTTGTTGCGACTGATGTTCGACCGTGCTAAGGAAGAACGCCGTATGAAAAAAACGTCGCTCCTTTGACGTAAGGGTTTATCTTGATTTCCGCATGAGACCCATAAACATGGATTTGTATGTAAAACTGGACTCACATGGGTACACCTTTACGTCAGAGGGGCGACGATTTGAGAGTTGTCAAATTGTCTCCAGTGAAATTTTTATCTTCAAGGAGATTAATGAATACGCTGTTTTGAAATTTTCAGATAATTTAGATCCTACTGAGTAATTTTTCTACTGAACAGAAAATATCCATGGTAACGTCACTAAGATTGTGCAACTCCTCCTTTTTTTAGAAGTATCCGAAATCACCCAGATTGTAAATTTCTGTACCAAAATATTCAGAATATTATAAAGAAAATTTGAGGCAAATTTCAGAATTGAGCTAACAGCCTCCTACTAACTAAACAGTTGAATATATGCACAATATTATCGTATTGTTGACGCGGATATGCTGTTCGACCGGAAAGGTGCTCTTTTGTTAATAAAATTCCTTGAAAAATTGGAGGAAGAATATTTTCAGATTTTTCAGAAAATTTATATGGTAGCCGAGAAAATTTGGCAACGTCTGTTGGCTCAAACTGTGCTCTTCCTTTGCAAGACAGTGTTAGGGTCGCGAATCGCGTTTTCAATGATTACAGGCAGTTTCGTTTAATTCACTGCCCTATAGGTAGCGCGGCTTCGCAACGAATTTTGCGCGGGGAAGTTCGCGTCGTGGGATGCCTGTGGGAGCGCGACCTGTGACGACCGGGAGTCGTCTGCGTGGGAATTTAATTTCGCGGCGCATTTCCCGCGCTAATTCTCATTTCATTCCACCGCAACCTGCAACGTGCAAGTGGAAGGCGCATCGCGGAAGGCGAGCGCCACCGTCATTCGAAGCTAGTTATTGAAATTTGAAGCTATCAGAAATGCTTCGGCTTCAGCAAGGTGCTCCGCTTCGAGAATTGCGGTCGAGCTTTGTTCTTACTCCTTCCGCGTCGTTGACAAGTCGCATGAATGGGCCATTCGTGGTTGTAAAACAGGATGGGCGTTGAAACTCCGACTGAAATTTTTGAACACTTTGGCTTTGTTTTCGCCGCAAAATAGTGTGGACCCAGCACTATTTTACCACCCTTTTGAAAGGACCTGGTTGATCAAACAAATTTCTGGTTACATCCACTGAAACCGTACACCGGAAAAAAACGCATTGGATCTAGAGTCCAAACTCTTAAAAACATCGACAAGAAAAAGTACTCTTGATTCAATCAGAATCTAGCTTAAATTGAGAACCAAGCCTCTTAATTTAAGCGGATTTCGTTTTGATTCAAGCAAAAGTCCGATTGAATCAAGAGTATTCTTTCTCGTCATTGTTTTCAAGAGTCTGGACTCTAGATCCAATGTGTTTTTTTCCAGTGTAGGTTTCTCTGAGACATCTGAGGATGAAGGAAGTATCCTGCTGAACAAATTCGCTCTTATTATTTCTCTCGATGCCAATAAATTAGAGGTTGCGACTTGCAGATGAGGTGGCTAGCCCTTCGAACTATCGCCGATGCAATGCAGCAGTTCGACTGTGAAATCGATATCAAATAACCTTGATCGATGAAAACCATCGCCAAGATTCAACAATCGACCTGCAGGATCGATCCTGGCGGCTGGCTTCTGATTTTTAAGGATGTTGCAAAGTTTCGACCCAAAGATTTGGTCAATGTAACCGAACAAAAAATCCAACCAAAATACATAAACCGCTTTTTAAGGCTACTGTGTGATCTGATGTTGGCACAAAACGTCGAAGACTTTTCCTTCTTGCGTCAACCTGAAAAAGTTGTCTGGACGCATCCTCTGTGTTTTCTCCACGATGGAAAGGTTTTGAAATATAATGGTGACGGTGGACTTTAACTACCATAGAGGGTCTTGAAGTTTAGCACTCACAATCGATCAAATTAAAACATAAAATTTGACCACCCCCCCCCCTCCAAAAAAAACACCGAGTGGAAGCGAGACTATTTTAATATAAATTTTCAAAAATTAAGGGTCGTTAAGTGCCCGACGAAGAGGCTGCGAAGCAGCCAGTCGACTCCAGAGTATCCATCAGTGACGTTACGTACAAAACGGTCGACCGTTTTTATTTGCACTCGAGACCTTAAAAACCTGCATTTTATATTCAAATTAAAAAGAAACAACGAGAGGATTTTCTTCTCCCTTTTTTTTCGGCCTTTTTTTTAAAACGAAGGGTGCAGTTAAGTGAGCTGCAGCTACCGGCGTCAGGTCCTCCTAATCACCGCTACATTTCACGCTGTTTATGGTTTCTCAAGTCGGACCGCGACAAATTGTCGGAGAGCAGTGAAGGGTTCTCGACCCCCCCCTCCCCCGGTCGCCCCCGCTTCGCCGAAGCTGGACAGTCCCGCGAGTAATTAAACGAAGGGACACGAATCCTCGAGATTATGAAATTAAGTGCACTTGCACGCGGAGTGAGAAAAAGGCGGTCGCACACGAGATTCATGCATCGTTGGAAAGAGGAAAACTACCCAGGTGAATAATCCCCTCAAAGCTGCTCATGACGTCATAGGTTTATCATATTTGTTTATCTTCTTTCCAGCCGGAATTTCTCTTCTTTCTTTTTTTTCTAGTCTGTTAAGAAATGTTCCGTCGACTGTATGAAATTGCAGCGGTATGAGGTCTCTTACTAATTGTGATACCATTCACACGAACTTAATTTTATTGATAACAGAAACACTCTTTCCACCGGGTTCCCGAACTTCTCTCGTTACAGTTGGACGTATTTATGCTAAAAAGAAGTATGTTGTACGCAACCCCTATGCACATACTTTCTTTTGAGATAAATACGTCTGGTCAAAGAAGTTTCTGTTATAAGGCCAGAGTTATGTCTACTCGCTACGGAAGCTCTGTTCTCGCAATAGAAACATTCTGTAAGTATGATTAAAGAAAGTTCGGGAGTTCTGTGAATGTGCTGTATAACTGTTATCAGCACCAACCTTTTTTTGTACGTATCAATGTATCAAGGTTGGGTCGATTTCTTGTGACATAGAATAATTGTGATTCACTTTGATTACATTTTGAAATAATGAACCAAAATTTCTGGTTTACCTCAGTAAAGTAATATGGCATTAGTCTCTTTATGTGCATTCGAGCTACTTTTATGGATGAGTCAAAATTGTATTTCATCAATACAAAATGTGCCTAATCCATTTATTGAATCCATTAAATCAGATTAACTCGGTCTCACACCTCAGTGGTACTCGTCACTGCCTTTCTGTTGCCATTTGGGTTACTGTGTTTGCATTTACGCACGCGTTCTTTTCAAGGACCGCTTCAAAATAGAACTAAGTCAATATCAATAAATGATAAAACTGAAATGCCATGTGTATGTATGAAATTGTTTATTCATTTTCTCATAGGAGCCGTCCATAAAATACGTAACGCTCAAAGAAGGATCTGAGCCTGCGTTACGAATGCGTGACAGGGAGAGAGCATTGAGGGCGAAGTCACGTAACTGGACAATTTGCACATAGCGGTCCTTTTATTGGAAAATAAATTTAAAAACTCAATGCGTGGTGGTAATTTTTCATCAAAACTTCAGTACAAAAGGCTAATTTTAGGGGGAGGCTAAAGGAGCATTCCGTAATTATTTTAAGAAGTTGTAGACCTACGGCACGCTGTCATGGGGGTGCAAGAGAAAATCCAATTTTCATAGTTTTGTATTTTATATGTAGTATTACGTAAACAGCCCTACAGGAAACAATAATAGTCGATCAGAACGTTCCAGATCTAATCCAATGTCTTGAAATTTTAAATTGATTCTGAAGATTTTGGCGCCTTTGTGGCTGATTTAAGCCCACAGAGCGACCGAAGTTTTCGGAGGGCAGGGAAGAGGGGTGGTCGCGGAGGCGGAAAGGTCAGTGCTCAGAGGTAGGAGGTGTCCGACCTCGGGGTCAATTGGCCAGTCTAACGAGGGATGCGTTTGTTCATCAAAATGTTCATATCTTCAGCTTATCGAGTCCCCTCCCCCCTCGCGCGCGCGGGTCGGGATAAAACACAACTGATGCTTCCCAACACTACCCCCTCACCCCTTAACGGGAAACTAGCTCTTTCGCTTCCGCGAAACGTCAGTCTTCTCTCTTGCAATGATAAATCTATGAAATTTTCCGCATCAAGGAGGAAGTTCTCCTCGCAGACGTGCGGAACGCAGGACTCGGAAAGAAAGCTCTCGACTTGGGACGGTTTCTTTCGTCCAGAGTAAGGACGTTGTATCTCTATCGTAGATTTTCAATTTCTTCCATGGGTATATATTCATTTTGAAGAAAAAAAAATCCAATTATCAAACGGAAAAAAAAACTTAGCAGGTTTCATAGAAATTTCGTTCTTCATGAAAAGAGAGTTGGGAACGTTTGTGAATTGATGTGGTGTTTTTCTCTGGTGAGGTGCATTTCCCTCTCGCATAACTTCGGGAGATAATTCTAGCAGGTGTCGCTCAGCTTTGGGGAAAAAGTTAAAAACGAAAACACATCTCTTCTATCTTTGATTGGGTTGCTCACGTAGCCCCTGAAGCACCACTAAAAATACTTAAAACCGAAAACAAACACAATACGGAAACACAGCGAGAGAAGTAACGCGCTGACGACGGCGCAGAGAAACAACTATTCGTGCTTGATGGATGTCCGTGTGGTATCTGCAAAATTGAAGGCGCGATGGCGCGAGGCGTAAACTCGCTATGTCTCGTTCTAAGCTGCATTTGAATTGTTTCTCAGATTCGGGAGAAAAGTTAAAAAACAAGGTCCGATTACGTCTCGCCGGTCTTCGGCTGTCTGGACTTTCAATTTTTATCTTCTTTGAATTTGATGTCTGATTCTTTTTTGGGGTTTATGTATAGACCTATATGTAAAGCTCGTTTTTACTGGTACCATAACTCCCCAGAAGAAATAGTTGGGCCAATTTGACCCGGCTTGAGATTTCTAGGTGTTTTTTGGTCGTTGTGAAAAAAATTCCCTGACATTCGATTTTTGCTTTTTTTAGTTTAATGTCTGATTCTCTGTCTAGAATGTATTTGTGGACGTATATTCAAAGTTTATATGCACCGGCCCTATGCAAGCCGCCGGTTAATTTGACCCGGGTCGGGCATCTGACTTAACTTGCAGATCGATGAAATACAGTCTAACAACTTCTCAAGGCGTGTGAACGAAACAAATGAACAACAACGAAGAAGCTGTAATTTCCGGCATTTTCTCGCAACTACTGCTGCTGCCCGAAGTTACCATTTGCTCGTTTCCGGTGACAAGAAAACTGCCCCCAACGCGGGAAATTTAAAAAACCCTGCTCCAAACTACGCAAATTGCGCGCAAATGAGTTGATTTCAGACTTTTTAAATGGCCATCGAGATTTTCCTGCCATTTTACCGGTAGAGAGTCCATTCTCACGGCTGTATCTCCTTCGTGCAACGAACCCATTCCCTCTTCCTGGACGAACTCCACCCAATCGTGCAACAATAGCCGTGCGATCGACGCGGTGCTCTCCGACATTCCTCGCGCGCGGATCCAACGCGCTGACTCCGAGCCCGACCCCTGCGCTGCGGAAGGGATGATAATGGCGCAAAGTGGACAAGTGATTAGGGTGTATACTCGGCGCCGTGGTGATTATTCAACCGGTTGACCCCCTCCCCCACTTCCGCCCCGCGGTCGGTTATTTGCATTGGCGAAAAAACATCCCTAGTTATACTCACTATCGCTCACCCACCCCTGATGCAGTGCTAATGCGAAGAACGTCACGCAAGTCGGCAGGCGTGGAAGGGATGAACCGGGGTTGTGCGTAACGTGTTCAAGGAACGTATTTTCACTTTCACTGGAAATAATTTTCAAGTAGTGTTTTTTTTTTTTTTTTTTTTAAATTTTTTTTTTAAATTAAAAAGAAAGCCTTTTTGATCTTATGAAAATATATTTCAGGCAGATACTTTATTTATATATTTATTTATTTATCTACTTTTCTTTAAAAAAAGCAAAAATTACACGTGGAATAAAATTGCTTTATTCAATCAAGTTTTGTCTTTAATTTAAATAAATGTAAATTTAAATTCAGTATAACGATATAATTATATGAGATGGAATAAAAAGTGACACTTCAAAACGTCCTATGTTCCATCATTAAGTACCCCAAAAACTTTTCACTGAGAATGAATTTTCCAGTCAATAATTCCCAGACGAAAATTCTTGTTTATTTCACCGGAAATCTGTGAATCTGTCTGTGAATCCGGGAATCTGTGTAATGTGACAGTGTTCTTGAACTAACCGAGATACCTTTCAAACAAGGACACTCTCTGCTGACGCACCGAAAATTCTCGTCCCGGAGTGATTAATTGGATTTTCTTTTGATTCAATTAACATAAAATTTGTCTCCGTGTGTATGCGACATCTTTTTAGTTGTAAAAAACCTGAGTGCCCTAGATTCGAACACTATTCATTCACAAATTATTACTCACGTAAGGTTTTATTGAGGGAGAAAATCATATTATTTTGGAAACCGACGGATGTTACGAAAAACGAACAATTAATTTCCCAATTTCAGTAACATTTCATGGAACTTAAGTGGTAGTCAAATGTGAGCCAATCGATTTCATCTCTGCAATAATGATGATAATGAAGAAATGAATAGCACAGTTTGAACTCACCTCGACGTAGTTATCACAACAAGCAAAATCGCTTGAACTCGTTTAATCCTAGTTTAACATCATGTTTGAAAAGTTGTGCTTGAAACTGGCCAAGTTGCAAAGCGCCGATACAAAAGGGTGGAAAGTGCGGTCAAGTTGAGACTCAACTTTTCAAACGGGAACTTGTGTCGGAGTTCCGTGTAAAACATAAAGTTGGCAACTATTAAAAACAGATTTGGTCACTGTGTATGTCTCCACCTCAGTCTTAAAATCCTGGAAACAGGCTGTCAGAAACAACAGGTAAACAATATAGAGGGCTCGCCAAATGAAAATCGACGATTTAAATGGTCGGTATTTCTGAGAAAACAAAGAAAAGTTTCCCGTATCTATAACTTTTATTTTAAGCTTTCCAATAATTTTGGCAATATTGTCCCAGATTTTCGAGCCTTTAACTTAAGGTAGTGGTCTATTCTCTTTCTGATGCACAGTGGATCGAATCAAACAGAGATAGGTGGGATATGACATTTTTAACTAAAATTGCAAATTTTGATGTTTAATTCGTTCAATTTCAAGTTTTAAGGGGTGTTTCTGAAAGAAAATTTCTCGAGAAAACCAATAAAACCACTTTCAAGGCCTCAAAGTTTTGTATGAACGGAGTTATTAGCTTTGAAAGTTTCCAAATTTTGTCCGACCATTTTCATTGGCTCGATCCACAGTGTGTCATGTTGCACTGGTAGTATGACCTGATCAATTGTGAGAGATTTTCACAAGTGTGAAATTACTTTAAAAACAAAAAAATATTCAAAGGTACACGAGATTAAATTACAATTTGTTTTCTTTTTCCTGTTTTTCCTGCAGGTGGACGAAAACGTTTCCTGCTGTTCACTTGTATACCTAGACAAGAGTCATTTTCGTGCTTTAATTTAATCTACGGCACGATCAGCATTAAATCTGTTTTAATTTGGGATCATGGTCTAGATATTTTATGCGCACACCTTCAGGATATCCCATCGTCGCTCTTTACATATTTTCGCCTGGTATCGCGAAACTGCGGCCATAGCCATTAAACGAGGCCATTAATGACAAAATTTATGGCCACTCGTAAAAAATAAAAGTTTCGACTTGCAAACGGAGTTGTTGAACTTTAATATGCGCTCTCTGGGCTGTTAAAGAGGGGAAAAATGTAAAAACATAAAAATAAAAAATCTGCCAATAACACGGATGTTCTAATCCATTTGGCCTTCGATTTTTCTTTAAACGATGAGAAGTTTTTTCCTCGTTGTTCCAACACTCTCGACTCTTTGCTGATCGTTGTAGTTTCTCTTCAGACCACTCAAAATGTACAACTGAAGTAAGAAATTCGAATACGTTGAGGAGTAACAACGATTTTTCCTCCCTGAGCTTAACATGTAAATCAATGATTAGGTATGATTCAAACTGATAATCATCAGCTAGTCGATCATTTTTGCTAGGAACCGCAATCAATCGTGCTTAATTTTGAATACATTTTGGTGAATGAGGCATCACAGCGCAGATAAATCTGCTTCCCTCCAATAAGCTCAATATTTTTGCTGACGCAACAACGTCCTTTGAAACAGCGTAGCTTGAAGCACTAGAGTTCAAGTGAATTAGCGAACAAGTTCGTTCGGAGAATCGGAGGTATTTTATGACAGATGAGCAGCAAAATCTTGAGCATCTTCGAGCATCTCAATTATTGATTTAAGCTAAGAACAATTTATTGTATCGCTCTACTAAAGATACGCATTTTCCCATTTCCTTTCTATCTCCTTTTATCTCAACCCACCCCCATTTTTGTCTTTTTTCTTCTTTTACGTTGCGACTACGTCGTCTACCCTCTTTATGAGGCATCATTATACTATATTCGATGTCCTCATGTTGGTCAAAAAATATTCTTTTCAACAGTGGCGAGGCGTGAATGATAGATGATCGATACTTTTCCATTTGAAGCTATGGTATAGATAGAATTGACAATTAAGATGCTCGTTTCGAACACTCTAATATCGATCCTTCTCCACAGGATAAAATGACGAATCAATCGATATATCGCAAAACATGCCACGCCACTGCTTTTCAACCATTGAGACAGCGGCAATTTTTGAAAGTTGACAACTCTGTCTTTCCTCAACTTAAATGCACGAGAAACAATCGAGTTTTGGTTGGACATATTACTTCACTTAAAATCAATATTCTTAGTGGATTTGAATGGAAGAAAAATTGTTGACAACTTGCAAAATTGCCACTGCAAGGAGAGGCCCAAAATTCTGAAGAACGGCAGAAATTTGCAGTTACAGTGGATTAAATCGTAAGTGAAATTGAATAATTCATAGAAAAATTGTTGAAATTCTCTCAGGAAATGCACATTTTACGTATTAGGAAAAAGTTTGCAACGTCTGAATGTCCATACGGTGTTTCTCCTTGACACGGTGGCATTGATGCGGAATACGAAAGAGAATTTTTGAAAGTAACCCCGTGAAATGAAGTTCTCTCTCACCTCCATTCCATACCCCATTTTCGGGTGCAAACAGTCCACCTTTTTGTCGCGCCCTGGAAATTCTTGCTCTACCGAGCCCGAACGCTTGTAGCACTCATTAAGCCCGTGACAAAGTCACTTTTTCGGAGTTCTTTCGTTTGTGCCGAGTCTCGGTGATGCCGGATCACCCCCGAAAAACGATCTCGTTACGCGTCGGGTTTCCCGGAAATTTACCGTTTTGGCAACGTCGCGGTATTTTTATACCTAAATAAAAACACCGCGCTATTTATTATAATTTTAAAGCAGGGCGCAGTTCTGAAAGTTTATATTTCACGCACTCAGCTCGGCTTTGAACTTGCCCATTCCTGAGCCTATGTTGTGTGCCTGGTTGCCAAACTCCGCAGTTTTACTTTTATTTCATTTTCGTTGCAAAAAGTAGAATTGGAACCAAGCTCGTCGGTGAAGTAAGTTGAATGAAGCATAGGAAACAACAATGATCCTGAAATCATCATAATATATTGTGCATTTATTTCTTATTAAAAGCTTCTTGGCATGAGTAAATCATGCTTTTTTTTAAAAAAAAAAAAATTCCAAAATGTAGATTTTTTGTAATTTTTAAAGTTCCTTGCAATTTATGGCCGAAAAATTGTTTAAACTTGTATAAGGAAGATTGAATATTAAGATATCATTTCGTTTTTGGCGCGTAACACCATGAAAGTAGCTCTATTGAAAACATTTAGTATCCCATCTTGCCTAAAAGTCCACTTTCAATACGTGTTTACCCCCCAAGACTTTCTCCCATCAGGATGCACGCCACCTGGGGCTCCCTACTTTGCAAATAGTATACGATTGTGCAGCTGTAAGCGTGTCATACAGAGTTTTTGTTCGCTAATTCGTAAGAAACGATTTCTCCAAAGCTATTGGCCTTATTTGGGGGGAAAAAATTGGATGAGCACATTAATGTGTACATATATATTACAGTATCAAATGATAATTTCAAAGATCTCAGAAAAAAACAAACGGCCGTAAGAAGAAAAAAATGCTTTTATCGCAAGAGAAAAATCACAAACGTAATTTCATTTACATACCACGACTCAATCACAAATAAAATCATAAATCAATAAATATAATAATAATAATAATAATCATAATCATAATCATAATCTCATCATAATTTTATCGCAAAGAAGGAAGTATCACTCGGCGCCCTATACGAGAAAAAAAGTTGATTAAATTTCTTATGAAACACAAACAAAGTTTTTCGGTTCAGCTAACCGAAGTTATCGCACAGAAAAACAAGCAGTGAACTCCAACACAATGTGTTGATAAGGCGCGTCATTAACTCGCACATATCAACCCCTTTAGTTTTCATTTACAGAGATTTCAAAATAGGCAAACAGCATAAAAAGAGAATTCACGATCCAACACTGCGAGGTCAAAGACGCACCTTGACGAGACCGTGTATTGTGAAAGTAGAAAGCTATTCGATCGAGTTTAAGTTTTTTGATCTGCCTCAAGCAAAATCTTATCAGATTCTTGAAGAAAAGTGCTACGGAATAATTTAAGCGAAGAAAGGAAAAATTCTGTCGAACTCCTAGAAGATAAAGTCGATTTAAAGGTATTTTGGGGCTAAAATACCCAAATCACCGGTAGTAAAAATCCCGTTATATTATTGAAAAGAAATTGACTCGATATAAATGCAATTGCATTAAATACGTCTTGATTTTGTTATTTTAAACGTCTTTCCATGCAAAGAAGTTCAACCATGTCGTTGCTTTATTCATTCATGAATTGAAAGTAAGCAATCTACATCCCGAAAATCTACTGATTTGCCGTAAAAAATTGCAGAAACTTGATATACCAGGTCGATGCACCCACTCGTTGAATTTACCAACCAATTTTGTGAGTGCA
>NW_017564110.1:1943771-1978843 GCF_001854935.1 Bemisia tabaci
AAAAAAACCGCAAAAAAAGGCCTTTTTAGGCCATTTTTTCAAAATAGCGGAAAATGCTCACCAGATACGCGTGCGGAAACTTCAGATTCGGATTCAGCGACCCAAAAAACATAAAGTAAGCCAAAAAAATCGCTGTGTACCCAAAATTCCAGGTAGCCTCATTTTTAGCTACCAGGCGCCTGGACTAAATGGAGTTACATTCCTTCACCGAGGAACGACGATTTGTGAGAGGTGAGAGGTATAGAGAGTGCATTTAGTTCATAGGAATCTTTCCAGGTTTTTTTAAGCGAGCTTCAGCCACGAAAAAGAAGAGTTTATAGTTATGTATTTTGAGCCTTCTTTCAAACGCTCATTGCTGAGAGAGCCGAGGTGGCGTCCGAAAATATCCAACCAGTTTGCGTCATAATTTGGCAACTTTGTCTCCTGAAGTTGATTGATTAGAATTTCAAATAGATTTTTTTGAGCCTTGGTTTTTCAAAATAAAACCTCAACTCGCCGCTCTGGTTTGCTGACTATATCTGGATTTTTTTCGGTCAAATATTCACAAAACACCACTCTATGATGATCCAACGATTCCACACACATGGGAAAAAAACACATTGGACCTACAGTCCAGACTCTTGAAAACATTGACAAGAAGAAGGACTCTTGATTCAATCAGATTTAAGCTTAAATCAGAAGGAAACCCGCTCAAATTAAAAGGCTTGGTTCTTGATTTAAGCTTAAATCTGATTGAATTAAGAGTATTTTTTCTTGTCGATGTGTTTAAGAGTCTGGACTCTAGATCCAATGTGGTATTTTTTCCAGTTGCAGGTTTTATTTTAAGTAAGGTTCCTCTTTGCGTCGGTGATTTCATATCTAATAGCTTTACTGACTCCAGCTATTTTGAAGCATTGGCATCGCGGTGACACTTTTCAGGGGTAAAAAACGGGGCTGGCTGAAAGAGCGTTTGGAAATTTGTCACGAAATAATCACATTTCAGCTAACCAGGTTCCCGCCCCGTCACGCTGACTGCACTTCACTCCACCTTTCGCCTTGCCTCCGGAGGTCTTGACACCCAGAATTAATATTAGATTAACTAGTTCTCCGTCGAGCATTGTAATTTCACTCAAGGAAACGAAATGCACATTACCCCGAGTCCTTCTCACTGCTCTTGACTCCTTTTTTATTCCAAGGCTCTATCGACAACTCGACAAGGAAATTTCTTCCCCTTGCTTCTTTCAGTCGTGTGCATTTCGATGGCTTTATTCGAAAACTACGCATCACCATTCCAGCGTTTCAAAATTTGTGAGTACGTTTCACGGGGAAAAAACACATTGGCTCTAGAGTCCAGACTCTTAAAAACATCGGCAAGAAAAAGTACTCTTGATTCAATCAGAATCTAGCTTAAATCAAGAACCAAGCCTCTTAATTTGAGCGGATTTCATTTTGATTCAAGCAAAAATGTGATTGAATCAAGGGTATTTTTTCTTGTCAATGTTTTCAAGAGTCTGGACTCTAGATCCAATGTGTTTTTTTTTCCAGTTTTCGTCCGTCAAAAATGAAACCTATCAAAATACCTGTTTTTAACTGAATTTCATCATTACTTATGAGCTCTCGGACCCCCTAAATTTTCATTTCTAGCAACAGTTCGTTCTTCCGTTCTACTGGTCTGATCTCCATTATATTTGCAGTTATCGAAAGGCGACAATCTCCAGATATGAGTCCGCTCTGTTCAGTGACGATTCTTGGCAACACTATTCTTCAGTCATCTTAATGCATGTGAAACAAATTATTCTAAAATTGACATTTTCAATGGATTCAAATGAAGGAAAAACAATGTCACCATATTCCCAAATCATCACTGGCTCTAAATATGACCCAAATTTTTTTTTAAGCTGATGATGTCGCGAATTCAGCCATTAACCCATACCTATGTAAATTTTCATCTTTTGGCATACGTCGGGTACAATATGAGAGGCCTCTTACATTCATGATTAGTACACGGAGAAAAAAACCTTGTGCGTGGACCCGGAGTCCAGGTCATACGGATCTCTGAAGTTTCCGGATTAAGCATCTGAACACTTTAGGTCTAGCTGTTGAGGTTCGGATCATACATCTGAAACTTCAGTTCCTACATCTGAAGTACTTCGCTTTTCACATCCAAAAAACTTTGGTTCTCACATCTGAAGTACTTCAGATGTAAGAACTGAAGTTTCAGATGTGCGATCCGAACCTCAGCAGCTGGACCTAAAGTGTTCAGATGCTCAATCCGAAAACTTCAGAGATCCTTATGACTTAAACTTCGGGTCCTGCGCACGAAGTTTTTTTTCTCCGTGTAGTAATTCCAATCCCCGGTAAGTTATGGCTTATTTCATTCGTTTTTATTGAAAACGTAAAATCTGGTTTCAGTAGGTTTTAGCACAGTCGACTCTTAAATAGACTACAAAGTTGTTATTTTGGAAAAATAAACTTATTTCTTTGAGTCTACGAACAAGGTTCACCTAACAAGACTCTCTATCAAAGACGGGTCCATTCTCTTGTGCATGATATTCATTTCGCGCCATAACGAATAAATGTAGGTGATAGCTAACAGTGAGATGTACCAACACGTATGAGTGGAGTTGTGTGGGTGGGTAACGGATATTTTAGTACAGTCCACTCTTAAACAGAATACTAAGTTCTTATTTTGGGAAAATCACTCTAAATTCTTTGATTCTACGAACAAGGCCCATCTAACAAGCTCTTGTAGCAAAGACTGGTCCATTCTCTTGTGCACGATATTCATTTCGCGCTATAACGAATAAACGTAGGTGATAGCTAACAGTGAGCTGTACCAACACATGAGTGGAGTTGTTTGGGCGGGGGAACGGGGAGGGGTTGCTTGAAAGTTGAGGGTGACCCAGGCCGTAGGGAACGCGGAGCTCCACACTGCCACCTGCGCCCACCCGACACGGAGATACAACCAGCATTACAGCTCGCTCCAGTTTTGGTGACTCGCCCGGAAGTACCTGTCATTGTGCGCTTGCTCTAAATACGCTGCGCCCCTTATCCTCTTCAAATGCAGCTTGTTTTAATCACCGAGTGGGTTTATCCGCGTTGGGTTTTTGCAAAGGAAATCTTTTTCAGGGATTTAAATTTAACGTTGTCATTTGGATCTAGGAAAGTCCTATGTTCAAGGCGTGTCCTAAATTGAGGATCGTGTTCATGGTGGCTTCTTGACTTTAAGTCCCCCCTCTCCTCAATTATCATCCGCTCGACGACTTGAAATATGGCCCAAAACTCCTTTCTTTCTAAAACATCGTCGGAACTACAATGTAAATAATTCGGGGCTCCATGAGGAAATGATCTGTTCCCGGAACAATCATGGCAAATATTCTTAGTCATTCACTAACCAAGTCTTCTCCTTAGGAATACCCCGTGGTTTACATTGTGATCAGAGAATTTTTATGAAGGTCTTTTTCGTGAGGACCCTCGTATAATGAGAATCAATTTTATGAACCAAAATAAAATCCGTATTATTTTGAAAATAGATCATAGCAAGGAATTACTATGATTTTTGACTGCAAAAAATACAAATCAAAAAAGAAGAACTCAACCAAATATAATACAATTTGAGGTAGGCATATCTTACTTTTTTTTCTCAGTGAAAAGTCATTCTAATCCCTCTCTTTGATTCAAATCCGAAATTACTCTTTTTCATATACTGGAGGTTTCCAAAAAATGTTTCATTTTTAAAACACAGCAAGGAATGCCTCCTTAAACCTCATTAAAATTAAAACCCTTAGAGGCCCTCCTAAAAAATCAGATAATCAAAGGCCGTTCAAGTATTACGTAAAGAACTTTGGCCGATATTTTGACCGCCCCCTCCCCGCATGTAAGGCATCCGTAAGATAGCCTCTCTCTTCAACTACATACGACCAGCTTAGTCCCCTCCCAGAGTGGCAAAATTTCATAAAAAAAATAAAATCTTGAAATTTCACGTGAAATATTTCATAAAATCTCAGAAAATGAAATATACTGAAAGTATGCCGATTTCTTTTCATGTTTCGCAAAATGTGAAAATTGTGACTTTCTTCATGTTTGTGTGTCTAGTGCGGGTTGCATACTCTAGCCCCTGAAAATATGAAATATTTTACGAAAAATTTCACTTACGTTTCCAATATTTTACTCTTTCTTACGTTTAATGCCACCTAGCCCTCTCCCCAAGTGGTTTACGTAATTTAAATGACCCCGAAGGAACGACCATGAACACGGCTCTAAAAATACAGGTGTGTGACTAGCGGAGTTGACCTAATGACCCATTGAAGCCGTGTCGTCCCGCAGAAACAATAACAGGGGAAAGGAGGACGTAAAGACGTGGCGTGGGACGTCGACGTCGTGACGCGGGGCGCGGCTGGAAGGGACGCGGGCGGACGGCGGCGGAATTGCGAGGAGGTCTCAAATTGGCATGTCATCCGAGCCATCAGCACACTTGAGCCGGCGTTATTGCAGCGACTCGAGTTTATTACGCCTGGATAGCCCTTCCTCGCCTCTCATCGTTATGAATCGAAATTTTATGGTAATTGTCGTTCGGCTTAATCCCGTGTAGCGCCTAGATTGCTAACTTTAGTGCACGACCCGCAACCGTTGCCAAGCCTAATGGAATCATACTCAGTCCCTTCGATGGCTTTTCTCCTTATACAGTAAGAAAAAGGGGAAAGTAGAACACGGACTGGACGTGTTTCTGCAAAACGGAACCGGAGACAGGTAGAAAAGAAGGGGTGTGCTCGTTAGTCGAGGGTAAATAAGAATGAATGGGAATTATAAAGCGCTAGTGACGTCAGCGGTGACGGAACCGCCGCCGCGGTCGCCCTCGGGAGTCATAAACTCATGAGCCCTGTCCACAACGCTCCTATCGCATGCCCATGGCTCATAAATGCCGCATTCAGTTGGCACATAGTTTTGTTTGATAGAATGTAAAATCCCGCTTTTCCATTTCTTCAAAGGGAATCACGCCCACTTAACATTGTTTCTTAAGCAGCTTTTTATAGAGTCCCTTTATACCCAGAGTTAAGACAACTCGATTATCAGCTGACTGGCAGCCGGCCTTGGCTGGCCATGGAAGCCGAAACGAGTGCACCCAAACGAACGATATTGAGGGATAAGGATCAGGAATCCTGCGATGTCTGTCACACAAAAACAACAACATCAACAAAGTAATTCATTAAAAAGAAAATGAGGTTGGTTTGTGAATAATTTCTTAATCTATTTTCATTTTGGACCTATGGAAATAACAATTTACTCTTGATAAACCACAATTAGGTAATATTTTCATTATTCTTGTTCACATTCGAGGTACCGCCATCTTGGTGCACTCGTTTCGGCCTCCATGAGCGAGAACCAATCAGAATTGGATTTTTTTTTAGGCCACTTTCAGCCCAACCAAAAGTGAGTTGTCTTAACTCTGGGTATAAAGGGACTCTAGCTTTTTAGAGTACACCCCATCTTTCCCTCTCGTCCATAGTGCCGTTTGGCAGAAATACGTCCAAGTGAGGAGAACTCGATCATCGAAGCACCTATGGCAAGGAGGTATGGTAGTTGAAAAGACGGCCCCAGTACATTCTTAAGGTTTAGACTTCTATAAGATTTTAGAAGGATTACGTTTGGAACGAAAGGATACGTGAAATTAAGGGTATGACGAAAACAACATATTGCATGGCATTTTCACGAAATAGCTTGTCTGGTAAAGGTCATCTGCAAAAGATGCCAGATGATTGGTCCCCTAAGAAGGTTCTGGATTGGGTCCCTCTGAGAAGAAAACGTGAAGGACGTTGTTCCACATCTCATGGATTGATGGGATAAGGCAAGAAATGAGGAGTGCGATTTGCCGGAGGAGCTCCTCTCTATCAGTAGCGGTTGGGTGAGCGGAGAGTCTGTTGATCAACTATGTCCTTTTGGTTGCACAACATGCAAAAGCATGTGCTTTTTTAAACGTATTTATGAGGCTATTAGTTCTAAAGTGTACGATGTCCATAAAAGTGGTTTGTCAAAAAAACGCAAAAAACTGTTTTGAGTACCGTACGTTTTGCTGTGACCTACCTTTTTAATACTGCAAATTAAAAAGGATTTCGGCCATTTTGGCACTCAATTAAATTATTTTCCGATCGTCCTCTGAAGGCTGACCAAGAATCCATCCAAACTCATTTTAGACCAAAATGAACATAGTAAACTTTCAATCGAACCATAACATGGAACCACATGGCATCGCGGCCGAGTCCAGTTCTCCTCACCTCCTAATCAGCGATCATAGGCGGGGGTAGACGGGATCTTTATGCGAGTCTGTGCTTGTCCCGAGTAGGTATAGGCAACTTGTAACCTATCAGAATGGGTTTTAGTGTCGTCGTAAACGATCGTTATTGGGTATTACAACGGTGGCTACTTGATTAACTCGCCGTCAGACCGCGCCACCTTCGATAACTGTTGAAACTTGAAGTCCGCCGTCCCGCCCCGTTACTTTGTTACCATTTCAACGCCTTTTAATTGATTCCCCACCACCGCAAGGCGCGTTCTCGTGATTTATAGTAAGAAAATGCCGATTACAATCCCCACCTTTCAGCATGGTTGTAAATTCGTTTATTCCCCTGTGAAGATAATATACTGTGTGATTCTGGATTAACAACCAAGATTTTTTCCTGTTATTTTTTTTCTCTTCTACCGACGATACATCCCTTTTTGTCAAGCTCTTAATTATTGAGCACTTGTAAATCACCAATAAATATTGAAAATTTGTCAAGCTGATAAAAGCATAACAACAGTAACCATCTCTCTCTTTTGTCCATCTCTTGGGCGGTTGTCCAGGAAATGTTTCTTCAAGACTTTCAGGAATCCAGGAGTCAATTATATAATGAAATGAAAACTTTTTTTTTTTCGAAACTTGCCCTTCAATCGTGAAACTTTAAGGTTCGAAATGGGAGGAATCGTTTTTGAATGTTGTAGTCTTTATATTGCGAGGGGAAAAATCGGTCATGTGGATCGCGATTGTTCTATTTCAACTGTACTCTTCGGACCTCTCTTCGCTCACTGAGGAAATTAGGAGTTTTTTTTCACCAAATCAGTGATTTTACCTAAAAATTATCAATTTATCGTAGCAAAAATTATTAATTTCAGTGGTCCTACCGTTGGTTATAATTGGTTTAATTATCACTCCATTGTAAAAGTAGCATCATGATTGATTATGACCACTATTAAGCAAACGTTCATGCAGAGCATCTTAACTTAGCTGATCATAATAACTAATTTTTCCTTGTGTTATTTTAGTTCATGCAATCGAAATTTTGAAACATATAAACTGCAGGGAGCAGTGGGTTGCATATAACGAGGGCACAGTTACACCAACAACTGAATCCACGATTACAATGAGTTGAATAGAGTGGTCGATATTGAACACCGTCCCACGATTTTGAACTTTTTTTCAGTGAACGTTAATGAATCAAAGGGATTGAAAGTGGTAATTGGAGGTGATTTAAAGCGCTGCAACCTTTTTTTTTTTCAAAAAGAACATCTCATTGAGAGGTGGGTTTTAAAAGAAGAGATAACCAAACTCTAAAGCCTTCCATTCGCTAAATGCTCTCCAACATTATCTAAATCGTGATTCTCACGTTAGTTTTACGTGAAAGTGAGGTTAAATCTAAGAGAAATTCCGTCAGAATTATTATTTAATAATATTCCGACAGACTCAACACTTACCAATTAAAGGTCATTTTTTTCGCCTTCAATTTTGAAAGACGCAGCCTGCGGTTACACATGCAGGCGTTAAAATAGTTGCATCTTGTAGATGTACGATGATAGATGTAGATTGTAGATGTATTTCTCGTCGTCGATCCTACTATTATTGCTACAATCTTAGCGTCAATTCACTCTGATGAAAACTATTACCTCTGTAAGGACAACTACAATTTACGTTGAGCTTTTCCCATACTGAATCTGTTAACTCGCACAAACTAAAACCTTTGATTCATTGACGTTTTTGGAAAATAAAATTGACTCTAAAATTTACACAAATTTTCTATTTTGTTTCAGGTAAGATCCAGTAAAATTATTGAATTATCCGATGAAATCTGTCATGAAGTTCACAAGGGTAACAATATACTCTCATTTCATAGTTTTAAAAACGTTGGAGGATTGCACAAATAGCAAGGAACAGGATTTGACTTCTGGCCATAATTATAGTCGGGTGAAAGATATAAACGTTTTAACGTACAAACGAAAATGTTTACCCAAATACCACTACACTGATGTGCTAAGAAAAAACGCCGCATGAACATTGAGATATCACTACTTTTTACGAACAAATATTGTCTTGGAGAGTAGGCATGAATATTTTTAGTTGTAATTCTCAAATACCTCACATGCAATTGTGAACGAAATGTATTGAAAAGTCACACGATAAAATGTACACATATTTGGGACACATTTTAATTTTTACTCACTAAAATTTCGCAAAATCTGGCTGTTAATCATGACGTTTTTTTATCGCGCGGCACTCTGCTAGTACCGAGCTCCAGCGGTGACGATGGACACATTTACGAGATGCAACTATTTTAGCGCAAGCGTAATCGCAGGTTGCGTCATTCAAAATTGAAGGCGCCTCATTGGTACCGGCTTAGATGGCTAACAACTAACATGGGGAACCGGTTAGTGCCGGTTAAGTAGTGGAACAGACGTATTGCATCCCCTTAATCATGTCTCGTGGACCTCAATTTTGAAACTTTTAATGTAAACTATCGTGTCCGAGCCGCTAGTTTAGATTTATGATGACAAATCCTCTGTCAGAGATCAACAATTACTTTTCTCAATGATAGCTCTGCTTTGCGTCACGAAAATAATTCTCCATTCCTGTGAAAAGATGACGCAAGATGTATGAATATTTAACCATTGCTAAATTGAATCATTGAGAACGAAAAAACACCAACTCGGAAAAATGAAAAGAATCAAGACACACACGAAACCGAACAGTAAATGAAGCAACTAGTCCATGAAAGATATTCTTGGTGCCGAAATACGAGCACTTAAGGGCATTTTAAAGGTCCCAGTTTGAAAAGATGCGCTAACTTCAATGACTTTTATAAAAATTGACCGTCTGTTATGAAAATTGAGCAATTTCGAGTTACCGAGTTGGTGTGTTTTCGAACTCTTTGATTCAATTAACCTTGATAAAGATTCATTCTCTGGAAAACTCGCGAAACCCTTCATTTTAACTTCTATTCAAATTTTCTCACGGTTTCAATCTAGCATATGTGCAAAAACAAGAAGTAACCAAGAAAATGAATTTTTCAAGGGTAGAGGATTTGGCAACCCTTGCTTGCTGATACGGCGTTCTTCCTGAGCAAGGCGGAGTAGTTACCAGCGAGTAGACGTCCCGCTCGGGCCACGCTGCCGTCTGCCGTGTTATACGGAATAGAGCCGTAAGTGCAGTCCAGGATGAGCCTCGAGTTACATAAGAACATGTGCTAACCATGGTTCAAACAGAATTGTATTTACGGCTCTTTTCCGTACCACGGCAGCATGCTCAGCGTCGACGTCGCCATTACGCCATCTTTAAAATTGCATACGCTTTTTCCGAGCCCGTCTCCTGATTCTCGGTTCCGCGAACGGCTCGCATAGGCCAAATCGAGGTTGCCGTATCAAAAATGGATTGGATGAGTCTGTTGCACATGAGGAATACAACCAATTGTGAGACACATACATGCCTAAAAATAATCGTGTTCTGCTCTCATATTGAAAATGAGTCAAGACAATTGACTCGTTTTGGACAGCTTCTAATATTCTCTCGAATCAGACTCCAACTTAGAGGCAAGTAAAATAATTTAGAGTAAATCGGAAGGAGGTCGGCAGGAATTTTTACGAAATGATAGAGTGCGTCAGCTAATGGAAGTTGAAGATTATATGACCCGCATTTTGTAATTAGGAACTAAAATGTTTGGCTTATCTATAAAAACACTTGTGTGCATAAGAACTACTAGTAATAAGTACGTCATCTAATAACTCAGCCAGAAATTGAAGTTTCAAATTGCAAAGTGTGGTTCATATCGTGCCCTACGTGAAGACTGAAAAGCTAATCTGGTATAGTCATGTTAACAGAATGACAGAGGCAAGGCTAACCAAAAAATATGCTTGATTAGGCTTCTCCTGGGAAGAAACGAAGGGGACGCTCGTAAATGGATGGCGGTAGGGGGTTCTTCAAGAAGTGAGGAAGTATCATCTCCCTGAGAGGCTGTGGAAGAATAGAAGACTTTGGCGGCTTGGTGTCGCAGATTGACAGAGAGCGCTACAAAAGCGGCTTTTCTGCATGTAAACTAATTGATAGTAATTACTGTTGGCTTAATTAATGTCAATTCAGAGGCAACTACTGAGTTAAATGATTTAATGTCAAATCATAATAATGATTACGTTTATGATGTTATGGTTATGATTGAAATTTATGAGTGGAAGTATTAAATGTCTATCATATTACACCACGTAAAATCTTACTCAAAATCATCTCATCAATCTTTGCTGTGTAACATTTGACGGGAAGCAAAATGATCGTCTTGCCCCTTAGTGGTTGTCAGTGGTTGCACTTTTTATCATCCCGATCTCAGTTCTAATATAGACGCTATTAGTGCCACGTCACAGGAAAGCGATTTATGTGATCATCTACGAGGAAACTGACCTCAGTACGCGAAAGCAAACTTTTTAGAAGAGTGTTTTTGCCGAGTTAGGGCGAAAAATCGGATTTTGAGATTCCACTCCCTTTACAAAAAGTGTACTGAAAAATAAGTTGCAAGCAGTTTCGTTCAATTTTTTTGACAATAGAAGGTGTAATGTTCTACCATATTCCGATTTTTCCTTGCATGATCTGAACGAAATTGATACAATTTAAATGGTATTTCCTTAAAACTAAGTTTTTTAACCTGCCACCTCTCCAAACCACCATAATTAGACCCGTATTTTGGAGTCCCGAAGTGCTCTATGAATACTGTCGTGCTAAGGAAGAACGCTGTATACATGTTGCCAAATGTACTCTTAAGACAGACTAATTTTTGAAGAAAGTTATATGTTTGTACGTTTCTGTGAGATTTTTAGGCATTTTAGATCAACTTGCAAAATTTTCTAAGAATTTAGATGAACATACGCACCATTTGACTCAAAAAGTTGTGATCCGTCAATGGAATTTTGGCAGTGTCTTAAGGCTTATAATGCTTTTTTCCTTAGCAAGGCAGAGTACTGTATGCTTCAGTATCCATTACTCAATTTTCATTTTGATGCACCAACAATAAGTTTCCTTTTCCCTGAAACCGTCACATGTGGTCCGAGGTTAACAGCTCAATGTGAAGTTTGTGGATTTCGTTAAAATAGCCTAAAGTCCAAGACTAATCAGTTGATCTATTCACCAAAGAACCTTTCTCTTAAGCGCCGTAGATATACCTTAATGCAGTGGAGGGAACCAGGCATTGTTATGAGGACACGTGACAACAATGCCTCTGCCGAGGCAAGATGCAGTGTTTTCCGTTAGCCAATGCGCTGTGCCGAGAGCTCTAAATTGAAAACTCGCTCGAGCAGCGAGCCACGGTCGCGTCAAGTTCCCGGCAACACCAAGGAAATTGTTTTAATTTCCAAGCTCCAGCTACACTTCCCGGCCCTTACACAAGTTCCAAACAGGAACCGAAAGTTTCGTCACTTCGTCCGAGACATGAAAAACACGACCCCCGCGCAATCTCTATACCAGCGACTCGAGCGCGATTTCTTCAGGATCGGATCGTTGAACCAAAATGAGAGCTTTTCATTTTGAAATGAGGTTTCGCGTTGAAAAGTGAATTTCATTCACCATCCGGACACGGATTTTGTTGGATGTGTCATTTTGGTGTTTCATTTTGTGTCGTTTGCTCGGCGCATAGCTTCGCAATGCTGCATTTTGACGAGTAGTGGGTCACTGGGTCAGTCGCGTTAGTAGCAGGAGCGTGTTTTGGTGGTTTGAGCCTACGGATCAGCAGCAAATAGCAAGAATTGTCTAATCAGGCAAAATTTCTCCGTCCGATATTAACGGGGACGTCACTCATCGAAAAATAAGACATACGACGTCATCCAGCGCGGCTGTAGTACTATAATTGCTAGTTTCGACTTAATCAGCAAAAAACCGTTGAATCCGCCTGATGGTATGTTCTATTCAATATGAATGGAGCCTTTACTTTATTTTACGATGGTATTGTCTAGGATGCATTTTTACTTCTGTGATATTCGTTGTGATTAAATTATAATTTGCCTCCGGGTCCGTTTACTATAATTACGTGCATTAAATAATGAAAACTAAAGAAAATGAAGGGTTATTTTTTAAAGATAACCTTGATCGAAAAAAAACTCTGGAAAATTCGAGGAATTTTTTATATCTCTGAGAAAAACTTTTGAAAATGCAAAGATTCTTCTTATAGTACACAAAATATTCCAAGCTCGTAGGATTCGTTTATTTCGTTCATGAGGAACCAGTAAATTTCTGCGCGTTTTTATTTCAAGAACTTTGACCACCATTTTTAAGAATAGATCCTCCAAAGTGCAGTTCATGGTTTTGACTTCATTTTCCCACAAGGAACTACGCTTTCTGGTTCATCCGCGGAAGCACCTATTTGCTGTCAGAAAATGAGGGAACTTACGCTGTTTCTGAAATGAGGAAGAAATTGCGGTTCCTTATTGGAGAATGAAGTCCATTTGGCAATTGGAGGTGATGTCGCCCCCGCGCCACGGCGGGGAGTTCCATTGGTGGAAAATCTGTTCTGGTCGGGCGAGGGATCTGCAACTCGATGCATTATTCAAAGGGAATCCCTTAGCCGGTGCGGCGCGCCCTGGTGTTGCGGCCAGTAAACAAACGATCACCGTCCGCCATCTGAAAGTCAAGTGCGCAATCGTCGAGGGGTTTTTTCCTAAACTTCGGATTTATTATATCCCTCGCTCTGTTGCGAGTTGTCACTCATATATCGGAATCATTTTTCTAAATCGATCTATGGGCAATGCCCAATCCATTTTAAAAGTCCTCAGATTCTTTATTTTTTCCTCGATTTTTCAAATAATTGAAAGCATTTGAATATCAGAACTTAAGACGCAAGTCCCGAGAATTGCCTCTGATTTCTTCAATTTTCCTCCTGTGATTGATGTAGTTTTTCTTCTAGCATCATTACTTGTGTACACAAGTTTTTTAATGAAAATGAAAAGTTTTGCCTTTCACGCTTGTTCTTTCTTTATATCATTTCCTAGTGGACGTTCATTTCGGTCCATACGAGTCCATCATCAGCACTTTATTAAGGGTTTTTCGTTCAGACATATCTTTGCATTCAGGAACTGTTAACGTTGGATGTCTTTGTCGCATCCCCGGGTCGAATATCCGCCTTAAAATGGTGTTAAGGCCGATTTTGACAAAAAATGCACGTTTTCGTGAATTTGCGGTGAAATGTCGAGAAACTCGCATTTTTCGCCAAAACCGACCCTGGCTCTTATGTTTAGGCCCGAAAAGATACCGATAATAACCTGGTCATGATGTCCTGTGTAACATGTAAACCTTCAATCAGCGAAAAATTGTAAAAATGAGGAAATTTAGGGTGGACCCAAAACAGTCATCATCGACACTCCTCACTGAAAAAAAAGTAACACAATCCACACTATACTCCTGGCTGATTTTAGCGCAGATATGAGAGTAGCTGTACCACTCATGGGTACACTTGAGTCTGCCAAAAGTGTAGTCGGATCAATAATTCCTCTGACCAGTTCAACTACTTTCATATTTAGCGCCGAAATCAGCCAGGAGTATAGTTGGGATTGCAAATTTTTACTTTCTCGCTCCTCTAGGGTAGAGAGGAAGTATTGTCATCCTCCAAGAAAAAAAAAAGAAAAAAAAAGTTGAAATTTCATCATTTCTAGACGTTTTAAGGTCGCAGGAGTCAAAATAACCATACTTGAAAAAATGTGTGTCCGTCCGTCCAACGTCCCCCCAAATCTGTCTACAGCGATATCTCAGAATCTATATGTTCGATTTCATTCAAAATTCTCACAGAACACCATATCTATGGTCTCCGTATGCACGTCAAACGATTTTGGGGTACGCTGAAATTTGGGGGGGGGGCTAGGGTCAAATTGGGTTAAAGATCCATTTTTTTCCCAGTAATTTTTGCGATTTCCTGCGCTTTGGCAACGAGGACGCCCTTGTTCCCGGCGCAGTAATGCGATCCTCGTTGGTTTGCAAACGAATATCGGAGGCGAGGACCAATATATTCGGTGCCAATCGGTTCTTAACCGACACCCGAAGAAACAACGAGCTCTCAAGTGTATCTGTAACCCGAACTGTAATTGATTCTCCTCTATCTGCGCTCAGCGTACATATCTTTCCGATATTTCGGGACGTCTGCTCGGGGCAGGGATTTCGGGATCCCTCTTCCTCCGTCGTAACGCTTTCTTACGAGATCCCGCCCGGGATCCCTCCTTCAGAATGGTAATATCGCCGCCGAGAGAAATTCCGATTCCTCCGTTACAATTCCACCGGGATCGTCACGATTGTCACGAGATTTTGTTCTCGGAGATCAACTCGGGGCATGGAATCAACAAGGTTATTGTGCAGTCACTCAATCGGTGACAGTATATTTGGCCGATGTACAAACTGTTCAGTGAGGAATATCCGTTGCGATAATGTTAGCATTTGGCGGGGTGTTTTTAAGTTTGGCAAAATGTGAAAATCGGGATTTGTCAGGAAAGTCATGGAATCTTACGAAAAAAGCTGTACTGTTAAAAATCGAGGGGTGAAATTCGGTGTTGGAGTCTATCTAGCGCCCAAATACCCCGATGTCGCAATATAATTAGTATATCGACGGTGAAACTACCAAACCACGTATCTCGTTTGCGGTGTTTAAAAATCTACGCTCGCATTTTATTTTTTGGAAGTAGACCAAATCAATATCATTCCTTAAAATTTTCACAGAATTTTCTCCGCACGAAGAGGAAAAATCACAGAAATTTTCAAGACTGGACGTTAAGTAGTTTTTCATTTAAAAAATAAAGTATGACAGGAAGTCTGCGACGTCGCAAACCGAGATACGTGGTTTGGTAGTTTCACCGTCGATATGTAACAATTTAAACCCTAAGGGGCCTTCTATGGAAAGGAACTGATTAAATGGATTAAATTTTGCCATAAGGAGCCACCATCTCTGGCTCTTCCATAATTGCACCTGTCTGCATAGGGAATTCAATGGCATTTACGTTGTTTCTAAAATGTGGTCTAAAAAGTGGTTCCTTACTGCAAAACGTAGTCCAAGTGGCTTACATGAATATTGCATGCCCTTACGTAAAGTTCGTCACACTCAGCTACTTTGTTTATCCCAAAACCCCCGAGTGATATGAATGCAAAGTGAAATTACCACCGTAAAAGCGTTTGACACTCCACAAAAATAGTGGATTTCGCTCCGTAAAAGTGGAAGTAAGTCACCTCGTAAGGAAATTAGATTCCGCTCCGCATTCATGTCACTTATGGTTTTTGGGCACTAACATAGACTCTGGCACAAAATTTCACTCCCAAATTTCTAACAGTGTGTAGAAATTTCAAAAATCATGGATTTTGAAAAATTAAAAGCATTTGCGCTACAGTCCGCCCAATTGAAAAATGTAAAAAAATAGGTTTGAATGAGAGAAAATTTACCTCTTTGTTACGTCATCAGGCGGTATTTTTCATTAAACTATATGCATGACCTACCAGAAGGTCACTTTATCGGAGCTCTTCCAATATACGTTCAATTAAGAGACCCAGTATATCTTCGTGCTTAGTTCTTTCAAAAGTTTTTGCTTAATCATGATATTCGTCGAATTTAGAAAAGCTGGAAACTCTTTATTTGCCGTTAATGCTTTAAGTATGAAAACAGAAGAAAAACTGCGGAGACTAAAAAAATTAGCACTAAAGTTGACCCACTTTTGAACCCTCTCAGCCTCAATCGAAGCAAAAAGTTTGATCCCCAACTGCAAGATTTTGCCGCTGAATCCACATGGCAAATGTACGCCCGGTTGTCATATCTAGGATGAACCATTTCTCTTATGCGATCCAGCAAACATATGTGAATTTCGAATCAAAATTGGCACCGATAACAATGAGAAATTCCTGCAGAAATTATCCGGGAAGCAGTAACTCAACTTAAGAGCAAATGGTGGGAAATTAAGAAATGAAACTTAGGAATGCTCCGTCGGAGAGTGGGACCACTGTCACAATGATTTATGAAAATCTTTAACCCATTTATTTGCAGAGACGCAACCCAATTACACCCCCTTCTTCACCTCCCGCCGCGTCGTTCTTCCGACCCTTGGAAACCAGCCTCCTCCGGCGACCCTCCGGAGGGATCAACGCTTTATCACTCGGTATGGTAAATTTCAAGCGAAACCGGGGACATGCTCGGGTATCTTGGTCGGAACATATTCATCCGTTCTTTGATCGTTTGATATGAAGTCGCCTACGATCCCTTAAACTGAATTATAGTAAGTTAGGCTGTTTATAGGACATTTCGTCAAAGATTTTTTGTCTGCGCACCTGTTTTTTCCAGTAGTTTACGTCCACGTGTTTTTTTGGCAGGGGTGTTTTGGTCAACGCATCAATTGAGACATAAAGTTAATTGGTCCCCACACTGGGAAAAAAACACATTGGATCTAGAGTCCAGACTCTTACAAAACATCGGCAAGAAAAAGTATTCTTGATTCAATCAGAATCTAGCTTAAATCAAGAACCAAGCCTCTTAATTTAAGCGGATTTCGTTTTGATTCAAGCAAAAATCCAATTGAATTAAGAGTATTTTTTCTTATCAAAGTTTTCAAGAGTCTGGACTCTCTATCCAATGTGTTTTTTTTTTCTTGTGCATGTACATACAAACGACAATTTCTCACAATATTTTTGAATGAAAATGTATAATGTCTTGGAAGAATGAGGGTTTGTATTTTTTTCTGTTTGAGTCGTCTAACCCAGAAACTGTATAATTGAGATTTTTGGTAAAAATGGGGACGCGTCAATTCGATGATGGAAAATTCTTTAAAAACTCTACATCTCTTTGGTGCAACAGGACTTAATTATCTTTCAAAATTATCCCATCTTGTTATACCTTAACCGGATAAACCGTTTGATTTGCCTCAGCTGAAGGCTTATTTTGCGGGGAAAGTTCTGAACCATGCAAGGATGCTTGTTATTCTTAATATGTTGGAGCGTCTTCAATTTCGTATGATAATGTGCAAACCTATGTTGTGAAATAGTTGCTTAAAGCGCCGTGGCACGGCGCGGCGCCGGCGTGGCCTGCTGCCATCGCGAGACGCGCATTGGCGCCTACAAACCTAAGGGGATACTTCAAGCATTGCGCAATGCGTGAAGTATCCCCTTAGGTTTGTAGGCGCTAGTGCGTGCTTTGCACCGGCAGCATGCCGTTCCGCTCTGTGTAGGGATCTGATATTGAAACTTGCGGAGTCAGCGTTTTTCAAGTCATAATTTTGAAATATTTGCAGATCCCACATAGATTATCCACATTTAAATTGATGAAATAAAAAAAAAAAAAAAAACGCGTATTTAAGGAAAATATAACGTTTTGTAATTATTAGGGTAGCTCCGTGTCAACTTTAAATATTTCCAAAGCACTTTAATTTTTTTTTTTTTTTGTGCTTTTATTGTGCTGCAGCGTAGAATACGCGTAACCAAATGCTCAAAATTAGACGTATTTGACTCCAACAGATCGATGTACCAATAGGTCAAAACCCAAGATTGCGTGCTTCTTGGTTTTTTCCTTTTTTATTCATTTTTGTACAGTTCCTTTCAACGCAACTACGGCTCATTGAAATTAATATTGGTTCCATTGCTTGGAAAAGGTTTTACAAATATTTGCCACTTTTTAAAAACATCAACTGTTTTTAAAATGAATTAATATTTTCATTCAGAAAAAAAAGGTATATACGTCGTGCTACGAACTGGACGGAGCTTTGCTGCAAGTCGATTGATGAACTGTTATCGAAAAGCCTCCATCGAAAAATCCGTATTTTAGCAATGCTATTTATCGATCCCGTCACGCGAAATCGATTCAAAAATCGACCTGCAGGGGCTTCCAGTGGCGTGGTGTGAATGATCGATTATCGATATTTCTCCACTTGAAGCCAGGCCCGCCACAAGGGGGGGGATACTGGGTCCTTGGTACCGGGGCCCGGGCCCTGGAGGGGCCCGTGACGCAGGTGACAAACCACTACGAATTCATGTGTAACCCTTGTCTCGTAGGGAAAAGTGAAGAAATTACCCTAAAAATTCCGCAAAAGGTGAATAAAGTTTCAAAAACACGCTAGGGCACTATAAAATTTTTCTTACTTTTTTAGAGATTTTCAAGATTTTGAGTATATGTAGAATGATATTTTTAGTAACTGTGTTTCATTTTCTTCCGTTGACGGATGCTAAGAGGCTCCTTTCTGGGCATCCTCGACTTCAATGGCTTAACTCCCTTGCCATAGACGTACGAAAGGGGAGTCCAGGGGGGCCCGGCTCCCCATAGAATTGAAAATTATCATCTGCCCCCTCAAAAAAAATGTATAGATGTTTTGAATGCAACAATTCGAAAGTTTTTGGCGCTGAAAGTAAACAAAAAGACGTAATTATTCTGCAGAAATTGATGGAAAATCTCCATCATAAGAGCTTCATAATGCGTCCAAATAGATTTAAAATTTCAAAAATTTCCCGGGGGAGGCCCCCCCTGTGCTAGGGGCCCGGGCCAGAAAATTGGTACCAGGGCCCGAGATGGGATGTGGCGGGCCTGCTTGAAGCTATAGTAAAGAATCGATTATCAAGGTGTTCGCTGCGAACACCTTGATACTCGATCCTTTTCCATGTGTTTAAATGGTAGATCAATCGATATATCGTAAAGCACACCACGGCACAAGAGCTCGGCGAACGCATAAAGGCGCCCGCGAGCGATTTCCTCAAGTGGCTCGCCAGTTCTGCAGTGCTGAGGAAAAACGCCGTAAGAACATTCCAGAGTTGCCAAATTTCCTTAAATAAAACGTTCATATTTGAGGAAAGATACGAATATTTCTCCTCGAATTTTTCAGGAATTGTAGGTGAGATCTCGAACAAAATTATCTGAAAAATCGGAGAGAAAATATTCATAAGTTTACCAGGAAATTGCACTGAAAAAAAAATCTCGGTGTATTTACTAAGAAAAGGGTAATGTTACCAAGAATTCAGAGTTCTATTTGATCCCAGTTTTTTCTTGGTAAAATCACCATTTATGGAATTGGTAATTTTACCGTGAAATCACCGTAAAAATATTGACTTTCGTGGTAATTTTACTGGACCCCGGTAAAAACACCAATATTTTTTATCGACTGTGGTAGAATTACCGAGATAAAATGGCAAAGTTACCGGGAATCGATTACCAATAAAAGTGGTATTCTTACCTGAGAAAAACAGTAGAAATACCGGTTTTTAGGTAAGCTTACCTGCAGCCTGTCTTGGTAAAATTATCAAAAATTGGTAAAAAAGTGAGATGGTAAAGGTACCAACGGACCTTCGTAAAAACGCCGAGAATTTTTTTTCAGTGAAATATTCATAAGTCTACCAGGAAATTGGTGTTTTATCAAAGTAAATTTGGCAACGCCTGAAGGTTCATACGGCGTTTTTCCAGATCACGGCAGAGTAGCTTAGTACTCGGTTCAACGCGAGTGATTTAAGAGTGGCTAAGTGTCCCCGGTGTCGCGGATATCAGAGCCCGCTCCTCTTCAGCTTGTCTCGTAGTTTTTTTCTCAAATGGACGTATTTCTGTCAAAACGAAATTATGTGCATCAAGACATGAGCCCTGAGACCCATAAGAGTATATGCATAACAGGTCCCACGTCATAATGCACGTAGTTCCGTTTGGCAGAAATACGTTCAAATATATATCAAATCGATCTGCAAAGCAGCGATTCGAGACGACGAAGCGCCCCAGGTGGCTCTCTGCAAAGGAGATCGTGCTCAAAGAAGCATATTCAATTGCCTGCATTTATCCCGTTAAGTATCGGAATCGTCTTTTATCAGGATCTGATGAAAAAACGGAAGAGAGGAGAAAAACTACTGCTCATCCTCTCGTCACCAATGGTGTCTATTAGCAGGGATTGGACGGATCTCACCAGACATCTTAATGCACTTCACGTTGTCTAATTGTCTTCCTAGTTTTATTTTCTTCGAAAAAAAAAAATAAAACAAAATAAAACTGCTTGAAAAGTTGTCGCTTCCCAGACGAAGAAACATAACTTCATTTCAATGTTGCGAAATTGACTTAGACAATTATTTTTTTTAAATTTGAAGAACCAATGTCCATCCAAAATTTGACTGATTTTTGCCTGTGGCCAGAAGAAAAAAAACAAGTGATTTTTTGCGGAAAGATTTTCCAAAGTCACACTGTGAAAATTAAAATCTTCAGCAGAAAATTTTGCAATGTTGATACGTAGTTTCGTTGTATCGTCGGGAGAACGACGAAGTTACAGAATTTTAGGTGAAAACTGCTGAAAGTAAAGGAATTTTCAAGCTCAAAGGGAGAATTTGCGGGTGTCTGAAATGTTGAGAATTTTATATTCAAGAAGAAATGACGAATTTCAGGAATTAGAAGTTAAAGTCCCTAAAAGTCAAGGCATTGTTTAGCTCAAAAGGAGAATTTGCAGGCTTTTGAAATGTTGAAAATTTTATGATAAAGAAGAAACTACCGAGTTAACTGAGCATGATAACATCCTCGGTTTCCAAAGTTAACAACGATAAGAGGAAATATGACCAAAATACCTAATTTGCTAAAATATATTTGTTTCAAAAGGAAAGGCCACCTAATGACGTCACAAAGCGGCAAATTTTCTCACATTTGAAGAAATTTCTCTCCAATTTCCCATCTCAGAAGAAAATCCTGAAAAACAATGAGAACGCAGCTTATTAAGATCTCTCAGATGCAGCAATAGCATTTTTTCGTGCTTATTCTCCATTCTTTCACTGGAAAAAAAACACATTGGATCTGGAGTCCAGACTCTTGAAAACATTGACAAGAAAAAGGACTCTTGATTCAATCAGATTTAAGCTTAAATCAAAAGGAAATCCGCTCAAATTAAGAGGCTTGGTTCTTGATTTTAGCTTAAATCTGATTGACTCAAGAGTATTTTTTCTTGTCGATGTTTTTAAGAGTCTGGACTCTAGATCCAATGTGTTTTTTTTTATAGTGTAAGAATCTATGTAAAACATGGTCTTCTTCTTTCATTTCATCGTAAAATTGAAAAAATCGAAATGAAAAAATAATATTCCGACTCTATTTGAGCCTGAAGAACAATGCACCTCCGTCGAAAATATTCCAAGTTCCGATCCCCTGGAAAGTGGAAATCCATCGCATTGCACTCTACGTATCCTTCTGTTACAATTGCGGGGCACGAAATTTAATTTCGCCATCTCTTGCAATCCGCCTTGTCGCACGACCTACTTGTAAGGAGCATTCTAGCGCCGCACCGCGCCTTGCTCCGTGTGACAGCCTGAACACATACCGCAGAGTTTCGGAGGAAGCGGTTTAGCTCTGGGTAAGAAGCCGTCTCGATTGTTATTCGCTCGTGTTTTTACACTCGCTCTCCGCGCTTATTAGCGTAACGCGCCACGTCTTAGACAACGTGTTGCCACGATGACGTTGCACCCTTAATCGAGGAAAAATTGAGGACGTAGCAAGGGAAGGGCTGGAAAGATTCCTCCGTTCAAATTTTCCACTCATAATGGAGATGTTGCATGTGTGAGGAATTTGCGATTTGACCGTTGATTCTTAAGTAAAAGTTCGCGAGAAACACTATGGTGCCACTGGTTTTCTCTGAAATCAACTTCCAAGTTCAAAAAAAGCTCTCAAGTTGAGGCCAAAATGGAGGGGATACCCCACGCTATCCTGAGAGTCCACCTCTACATCAAGACAAACTCTCCATGCAAAGATAGGGAGCAAGTACATTAGCAGTGGTGCCGTGTTTTCAGTTGAGGAGTCCCCAAATAAAGTGACAGCCCTGTCAATGTATTTGCTCCCCATCTTTGCATGGAGGGTTTGTTTTGATGTAGAGATGGACTCTCAGGATAGCGTGGGATATCCCCTCCATTTCGGCATCAACTTGAGAGCTTTTTTAAGCTTGGGAGTTGCTTTCAGAGAAAACCAGTGGTACCATCGTGTCTCTCGCGAACTTTTACATAAAAATCAATCGCAAATTCTTCACACATGCACTATCTCCATTACAACATGATGCTTCAACTAACGAAATTGACCCATCTTTGTGCGTTTTGAAATTTGGCGGCAACACCTGATTTCTATTGCCTTATTTTCGCACCAGTTCTCGTCAAGAGAGCATGCCTACACTGCCGCCCTTAGCGAAAACCCCCTAAGTGAAACAGAAAACCATACGTAAGGGCGAGGTTCTTGATTCACCAAGGCGTCGATGGTGCCGCATGCGGATTCCCGGAATCGAGGCCTCCGTCTCGACTTCAAAGGGCGGATCAGGATATTACAAGAATGTTTATCAGGGAGGCGTTCATCGCCTCGCTTTTTAATCACCTTCTTTTTAGGAAGCTCTTTGATTCGGATCCTCGTTTCCCGGCGATACTTCCGTCGTTCGAGTGACAAAAAGACGTACCGCACTTTGAGATGAGCCAGGAAAGCATCGAGTTACATGGAGATTGCGGTTCAATGTGATGTGTGTTATGTCTTTTTAGCGATACTTGATAAGTGTCTCTGCATCGCGCCTCTGTGTCGATCGGATTGCCCCCGGCCAAGTATAACCAACGTGAGCTCGGATGAATCGGTCGATGTGGAAGTAATAAGTCCATTCTCTCATGAGCCTTGAGCTCCATAAGAATGCATGTATTCTAGGGCTCATCGTATCCTGAACATGATCGATTTTAGAATCGATCCATTCAGATCCCCGTTCGTAACAGACTTCGATGTTAAATGAAAATGCGTTCGAAAGCTTTGGATTGTTTTCCGGTACCGAAGGCGGGCTCGAAGTTTGTGAGGTTCTGCGTTTTAACAAAATTGGATGAATGCTTGATGATCTTTTACTAGCAGTGGTGTGATTTTATTGCGCGTTTCTATACGTCACAGGTAGAGGTGTCTCTTATGAAGGGTGCAGGGGGTCGCCTCCCCCACCCTTTACCGCTCACCCGGCCGCATTTGAAAATTGTTCTTTAGGTAGATGAAAGGTGGATTTTTGGACTGACAAGGTTTAGACAAGAATTTTAAGAGTTTTAAAATTCGCATTTGAACTCATTCAATGATCCAAGGGGTCCCCGTTCGCCCGAAAAAAGGATTAAGAGAGGAAGGAAGAAAGTAGAAGAAAAGAATCTTAAGAAAGAGGGAAGAAAGACACTTGAATTTGGCAAGTATTCATGACAAAACGACTAAAACTGCAAATGAAATGTTTTTTTTTTTTTTTTTAAATTCCGAAATTTTTCAGGAGGACGCTGCCCGGACTCCCATTTCGCCTAAGATGTGTTCTGTACCCACTAGCTAACTTCTCCCCCCCCCGCCCCCCGTGAATGGGGCTAAAGAATAACCCTCCCCTCCCGTTCGAGGTGCCTGGATCCGCCCGTGCAATGATGAATGTGTCGGTTGCCCCCGCCGTCGTCCTGTTGCAGCGCATAAAAATTCCAAGCTCCGTAGCGGGTCACATGCCCTGCGGGTTCGCTTAAACTGGGTTGAATCGCTGACTGGTGTAACTTCCTGTTATCGGAGTGAATCGCCGGATCGGATCGAAGCCGCGTTTTCTGCCGGGCGCGAATTAATTTTCGCGCTGCCAACTCAACCGTAATAAACGGATTTAGCCGACGACTGTGTTTGACTTCGCAGTCTTCGTCGGATTAGTCAGAGCGCCATTGACTTTGCAAGAGTCCCCCGTTTTGGTCATCTTCTTCGCTCAAATCGTCGCTCTTCTGACGTAAGGGCCCTTCTCTAATTTTGCATGAGCCCTGGAAAGCATTGAGTTGTACGGGAAACAGGGCTCACGTGAAAATTGAGATTCGCCTTTACGTCCGAGCAGCAACTAAATGGTTACTAATGGGATTAACGCAGGGTGGCATGAAACGTAAGAAAGAAATGAAAGATTGGAAATTTCAGTGAAATATCTCATGCAATTTTACGAGGCTATGAAATATTTCAAATTTTTCTGGGGCTAGAGTATGCAACCCGCACTTAAACCCACAAAAATAGAAGAAAGTCACAATTTTTATAATTTGCGAAACATGAATAGGAATCTGTATTTTTCAATATCTTTTAAATTTCTGAAATTTTATGGAATATTTTACTTGGAATTTCAAGACTATATTTTTTATAAAATTCTGCCACCCCGTTGAAACGTTGCACCCGAGACAATATACACCGTGGTCACCAGAAACTCACCACCACCAAGTCTAATCAAACAAAGTGGCAACCCTGTTAATGTATTTGCTCCCTACCTTTACAGAGAGTTTGACTTGACATAGAGGTTGACTCTCCGGGTAGCGTGCGATATCCCCTCCATTACGACCTCTACTTTGAGAGCTTTTTTGAGCTTTGAGGTTTGTTTCAGAGGAAACCAGTGGCGACATCGTGTTTCTCCCGAAATTGTACATACAAGTACTTAAAGCGCAAATCTCTCACCTTTGCTGCCGTGCTAAGGGAAAACGCCGTATGAGCCACTAGGCGTTGCCAAATTTCCTTCGGCAAATCACGAATTTTTAGGAGAATTTTTGAATTTTTCATCTCTGATTTTTCGGAGGGTTACGTTCGATATTTTATGTAAAAAGTCTGAAAATTTTAAGGAATAATATTCATAACTGTCTTTCAAAATAATTAATTTCAAAGAAGAAATTTGGCATCTCTCGAGTGTCCATGCGGCGTTCTTCTTCAGCATGGTAGTAAGCATTGAACTGACACTGTCACTCGAATGCGACGAGAAGTGTGGCAACGCGGTGCGATCCACGTCAAGCGGAATGCAAGAGTAGATTATTGAGGGCAGTAGAATTGCGTGTTGCTGTCTCTGGCTGATAGGCACTCGCTAATAACTCGGAATCGTCGACCAGGTCAAAACAGCCCCCGCGTCCCCCGCCCCGCCCGCTTTCGCCGAGCAATAAATCATGAGCCTATTAAACACGCTTTGATTCCACGTCGTTAAATAAAGCTGAAACACTTTGGTCTCCCAGTTCGTGATCCCGACCGCTCAGGCCTCAAACGCCTAGACTCAACTGTGTATATATTGTTGATAAGAATTTTTCCGCTGATCTGAACCGGTTTCGTGGGTACTCCAGGGATTGGGTCTGAGATGATTCATCTTTGATTCGGGCGTGCGATATATAGCATCGATTAAGTAGGATATCTCGGTTGATTTTGATTTTTTAGCCGAAAAAAGGATGCTGTAATCTGAATATGATTTGTTCTTTCTACAAACAATGCCCTAATTACTCGTTAGGCAAATAAAATGCATTCAATGATGGGGGGAAAAAAGCTTATTACGCTTCCAAACTGCTGCAGCTGCAAATTATGCACCAAGTTGCACCACCTGGGCAAAAGCGTAAAGATTTGTATTTCTGTCACATCCAAAACGGCTTAGTTTTCTAGGATGGCTTTGTAAGATTTTAATCGAATTTTTCACGAAAAACTTTCCATAATATCAACAAAACGGTTTGAACACTAATTTCGGTTTATTTTTTCTTACTTATATTGAAAGTGTCATAAATACCAGAATTCTGGCCTGATTTTGATATTTTTGTTTGATTTGTTTATGTTGCAGGTAAGTTTCCCCCAATCAGACTCACTCAATACTACTCATCCATTTTTGTAAGTAAAATCCAGTTCCTTATTCTTCAGCGTGCCGATCATTGAAACTATGCCAGCACGACAACAGGCAAGACATAGTCATATCTTCACCTTACAACACATTGCATTTCGATGTCTTATCGGGCTGCTTTAAACTTTCAATAATCGGCCCACAGGTGCTTAAAAAATACTCAACCCTCGGAAAGTTTATGAGAAACCCTAAGTCTCTTTTAATTATAATATCCTTATCAAGACGCTCTATTCCCAACGCAGAGCATGCGACAGTATCGCGACACCCATGTCGATCAGTGCGACAACCATGGTAAAGCACCGGTTGCCAAACGGATCATTTTCCGGCCCGAGTTTTTCCTGGGGCCCCGGCATGGTCGGGCCATGCACGGCCATCAACTGCCGACTTGATGACTCCAGTTGTCGGGAGCCGGCACTTGGCCGCACTCAGCTGGCAAATTATCGGCATTCATCAAAGGCCTTTATGGTTAAACGGCACGTAGCCAACACGCTGGCAGCCATCACCGCGAGGTTTTTCTCACGGCCGAGCCGTAGGCTAAATTGTTTAGCCTCGTTCTCCCCGCTGCACGCGCCTGCATCGCCATGCTCGGCACGCCGCCATGCAAGCCTCCAACGCCTGAATTATATCGTTAACTTAACCCTTGCACATACTTAAGGCCGCGGTGCACCTGCCTTTTCGGCGAGCGCTCACGCCTAATAGAGCGCGAGGCGTCGGAGATTAAACGCACAGCGGGCTGATTATTGAAATTGATAGACAAAGCTATAGACAAAGATGTCTTCGGAATTATGGAAAGGTCTCGTTGGTTGAAACGAGTGATTGCGATGGATAAGGTAGGTGGCAATAGACTAAATAACGGCATCCCACGAGGGACCCTATAGTTAAACCATCATTTTCCCCACCTTTGTCTATAAAAACCAACAGTTTCCATCAACAGAATCAATCCGTATCCCTTTTGTCTTCTTTATCTATAGCTTTGTCTATCAATTTTAATAATCAGCCCGCTGATGAGAAAAACTTGCAAACTTAAACATTCCTATTATTATGGTTACTTTGAGTTAATTTTTTCGGTCAGATCAAGCAAAAGGACTAGGTTGATCTTTCAAATTTGTGGTTAAATCTACTGAAACTGGAGGTTACTCTGAGACATTCAGGGATGAAGAGTGTCCTGCTGAACTGAGGTCCTCTTGTTTTCCTTGGTGTAATTCAGAGGTTGCGACTTGCGAGTGGCCAGCGCACCCTTGACCTATTCAGATTCAAGCTTGACGGTTTGCGCCTGATTCTATGCGAGGTTGCAAATGTCCCTACACACTAAAACACAGGCGAAAAGCTAAGATTTTCCTCCTTTTTTTCCTAATGCCACATACCTACTCCGGAGTTCAAACAGTTGGCGAAAAGATGGGGGGGGGGGGCAGCGCACAATTTTCAGCATCATCAATCGTGTTTGAAGGAATATGTTAATCAGTTCTAGAGGCTGAATAAAGTTTCCTACTAATTTCAGGTCAAAATCCATTATGCTGAGGAAAATTTGACCGTTGAGTCCGGTTCATTTTTACTATCCACTTGCAAGTTGGGCTCCAGGCTTTAGCAGAGTGGGAATTAGGTTACTGCAAGGATGTTTTTTTTCAGTTAAAATCATTCTTAATTAGTGAAAATTCGTAAGGGACATGATGGATGATTTATTTAAACACATGTAAGCCAATCTCTAATTCCTCAAGGTATGCTGGCGTACCTAGAATTGGACTACATTTTGCAATTTGGAACTATAAATTCTAGCCCGCTTTAAAAACAACGTACGTGCCATTAGTTTCCCTATACACATAAGTGTTTTTCCACAAGAGCCAGAATTTATAGTTCCAAATTGCAAAATGCAGTCCAATTTATTCTCTTTACTGAATTGAATGGAACAGAAACAGAGTCGCTACCTCGCAAAAAAATCGTTGAAAATGCCAATGCTTTTGTCTGGAATCATCTCCCATACTTGAAAACAATTTACTGGCCGTAACTGAGAAGCACTTCTCCTATAAATGTTAGAATGTGCACCTCCGTATCCCGTTCAAAGTGTAGGAATGATTCCCTTGCAGAGGTGGGGTTAATCAAGTTAGCAAGTTTGTCATAACTATGAGCTAAATATGAACTGCTTGGCACTCGGTCTCGTGGTGTTTCTTCATTACGACTTTAACACTGAGATTTTTGAGTTAGGAATCAATATGATATAACTAATTAGCACATCGTTTCTTTCCGGAAAGTTGGCGCAAGATTACTTGTTTAAATCGAACTTATGCGACTCCCCCACATGAAGGAATAAAACTTAAAACTGCATTTCCGAAATGTTTGAGTGCACCTACGTCTCTCTAAGACTTTTGAGTTCTGTTATTCACGCAAAGTTTCCGGCAGGAGAAGTATCTGGTTTGTCTTCTGAAAACAGTGGGTTGGTGCAAAGAATCACTCCGCAAGAGTATTCTGTTACGATCTTGTCAGTGACACACGCTTCAATGATTCCAATAGCTTAGTGTCAAAAGTTTACATTAAGCCGGAAACTCAGACGAACTCTCACACAACAGCTTACACAACCGCCAAAAATGTTTAACAATAATTATTGCGCTGGTATTACAAGTTCTCAGAAAGGTAGGTGCAATCAACGCATCAGTGAATGATACAGCTATGTTAACGCCTACGTAACTCCGGGTTGCGTCATTCAAAATTGAAGGCGCACCGAAGTTGCCAGAAACGGCGCGCGACTCGACTGTTCGCCTCTGTATGCTCGTCATGGACAGAATCAGACGCATCACAACGTATGTTTTTCAGTTGTGATTTTCACCCATGCTTTGATAAGACCGTTTCTCTTCCATTCAAATGCCGTCATAATTAATTGAATCTATCGTTTTCGATTATTTTACACAAAATTCTATGAAGGGAGCCCGGAATTGCCAACTTGTCGTTTCAGCCATTGATGTCGTCATCTGAAACGAACTCTCCTCTCTCAGGACATCTTTCGGTTTTAAAATCACGAGATGGATCGAACATTAAACTGACGTGCAATGCAAAAACGCCGTAAACGCCATTTTACGTTCTTTGGGAACAGCGTATCATAGCAAAAAAACTTGCGTACCTTGGGACAATATTTTTACAGAATTCTTTCGCAAATACTATCAAGAACTCAACTTGAAAATTTGAGACGCATGGGTTAAACAATTTTCGTGCTATAAAGCATTAAGTTCCAAAAAACGAGGGGAAATTTTGATGGATTTACCGCGTTCTTGCTCAGCACGGCAGTAAAGTCTTGGGCACTTCTCGTGCTCCTTTTTAGTTGCTTTAATAATTGTTCTAATGATATGTGGGGATTAATAATCTCATCAAGTGTAGCATAGCGGAGGTGTGTGCTGTTGATTCTCAGTGATAATTTATCTTACAAATAATACCAAGCAATTATTTTCAGCGAGGGAGAAAATTATGCTTATTGCCTCTGCTAGAATTAATAGGTGAAGGAGAAGAATAGCCGTTAGCTGTGATCAGTTTATTCAATTAATATATTGCCGAAGCTTTTCGTCCTCACACGGACATCTTCAGGGCAGAACTATATACATGCATGTAACTAACAAAATTAAATAAAATACATGCACAAACTACCAAACAACTACATTTTTAAGCAAAGATGTGCAGCAGATGGCAGAAATAAAATTTATAAGTGCATAACCTTAAAGTAAATAACATCAAAACAAATATAGACGAAAGCTTATTTTTTAACTACTAGGAGCAGCACCATACGGGTATGTAGGAAAGTAAACAAGCGGGAAATTCAAACGCTAGGTGAGGAGGAGGAGTTACAATTCACAACATTTATCCAATAGTACATTATTTGCATTATCTAAATCAGTTTGGATATTAATTAGCTCCTCCTTATTTTTAATTGCTTTCAGAATGTGTAATTTTTCATTTTCTCTTAACACAGCTTTGTTGTTTGATAAATTACGCAGCTTCGGGCAGCTTCGAAGATTATAAAGAACCACTGGTGGCGCAAGTTCACAGACATGGAAAGCGCAACCAACGCATACAACTATTTGAACACCTACGTAACCCCCGGTTGCGTTATTCAAAGTTGAAGGCGCACTATAACCTGTAACTGCGGAAGAAGCCGTCGCAGAGATATAAAATACTTTTTCGCCATCCTGTACGACGACTATTTGAACGCCCACATAACCCTCGGTTGCTTTATTTATAATTGAAGGCGCACTATCGCTTGTCGCTCAGGATAAAGTCGAAGCGAAGCTATGAATTACTTTTTCGTCATCCTGTGCGACAACTATTTGAACGCCTTCGTAACCCTCGGTTGCGTTATTTATAATTGAAGGCGCACTATCGCTTGTCGCTCAGGAAAAAGTCGAAGCAGAGCTATGAATTACTTTTTCGTCATCCTGTACGACAACTATTTGAACGCCTACGTAACCCTCGGTTGCGTCACTCATAATCGAAGGCGCACATAGCTTGTCTCTCAGGAAAAAGTCAATGCAAAGCTATGAATTACTTTTTCGCCGTCCTGGTCGTAACTTACAATTTCGTAACTCCACGCGACAACGCTGTCCAACCGCGTCAATGTCAATACGACCCGGGTGAATGCAATTACGCTCGAATGTTATTGCTAAATAAGAACGCTGAAACGCCCTTCCCGCGCCCCCGCCCACAATCCCTCATTTCTTCCCCGTTCCTCGGGGATAACAATGCGAATTCATTACATAATACACCTGAAGTACGTATGCTTTGCACACTGTAGAGCCACATCTTCTCGGCGAAGGTGGGTTCCACCGCGGCCGACTCGTGCCGAAAAATCACCGCGCGCTGCATGCATCCAGATTGCATCGCGGTTTTCTTGATTTTAAAAACGTAGCAAGCCTGCGCGAGTTGAAATGGCACCAGGGTTGGTTTCAGGCCAAGTCTTGAGCGTTTCCTGGAAATGTCGGTTGATGGAGTAGGCAGGAAAGTTGCAGTGGCGTGGCGTGAATTGCGATGTATCGATTTTAATGACATTTAAACCTATGGTAAAGAATCTATTATTAAGGTGCTCGCAGCGAACACCCTGTTTATCGACCCTTTTATATAGGTTTGAATGGCATAACAATCGATGTATCGCAATTCACGCCACGCCACTGGAAAGTTGTGCTCATGTTTCCTCCTTGGCTGAAATTCGTCATTCTCGCACGAAGGAACGTAACTCTATTCCAAGGTTGCAAAATTGCCCCAAAGAATTCAATTTTTTTACCAAAATGTAGCAGTGCAATTTTTTATCAAAATACTGTTGATTTTTGCATGAGATCAAAGAAAAAAACACGGAAATCCCCAGGAAGAAAATATATGTCCAAGATTCCTCTGGCAAAAATGCAATTTGCGAGGGTAAATTTGGCAGCATTGTAATACGGTTACGTTTTTTGTAAGAGAAACGACGAAACGTGGAAAATATGGCTTCTAAATTTTATATTATCGAGGAAGGAATAATGTTATCATTTTTAAAGAAGGCATGCATGGAGAGAAAACGTCCGGTTCATATTAAAAACCGAAGTTTTTCTGTGGAGATAACCAAAATTTTCGGTCACAGGAACCAACATTCGGTGCAATTAACCGAGAGTCGGATTCTCTGACTGGAAACTTTCGTTACCTGAACCGAAGGCGCTCAATGTAAATCGAAGTTAAGTCCGTGTAACCGAAGTTCTTTTTGCCCCCAGTGCGCTGAATTTTCCTCATCGTGCACAAGATTTTCTTTGACAGCGTCAAACAATGACGTTCATTTCTGTCACTTCAGGAGAAAAAATTAAGAAATAAAACATCGGTGGAGATTCTGAACAATCGCAATCGAAATACGTATTTTCAACTTTCATCATCAAAATGTGGCTGGCAGAACGGGGTGAGCTTTCATAATTTATTCGGCATTGAAACTTGGCGATCGGACAGGTTATGTTTCCTTGATCCAGGTAAGGATTTAACCACCGGAACATAATCTGGGAACGTAGAAGTGACCGAAAGTCAGGTTGATTTAGCGCTGAGTGATTTCGAGGCATATTCATTGTTAACAAGACACGAAGTGCTCCGAGAGGCAGAGTTCCGACTCCGCGAACCCTGAATTGTGTATGTTCAGCTGACCCTGAATGGAGTAGGCAAAACTCCGCCGAACAGGCGACCCGTATGCGCGAGCCCGAATTAACTGCTAGATTTATTTCGGAGATAGCAAATAGTGTGATTCAATTTGTAAGTTAAATTGAGTTATTTGTGGGCGAGTCCTGATATTCGCCACGATCTGACAACCCTGAATCTTATTCTACAGTTGGAGTCAGGTTTTGCGACCGTACTTTCAATTTTCAACTCAATTCAGCCGGCTCCTGGACCGGCCCCGCTTGTTCTTCCTTTGTTCCCCGAGAAACTAAATTTAATGGCTGCGAAAAATGAATGAAAAAAAAAAAATTAATTAATTCTTGCGGAAGAGACGAGTGACTTTCCAATTAATTTTTTGCCTCGGATTTGGTCTCTGCGGTAACTGTTAATCCTGCGTCTGACTTTCGCTTGAAACATCTCAAGCTGTTTTTTGATGGCGGCTTTTGTGTGGAAGTTGCACGCCACCTCCACTAAGTGTTTCTTAGCCAACACTGTTAAACGTGCACACATTTTCTTGCGATTTTTAAATATCAAATCTGTAAATGCGGTGTGTAAATACATTAATTGTCATATTTTTATGTTTAACAGAAATGTTTTTTCTTACCTTCAGCATCGGTGTGTAGCCGTTATTTTTAGACTCTGTACAGGGCACTGTGTTTTTAATTCTATGTTTTGAGGGTGGAGTATAAAAATAAAGAAAAAGAGAAAGAAGAAAAAACGCTACATTTTGCACACTACTTTTAAAGTCCTGGACTCTCTCACGATGCTCTGACTTGTTTCAGTTTTTTAACGCGATTTAAACTTTGGAAATGATGCGATTCGTTGAAAGGGAACAAAAACACCATGATCAGTCGCTCTCATCTTATTAGGAGCATTTCGGAACCTCCATAAAAACATAAAAAAATAAATAGGTAGTTTTGAATCAAGGAAGGTATGAGACATATTTCAAACTTTAAAATGGTGCAATTTGTGACGAAACAATACTTTCATGATCCATTGCATTCATTTACATCGAAGCATCATAGATTTAGAAATCGATTTCACATTCCTCCCAGATATTATTTAGCGTATAAACTTCTCCACTCTGATTAAAAATATGTCTGAAATATATCACACATTTTGAAAAGAAGTAAGTAATTAATCGAAATTTGATTTATTATCGCAGCCACTAAACAGCGGTGAAGACGAGAAAAAATGCAAACACTTAATTGCATTTAAATTTCGCTACTCCGACTAAAAAAAAGTCTGAACTATTTTACAAATTTTGAAAAAAAGTATGTCATCACTCGAAATTCGACTTAATATCGTAGCCACTGAACGGTGGTATGAAGACAAGCGAAAGTACAATTGCTCAATAGAGCTCCGCCAAGAAAAAAGGAAGGAGAATGAAAGGATAAAGCCAGCCAAACAAGCGTCTGGTCAGTCTCAACGAACAAAGTAGTGCAGAGAGACTATCGCTTCACACGAGTTTCGACAGGGCGCCGAAGCTTTCCGCACGTATCGAAATTAGGTTAGGTGAAGTTCCAGCGACGGGTTCTGCTCCATTCAACTTTATGTAGCGTATGCTAAGATTCCGAACTTTTTCAACGTTATTTTCCCGCGATCGAGGATATTTCAGAGTACTCGTCTCGCAGAAAAGGTTACGCGAAAACTTTACGCCAGAGGTGTGTGTTATCTTCGCTTGCAGCCGGTCGGAGAGTGCAAAAGGTTGTGATGGGGTGCATGATATTATATTTTTATAACTTTGACTCTCGGATTTATGAGTTATTATTGTTACACATCTTTCTGTAGATTTATGACCGCGAATTTTCAACGTTCCAAATGCAATTTCAATGTCAAGGCAAATAACCGAATTAATTGTAAAATACGGCATCTTATAACGTATCCCTAACGTAAACACGAACCTTTTCTAGCCCGTAATTAACTTGATATTCAACGTAAATTTATCTTTCTCTCTAAAATTTTTGACATACAATCCTCTCCTCCAATGTTTTTGAAATGTTGGTGATTATGCATATCGGGTTCAACGTTGATAGATGGATAGACTTATCATCACGCAGAAAATAGTCTGCAGACACTTAAATACAGATACTACTTTACTTGCACATGCGTTTGAACAGAGACTGTTCCATTTGGTGTGGAGGCTTTGATAGACTATCTAAGTTTGAACCAGTACCAATTAAAATACACTATTTGATGACTGTTGGTCGCCATGTAATATTCTTCTTTCGTCAAAATTGGACAGCCCGTCCAATTTTGAGGAAGTTCCATATTTTATCATTTCTTGTCGCATGGAACATTTCTATCAAGTTTTCGTCTAAAAATAAAACATAACGACGATTTTAGGGCTGATGAATTCCTACTTTTGGATAGGAATCGGTTTCGAAATTTGTTCTCCATCGGTGCCTTAAAAATCACACTTTCGGAGTCTACGCTCAGATTTGACTATCGTAACCGACGACCAAAGAGTTGTGCAATTGGTCTAGCAATCCTAACTTAATTTGCTGAAACTTGCATAACGAAGTGCTCACCCCATTTATGAGTCGTTATCAGGTGCATTTTATTTGATTATTTGCTCAACAAGTTGCTCATCGGTTATCATTTGGTGAAAAACAGCGTTGACCTCGACTTTAACCTTCACCTCACTCAATTTTTACTTACATTTGAGTCGTCAGCAGGTGCATTTTATTTGATTATTTGCTCAACAAGTTGTTCATCGGTCATCATCCGGTGAAAGGAGCGTTGACCTCCGACTTTAACCTTCGCCTCACCCCCATCACATTACTTAGATTGTCAAATGCGCGAGGAGGGGTCTGGGTCCCTAAAATATATCATCTCTCTTCCCAAACTTGGACGACGACGTCGATTCGCCCGCTAACTCCCAACACACCTGCCCGACGGAAGATAATGAATACCGAGTGATGGACGCAGCCCCCTTCCAATCTACTACCCCTGCCCCCTACCACCCCTTTGTCCTCTACCATCCCCTTGTCCCCTACCACCCCCCTGCCCCCTACCACCTCCTCCCGGGGGAGTGTTATCCACTCGGGAAGTTGGCGACTGAGACTGACGTTAAGTAACGTCTGAGGAATCGGTCGTCTCGCGGGAGG
>NW_017564110.1:1978875-2023099 GCF_001854935.1 Bemisia tabaci
GGGGGGGGGGGGGGGTGAACGTGCCCCGGTCGCCGACGGCCGGGATTCGGAAATCACGCTAGGAACCACGTCAGGTTTCATAAACTCCGAGTCGGGCGGGCGGGTATAACTCACGGGATCAGCGGCGAGACACGTGCTAATGCAGTTGTTAAGGTGATGCAGCCCTTGTTACGCGCCGCAGATATACGAGCCAGGAGCCGCCGGGACGCTTTAACGGCCGCGGCTTAATCTAGACATTCCGAACACGAGTCGCGGCGAACGAGGGGTGGAGGGGACGGGGCGGATAGCATTAAGCAAACCGGTCGGATCTACATGGGGGTTCGAAAAAGGACTCGTGTGTGATTGGCTAGGATCCCTGCTGTCAGTCGTACTAAAAATGTGCGAAATTTTAAGGAGGAAGAAAACAACGAAAAGGAAAGGAGAAATTTGAAGAAATTAAGTAAGAGCAATGAAAAGATAAAGAAGAAGGGAAAGTAGCTAGGTTAAGAAATATAATATGAAGGAGAATGAAAGAAGGAGATGGAGATGGAAATTAAATGGAGAAGAATACTACGAGGGAAGGAGACAGAAAAGAACAAGGGAGGGAAAATTAATTTTTCTTTCTTTTTTCTCGTCTATTTATTCTCATCCTCCATATTTTGTTCCATTCCTCTTCTCCTGCCCTTCGTTTTGAGAGGTAACGAGAGAGAACAAGGAAGTTATAAAAAAATTGAAGTAAAAATGAAACCAGGAAGAGAAAAATGATGAAGATTGCTTAAAGAAGAAAACGCAGGATAATGAAAATAAGGAGAGGGGAGAATAGAGTAAATAAAAGAGAAACGAGGAGAGGAAATCTTATTTTTTATCTTTTTTTCTTCACCTATCCCTTGTTCCTTCTTTTCTTTCTTCTTTCCTCCCTTTTGCATTCTTCTCCACATTCTTTCAAATTACTTCTTTCTTCATCTTTTTCCTCCTCTTCCTCTGCCTCTAATTTTTCCTCCTCTTCCTCTTACTTGTTTTTCATCTTTGTATTCTTGTTTTCTTTTTCCTCTTTTTGTCCTACGTTTTCCTTCAATCTCGTACAATGCTCCATCTGGCATCTGCTAACTGTCCAAAATTATCGGGCGTAAGTATGTTTTTAAAATTTTTAATGTAGAAAGCACAGGTTTGCCTGACGCTGTCCAAATATGTATCGACGCCGGTGCGGTCGGCGGCGCGGAGCGACACTGTGCAAACAACCCGGGCTTGTTTTTTTATTCCGGGGCCCTCGAAACACTTTCGCTTTGTTTCGATGTTTTATCCCGGGAACATGTCCGCCGCCCGGCGGGCCATTACCATTACCGTCCGTTCTCATCAAAACGTCGTATATTTAAAACGGAGGGCGACCGTGGCGGAATGGTCAAAACTTATGGCGGCTACGTGACTCGTGCCGAAAAAATATATATTTTTGTTTACTTTTCCTCGCCTTCTTTTTCTCGCCTCTGCCGCATTCCGCGTCTTCTCCGCTACGCCAATCTGGCCTTGCACCGTTGCATGATGCTTCCTCCTGCTGAGGTTTTATTAACACCGAGCGAAAAAATGAACTTACGGAAGAAAATGTCTCGAGGGAGGTAATGGCGTATTCAAAAAGCTTCGCGAAAAAAAAAGCAAAAAGGGCGTTTTTAGGGGTCCCTTTAAAAAATGCTCCCTAAAAATGACATCCAGAAAAGTCCCTCTGGTAAGGACCTCTCTCCGTCGGTTGATTCGAATTCTCCAGAGGGGGCTCATAAGTAGCGGGTGAAGAAAGATATTAAAATTTCCTATTATTCGGGGTTTTATGGAATATCATAGTTTGCGGTACTGGTAATGGAAGTTTTTGGCTATCTGAACCAAGGTTCGTCTGACAGACAACCGAAGTTTATGTCAAACTCACAGGAAAGTCCTGTTGCTGCAATGCTCTGTGTACATCCATGTTTTGGGGCAAACATCAATTTTTAACAAGGAGTCGATGGTGGAATTGCAAAAGCTTGTGTTTCTGTCACAATCGGTATCAGTAACATTGAAAGATATCCTAAAATAGTAAAGAGGGTTTGCCGAATTAATCTTGCAAGTTATTTTTGAGGAATATTCACTAGTTTCAATCAAATTGTTCTAGTGATTACAATCTGGCAGCGGGCAATCGCTCTCGTAAAGCGGGATGACGTCAGTCATATTGGGCCGCCCTCACTGGAATTTTTCCTTATCCTCGTCTTCGTCTCAATAATCCTCTGCACCTTGAGCATCTCCTTTTTTCTTCCTCCAAGCAGCTAGAAATAAAACACCAAGTGAAACTAAAAATCTGAGTATAAAAGTTAGAGAGTCGTAATTTAATTGGAGTGGGAAGTTAAGATGTTGTCAAATGGCCTGAATTGCGCAAAATGTAATTTCAGATCTAAAATGAGGGACTGCATCAAAGATTTGTCTCCGTCAAAGAGGTTCGGCTTATAGAAACTGCTGTATTATCAAGGTTTTTTAAGACAGCTGTCAATGTAGAAATATTCTTACTGCTAAGTGGCAAATGTGTTCGTCATACGGAACATGACTAACAGAAAGGCTCGAATACTCCTAGCAAAATCGAGTCAAGAAGAGGAGGTGTGAAGTTTTATCCATCTTTAAGACTCAATATTTAAGGTAAACTTCAACTTCTTTTGCTCACGTGTTAAATACTTTTTCTCTTATTTGAATTTCTTACAGGAAAAAAAATGCACGGCTATAGTTTAGTTCAAAAATACTTAAACATTTGTACTCTTTATTTGGCTTAATTTTTCCCCTGTGTAACCCAGTCCGCTTGAATGTGTATTATTGATCCCCAGGGATTGAAACTCATTCATGCTTAAGGTAAGATTTAAGAAATTTGAGCATTCTTCAGGTACTTTGAGCCGGGACGAACCACCTCCAGGGATCGTTCCGCAGGTATCTGAAACGTGACTTAGTTCACTTTAAGTTGAACCCATTTAATGTATCAATTTCTCAATTTTCCGGGCGGATCACTATTTTTTTTATCGTGCGTTTTCCTTTCGCACACATTGGATCCAGAGTCCAGACTCTTGAAAACATTGACAAGAAAAAGTACTCCTGATTCAATCGGATTTTTGCTTGAATCAAAACGAAATCCGCTTAAATTAAGAGGCTTGGTTCTTGATTTAAGCTAGACTCTGATTGAATCCAGAGTACTTTTTCTTGTCGATGTTTTTAAGAGTCTGGAATCCAGATCCAATGTGTTTTTTTTATAGTGTAAGAATCTATGTAAAACATGCACTGGAAAAAAAAAACACTTTTTTTTTTTCCAGTGCATAAATTATTACATTATACGAGAATAATTACCATAAACGAATAATTATGACCGTATACATTTAATCGATTTCTACGAAATGAAAAATCGCGTCGTATAAATTAAGTCTCAAGACATTTAAGCATTTTTCAGGTACTTTGAAGCCTCGGCACGAACCGCCCCCGGAAACGATCCGACGGGCATTAAAGCTCGCGAAAATGATGTAAACACGGCGAAACATCACCAGCTCCTGATAACGTCGTCATAAGGGCGATGGTGACAAGCGAGCAAGTGCATGAATAACCTTAGCGGGCTCAACCCCCGGCCCTCCCCACCCTCCGGGGCTGGGGTGACACGACAGGCCGCGTCGTAAAATCGGGGAACGAAGGAATCGTAAGGCCGGATCGGCGTATCTGCACGTTCCCGGGCGGCCGGTAAGTAGTTCGTAACTCGTGAAATCTTATTTAAATTTCAGGGCGTCCCGGGGCGCCTTTTTACGAGAGCCCTCGCGAGGGCGCCATAACTCAAGGGTGCATACAGGCGATAAAAAGCTGACAGAAAATATCCGCGAGCGCTCCCCGCGGAGCCGGAGGGAGTTAACTACCCCCAGTCATGATCCGTGGGGGATGACACGGCTAGGCACCGCTAACAAGCACCCAGGCCCGCCGTTGCCGAAATGCCGATACTCGAACAATGAGGCTCTGGGAAATGTCTAGATGGAGGGTAGTATCATAGCCGTCCTTTGAACGGATCTCTCTCCGTTTTTCGAAAAGTTGCTGATAAGAATCTAGAATACGTTGGATATACTGGAAAAAAAAAACACATTTGATCTAGAGTTCACACGAAAAAAAAAATCTCGGTGTATTTACTAAAAAAAGGGTAAAATTACCAAGAATTCAGGGTTCTATTTGATCCCAGTTTTTTCTTGGTAAAATTACCATTTATGGAATTGGTAATTTTTCCGAGAAATCTTGGTAAAATTATTGAACATCCTCGGTAATTTTACTGGACCTTGGTAAAAATGCCGATATTTTTTATCGACTGTGGTAGAATTACCAAGATAAAATGGCAAAGTTACCGGGAATTGATTACCAATAAAAGTGGTATTCTTACCTGGAAAAATAAGTAAAAATACCGGTTTTTAGGTAAGCTTACTAGTCTGTCTTAGTAAAATTACCAACAATCGGTAAAAAAAGTGAGATGGTAAAGGTACCAACGGACCTTGGTAAAAACACCGAGAATTTTTTACAGTGTAGACGTCCCTTGAACGGATCCTCTCTCCGTTTTTCTAAAAGTTGCTGATAAAAATCTAGAATATGTTGGATACACTGGAAAAAAACACATTGGATCTAGAGTCCAGACTCTTGAAAACATTGACAAAGAAAAGGAATCTTAATTCAATCAGATTTTAGCTTAAATCAAAAGGGAATCCGCTCAAATTTAGAGGCTTGGTTCTTGATTTAACCTTAAATCTGATTGAATCAAAGGTATTTTTTCTTGTCGATGTTATTAAGAGTCTGGACTCTAGATCCAATGTGGTTTTTTTTCCCCAGTGTAAGAATCGACTAGTTGTATTTGTGCATGAAGTCGAATCTTTGAGGTAAATTTTATAATTATAAAATGAAGATACGCCCCTTTGTCCGGAGGAAGGGTGGTTGAATGGAAACTTGATAGTGAATTTTCTTAAAAACAAACACTTCTTACGAAAAAATCTGGTATTGATCGATTGCTCTTGAGATCTTTTCTTCTCAGCCACTGCAGGTAGTACGGAGACAAATCGTAGTTTCCTTTAAAAAAAAAGAGACTAAACTGCAACATTGCTAAATTTTCCATCGCAACTTGTATTTTCCTTCGGAAGTTTTCGAGTAAGCGATTACTACCAGAGTTTCTCGTATGATTTTTTTCTCTTCTTTTATTTTTTTAAAGAGTCATAAATATAATTTTCTTGGAAATTTTTAGAAGAAACGGATAAAATTCGATGTTTCCACTGAGGCTATATGGATTACATTTTGCAATAAGGAACCACTATTCCTAGCTCTCCCATAAAAGCACATATCTGCGCAAGGAAACCAATGGCATGTATGTTGTTTCTAAAATGTGCCAAAAATAGTGGTTCCTTATTGCAAAATGAGATCCATATAGAACTACGTTCAAACGAATTTGATCAAAAGGTACAATAAAGCACGCAAAACTTATCCATATAGTTCTTTTTAATTTAATTAACTTGTACGTAATTCATTTTTGCATAAGTACGTCCTAATGCGATAAAAACTTCAGTGGGTTGCCAGAAAATTCAGTCGGATGAAATTTGGCAACTTTGGAATATTTCCGTGTCGTTTTACCTCAGCGCAGTAGAATCGTAACATGTTTTTGGAAAGTCTAGAAAAACCAGGGAAAGACTGAAATTTACACTATGGAATCTTGAAATGTTTTCTTTCAGTCGAAACATTGTAATTAGATGAAGGATGCAGGTTATGAGCGTGTGAGGTGACATTCTGGAAGTAATAGAGTCAATGTCGTATAAAGCATTCTTTTGGGGTACTTTATAAAGAACATTTACAGAGGTTGAAGGCCATAAATAAGCACGTGACCGCCATAAACAACGTAAGAAACAAGATGGATATTTTTCCGTGAACAAAGTATGCGTACTACATTTTTCGCGTGTGCTTGATAATTTTAAAATCACACAGTAGGTACACGAATTGGATCCTTTTAATTAGGAATTTCAACCTGGAAATTTAATTTTTTTTCAATTTTTTTTTGGTTCAGAAATCACTAGCCCTTGGCATCTATCTTTGTAGAGCTTCCATAGTTATTGCATTCTATCAAAGCAAGCATTCTATCATTTTTCTAGTTATTGCATGTCAATATTTTAAATTTTAAAATTCAAGAACGTTTTTAGGGTTTTGGCCTTCGCTCAAAACCTATTAACAACGCGAGGGCCATTAACAACATTGTATTTTAGAGCTCAATAGCACATTTTAGTCAATTTTCCCTACCGGAAGGTATACACTCAATCGTGTTCAAGTCACGAAGAATTTAGAAGCATCTATGTATATTTCGGCGATGTATACTCGCGCGGTTTGTTGCGAGTGTTACATATATTTAGTTGGTTATGTTTCACGTGAAAGTCTGAAATTAGTACATTGTCACAAGTTACATTCAGTCTTGTTCTTCAATTTAATCTTGTGTAATGGTCTCTCGTCCAGTCGTTTTCCCCAAGAAACAGTTCAGACGAAACAACCCTAAGAAAAATGTTCCAACTTACTATCTCCCGCGGAAAGACTTTCTTGGAAAATGAGCCAAAAATTTCTTTCAAGAGCGGATATACTAGTTTTTTTTTAAAGTATTATTCAATTGGAATTTTTTTTTCAATCGAAAATTTTTCGCCGCACAATTATCATTTGAAAATGCAACATGGCCCTGACCTTGCTCGCTAAGCCACGTTCCTGTATAATGACCAATTCGCAACAACGAGTAAGTCATTTTGCCATTAGCATGCAGGTCGTTTTAACTAGAGTACACGGAGAAAAAAAACTCGTGCGTGGGACCTGAAGTTTAGGTCATATGGATCTCTGAAGTTTTCAGACTGAGCATCTGAACACTTTAGGTCTAGCTGCCGAAGTTCGGATCATACATCTGAAACTTTAGTTCTTACATCTGAAGTACTTCAGATGTGAGAACCGAAGTACTTCGGATGTGAGAACCGAAGTACTTCGGATGTGAGAACCGAAGTACTTCAGATGTAAGAACTGAAGTTTCAGATGTATGATCCGAACTTCAGCAGCTAGACCTGAAGTGTTCAGATGCTCAATCTGAAAACTTCAGAGATCCATATGACCTGAACTTCGGGTCCCACGCACGAGTTTTTTTTCTCCGTGTAGCTAGATGAGAAGAGTACGGACATGTCAAAAGATAGAATTTTGAGGGCCCAAAATAGTGGCCAATCTCCTAACGCGAAAAAACTAGAAAACCACCGCTGACAATCTGATTTCATTATTAAACCAGACTGACCAAGAATGTCTATAAATGAGAGTGTTCTCGCAAAAATGGGTTGTAAGTAAAAACTGAGTCAAATACGTGCTTTACAAATATCGGGTCGGAGCCGTTATTATAATAATAAACCATGCTGATAATTTTAGTTCATAGGTTGGCTGCTCTTTTTGGCCCTAAAAGCTCCATAACCTAACCTCCAAAATTGGCGATGTGTCCGTACTATCTCTATATAGGTACTCTTGTTTTAACTCCTCTCTTTGTGAGTAGTAAAAACAGGGAATTGTGACAAGATTCGGCAACATGTAACGTTCATAACTCATCCGCCAACATCCGTCTCTCGTCGCCCAATACGAAATCAATTTATTCAATTAACATAATGTTTCTTTATCCCCTCCCGGGTCCCTCGCCACCGTTTTCGTCTTCTTCAAGTTTCCGCGTGCGTTTCTTTAATTTCCTTCCTTTTTCCACCCCTCCTTTTCGGTAATCTTATTGGAGCTTTTTATTTCAGGAACCAACCTTTTTTCAGGGTTGGTTTAGCAATGTGAAGTTCGAGGGGAAGGTTCCGGCAATAAATGTGAATTGCATGTATGCCCCGGCTGAGTGGAGGGTGTCCTAACTGAACTGAGGATAAAAGTTTTCCGGGGTCGTTGAGTGAAGTCTGTCTTGCCCCAAGCAACGAGCAGAAGAAAATATTGGCCTCTTTCTATTCAGTGTATTCATTGAAGGTGAAATTAGAGAGACTCGTACAAACATGTATGATCAAGAGTACATAACGTGCATGATCAAAAGTCCGAGACTCTATTGCCGCGTTTTTGCGATCGTTTAACGTCATTCATATTTCCTTAACAGACTGCGTTTCGCAATAACCTGAAATGTTCAACATGTTTTATGTCTAAAGGTGTCTTTCAGTGATTTATGGCAAATTTAAAACTTACGTAATCTCAGCAATGTGGCAAAATAAATAATTCCCTTTCGCAAATTCGAACACAAATTATTTAATCCACTCCACTTTCCTTAATTTTAAAAGCAATTCATTATTTACTCAGTGCTGTAATAAAATTATCGCTAATTTTATAGCATTTACAAAGAATTAACGTAAAATTTAGTTTGATTCTGTGGCGTCTGGAGAAAATTCTCAACATGGTAAGGAAGAATCCCCCCGCCCCCCCGCCCACAAAAGGAAACAATAACACAAAACTAGACAACAATGCCGATTGCCTCCTCTGCAAAGTGAAGCGTAATATAATATGTACAGTAAGATTTGGGATTTTTATTTTCTTCAATGACAAATATCGATCTTTGTCATTTTTCTCCACAATATTCTTTTCCTCATTCTTAAAATTTCTATAAGCGGTTAACGTTTCGTTTGTTGCAATGCGAGTAAATAAAAAATGGATTGCATTTTGCAAAAAGGAACCACTAGCATTGCAACGTTGCCAAGATTGTGCAACTTCTTTTGTCTTGGAGGAAAAACCCGATTATCCATTAACAGTTTCTATTTTACTCGCTAAAAACTGACAATTTAAGACCAAAATTACCATCTAAATTTCATAGTTTTTCACGATTTCCGAAATTTTATCGCTAAAGATGAAGTTGCACAATCTTAGCATCATTGCAATGCTAGTGGTTCCTTTTTGCAAAATGCAATCCAATTACAATAGACGAAAAAAGTAACACGAACAAAAATACACATGTTCTTGAGAATGTAAACGTACACGTGGAATTTGGCTGCATTTTGCAGTAAGGACCACTATTTCCGCTTCATTTTAGAAACAACATATGTGATATCAGTTTCCCTAGGCAGACAGATGCTTTCATAGATGAGTTAGAAATATAGTAACTTCTTATTAACCGAGACAAAACTTCTCGACCCAAATCTTCGGACAGAATTATACGTTTTATCGGTGTTTAATGTGAGAATAAAATAATAAATAATGAATGAAAGATATACTCATTTCGAACCGAGAGACTTCCTCTTTTCGTCAAACTTTGCAACAGCCCTCTTTGGATGCGGATGTTGGCCTTTGCCGGGCTTTTGAAGTTCAAGACTTCAAGAGGGACATAACTGTGAGGAAATTAATTGACCAAGAAAGGAAGGAGCTTCAAACTGTAGCGGGTGTCTTCGAGACGTTTTAATTAAAGGAATTTTGGAAATGAGAGCGTCATGAGAGGTTAAGCAGGTTGCCCAATAGTGAAGAAATCTCTATAGCCAGCTGAAGAATGGATACAAATTAAAATCAGCTCATCATTCAAATTCTTTTGGCGTCGATTCGGAGTAAAATAGTGGGCTCAATTCAAACATGGTTGATTTTAAAAATTGAAACAAAAATAGAAAAATAAATAAAATTAGATTTAATAATTTGCCCAAATAAAACACCCAAAATTAAGATTCAGGTAAGTCTTAAATAAAATTTATAAATTCTAGAAATTTTTTCAACAATGATTACACCACACATGTAAGCCAAAAGAATCACAGTTCCTCTTATACATAACATTTATACTTTCGACTTTTGTCTCCTTTTAATGACGTAACGGTCAAGTTTAAAATTTGGATGATTTATATTTTTTCATCATTTTCCCGATTACGTGACAGATGACTTTATCGTTGACTTTCCCACAACGAGCTCGCTACCAGTGACAGCCAATAAGTCAACCGATGGAGAAATGGTTGAATTTCCGAAGACTTTTTCAAACTCACCGAACTAGGTAAACAGATGTGTAGGAAAGAACAGACTGTCGTCGAAAAAAACTTTATTAAATACGTATATCAACCCCAATAAATTGAATTTAAATGTTACGAAACTTCAATTAATTGGAAGTGTCCATATCATCCAACAAATTGAGTTAGTACCACAATTTTAGGGGATCACCCGTAAAGTTTTTTTCGCAGTGTCATTTTTTGAAAAACTTCACTCATCCCTTTTGTCTTCCAAGCCCCTCGGTTGACATAATTGAATTTTGGGTTAATTTTCGCCGTGAATTTTTAAATTTTCGCGGTGAATCCATTTCCCAACGATGATCCTGAATCTGTGATCCTCATAGATGAGAAACTCCAGTCGTAGAATCGGCAACGCACAACGGAAGGAAAAAGACGACGACTAATTTTATTGTCAAAGTAAAGATAAAGTTGGAACGAAGCAATTCGAAACAATTTATGATTAAAAACCGCGATTTAACTCTTTCAATCTAAATAGACAAGCTGCTCCGGCATCAGCGATGAACGACCCCTCGGAAAATCCTCTCTTTCGCTTCCTCCTTCCTCCTCTCGTCCTCCTCCACGCCAATTCGCACTCGCAACTTTTTTTCGCCACTCATTCTTCATCGGGTTTCCTCCCTCCTTAGATTCTCGTCCGACCCGAGTCATTCTCACTGTCTTCATTTTATAACTTCTTCTAATATTTCTCGGGCATTAAATTACGCCAGCTCTCAGCCCCACTCTCGTCCGCCGTCCATCGCGCCCTAATCCGCGGTTTTTCGCCGCAGAAACGGAATTTAATTCTTGCTCCAGCTAGAAAGTTTTATTGTTTAAATTAACGCGAGTTTAGTTTCAATTGACGGCAAACAACACGGGAAAAGAGACGGACGAAAGGGAAGGGAAAATGGTGTCTTTGTCTAGACGTTATTAAGACGCAGTGTCGTGGCTGCACGGATTTCTTGTTTTTTGTGTTCTTGATACTAAGTACATTATGTGCAAAAAATAAAGGAATTGTTCGTTGAAATTTGGTGATTCAGGCGTCAGAACGGTTGCATAGTTGAATAAAGTCAACTGAACAAAATTATTTTCCGAGAGTAAAGCCACTTGTATGGCAGTATATTGTTTAACCATTGGTTTTCACCTTATTATTGACTCTTATAGTTTTTGTAAAGCGCATACTGAACTTCCATTAACCGGTGTTCTCAAAAATTAAGCAGCGCTTTACTAAAAGTAAGAAAATGCTTTAGAAAAGGTGCTAAATAGTGATCAAAATTTGTTTCAATGCAACCATTTTCGAAAAAAGAGTTGCCCTGGGAAAATTTAATTTTCAGCTTATTCTTAGCAACATCAGCCCATTTTTTCATGTACGATTGAACTCAATGTAATGTTTCAACTTTACTGAGGGAATTGCATCCATTAAAGTTGCGAAACCAGAAAGAAGGGAGAAAACCCATCCCTCCAATGAAACGATTCACTGCGTCAAATAACATTTCAGTGTTAGAAAGAAATATCCTAAGACAATACTTTTTTGTCGTCACGTAGAAAATGGTCCGTTGCTTTAAAGAGACTCATTGATCAATAAATTTATTCGAAAGTAGTCCTTTCCTTGACGCAACGAGTGTTTTTCATAAAACATTTGAAAACGGCTGAGGGAATAATTTTTATACTACCCATACTTTTTCTCAGTTTTTAAGCTTTTTTTCCGGGGAATCACAAAATTGTTGCTCGCCTCTTCCATGCCTTAGTAGATTCAGCTATTTTGCATGTGAAGACGTATGTCAAATCGAGCGTTTTTAAATTTTCACAGACACTTCATTTTCTACCAGAGTGGTTTTAGCCACTGCATGGTTGATAGTTGGTTATTATATCTAATGGCGTAACCACTAAATCAGTCTCTTCAGCCAGTTCGTCCGTACGTCAAGCTTCATGTAATCGTTCAACGGAGAAAAATCGACGGTGCAAGCGACTCCGAACCCACTCAACTCAAACACCGGTGCCTCATCATTGGAAGCGGAGGTCCATGTTGACTCGGTCGGGGCGTCCTTAAGTCACGCCTCATCTAATCGGTCAACGGAGAAAAATCGATGTTGCAAGCGACTCTGAATGATGTCAACCGCGCCGGGATTTATGGACTGTAATAACGGGCCCCGTATTAATGCGCCGGGATAAATTAATATCTTTATTGAACATATTCGCCCGGCAAAAAATGCCCGCCCCGTTATTAACTTTATCGATCCCCGTTTTTGTTTCGGTTTTTTGCGCTCGGAGCCGCGCGCCGGTCGCCATTACGGAATTCCTCCGACGAACCTTGCGGCGCCCAGCCGGTTTTTGCCGCATCGCTCTGTCTCGCCGAAGACCATCGTTTCCGCTCGTGCTGGCTCAGACATTACGTCATAAGTGCTGCAGAATTTCAAAAAATAGTAGAGATAGAAAAACAGGATTTTCCGAGGGAGGGGGGTAGCGCAGTGAAAACGGAAGAATATATCAAGAAATCGATGCAGAAAATTGAAGGTGTCCTCTGCATTTTCTTGAAGTAGTCGAAATATTTCAACTTTGACGTTTTTGGAGGGCGTTCACGTCCAATAAGCCTAGTTTTTTTGCACAGCACACGACTCGAGCAAAGTACAATTGGACTACATTCTGCCATCGGGAAGCATAATTTCTGGCTCATTCGTGGAAACACATACGTCTATAGGGAAACTTGTAGTATTTATGTTGTTTTCAAATAGGCCGGGAATTGCAGTTCCAAATTTCAAAATGCAGTTCAATTGAAATATCAGCTCTTTTTGAACTCATTTGTTTTTATGAAATCGTTTATGCTTAGTAACACCATTTTCAGTATGAGAAAGAAAAGGATTTAGCCAAGGTGTTATGGTTATCACTGCTTTATTTATTTTATAAATATTTTAAACGCTAAAGCTTTTCGGCTCGCGGCCATCATCAGAGCATAAAAAAGGTAAAAATCACAAAACTACAACAACTTTAACAAAGACTTAAAAAACATTATGCTGGTCACTATTATTGACAACAGCAGCTTTATTATTATAAAGCAGTGATAACCATAACACCTTGGCTAAATCCTTTTCTTTCTCATTTGTTTTAGTTCCCGTCTTGAAAATGAAAAATGGAATCGGGTCAAGTTTCACTCTCCTTTTGAGCCTGATTTAACTACATTTCAATCACTTGAGTCTAATTTATTAAATGACTCTAATTCACTCTAAATTGACTCCAATGGACTGTAATTGATCTTAAATTGACGCCGCAATTATCTAAAAATTACTCAAATTGATTCTGAAATACATTCATTGTCTCCAAGTTTGAGATTCGTTTTACTCAATTTTCGAAATCGGAAAAGATCATCACTTCCTCACATAGTATGAAAATCCCGTAGTTTTTTATAATCAAAATGCCCAATTTTTCTAACACGTTGGGCGCCAAATCAGGCTTTGAACTTGTGTAACACGAATTTTTTTCGTGGTGGTATGTGTTGCTTATGCGGCCAACACTGTGAAATCCACAGAAATTGCGCCGAATTGCGATCAAACTTTGAGCCAAAAATACTAATGACCAAGTAATTTTATATTTTTTTTATTATTTCACAAAAATTTAACTTCTTTTTTATTTCAACACCATGTGATCAAAGACGCAACAAACAAGGTGGCTAGAGAGAGGAAAGACCTGAAAAACTAGGGAAGGAGGCCAAAACGATGTATAAATTATGAATAAATACCGTCCACAGAAATGGCGAAATTTTATGTACCTCATCACACAGTATCAGCTTGTTTTGACTAGAAACTCCACGTAAAATTAGCGGTCACGAAAACTCGGAAGTCAAGAAATTTTATTAAAAATGGTCCCCAGAACGATTGGGAAAATGTTGGAGATTTCTAATGCCAAAAATTCCTTTACATCCACATTTTGTATCCACCCTCAACAGTACAAAGACATTGCAGCTCGTCTCGACCAAATAAATTGGGAGGAAAAAGCATTTACAAGAACTTCAAGATCAAAAAAATTTCTCAAAAGTGGTTAAGGGAAAAAACCTCGTGAAGTCAGATTTTGTGCTTTTAAACTGTATCCACCCTTAAAAATACACAGGCACTCAGCATATCAAGGAAGCTTAAAATTAATTCCAACCGACGACTCCGGGAGCAGCAGCAGCTTTCTTTTCCTCCATCCGAGTCCCCCCCTCCCACCGTAAACTAAACGACACCCATCCAAAACTCCATCGAAAATCTCGATAAGCGAAGCCGGAGTACGCGACTCGGAGACCTTATTTGGGGGCCCGTGCAGTGCGCTGCGCTGTGTGCACGCTCCCGTAATGTAATTCATGATCCGAGGACAAGCGTACACACATCGACTTGACAGGCCCCCTCCCCCCACCCCCCTGCGCGCTCGTCACACCTCGCACCTCCGCCCGACATGCGACACCCGCCCCGGGACACGGCCCCGGCTAATTCATTTTCCGACGGGATGGGACCCAAGATCCCTCGCGGAAAAAGTGTCCAGGGCTTTCCCGGAGCGAAGCGTCTCGCGGCTCACCCGAGGCGTATTAGCATCTGATTTACATTTGTTTTGACTCCCGAGGGATCCGGGCGCGAACTTTTTCCACCGCCGCTACCGCCGACGACCCCCCCCCTCCCCCCGCAGAAATGTCCCCCGCGGTCTGAAAGGGTGACTCTGATTGCCCGCATCCAATTTAAACGGGAATTATCGATCCGGGTTGCCACCTCGGGCGCCGGAATAATCCGACGTGCGAAATGAGAAACGACGTATGAACCTTACGACTTCGTTCCTTTATTTTCATTTAATTTAAAAACGTTAAATTGTACGATTTCAAATTACTAAGCAACGCTTTCAAGAGCATAAATATTGATTGTTTTTCTCGTTTGTTTATGTTTCAGGTAAGCAAGTTTGTCTTCTTATTCGCGGAGCCAAAAAGGACGAGTGAGTTCAAACGGAATATCTATGCTATTAATACAATTTTTCATTGAAAATAGTGAAACACTGGAAAAGAAACACATTGGATCTAGAGTCAAGATTCTTAAAAACATCGACAAGAAAAAATACTCTTGATTTAATCAGATTTAAGGTTACATCAAGAACCAAGCATCTTAATTTGAGCGGATTTCCTTTTGATTTAAGCTTAAATCTGATTGAGTCAAGAGTCCTTTTTCTTGTCAATGTTTTCAAGAGTCTGGACTCTAGATCCAATGTGTTTATTTTTCCAGTGCATTGTCGAATTTCTTCCAATGTAGTACGAACTCTGGGTTGTCATTTTCGAGTAAAATTACCCCATTTTCAGCCTCTGTAACCCTCAATTGGACGGATTTAAATCGAGAGGAACTATATCCACTCCAACGTGAGCCCTTACATCTATATAATTACACGTCTGACAGGACCCATGTCACAATAAATATAATGCCTTTTAATGTCCTGTGTGTGCCTGTGTGTCCATTTCAAACCAAATTCTATGTTCGAATAGATAATTTATTTACATGTTAAAAGCCTCAATGCAGGTGTATAACCTCGGTTCGACGAATACTACGAATATAACCTGCGGTATGTAAAACTGGTAAAGGAAAACTTTCACGAATTTCCTCAAAATCAAGAAAAAATCTCACAATTCCCCGAAAAAAAAACAACTTTCCTTAAAAATAATTAATTTCACTCAGAAATTTGGCAATGCGCTTTTAAACTTGGTATATATTGAAGTATCGCCTAACATATTTGCTCTTCGAAATTGCACGAGGGATACGTATGACCCAACGTGAATTCTCGAAGTCAGCACCGTAACAAGATATAATCATTTACAATGAACATGTTTAAAAGGCACGTATACAAATGGTGTCATTTCTATGATGTGACTTCCATTTTATCTGTGTTAAAATACTTGTTAACCTCTCGTTTACTGGTTGATTTTCAATTTTCTCGTCGTGTGGATCATTTTCTTCGTAAGGTGTGAAGGAAAATCATGTCACTTTTTTTCCCCCTAGGCCTGAAATCGTCTAGTGGTCTATTTCTGAACATCTATACGGTTAGTTTCCGAGGCACGGCTTAAAATGCTAATTTTCGGCAAATCCGGCAAGCTTTTTCATGATTAGGGTAGCGCGATTGCGGTAACGCGACCGATCCCGAATATTAGACCTGACTCCAATAAAAGCGACTGCCGTAATGCATTCGATCTGGAGTTTTTACAGCGGAGGGCCGCGCAGGGAGAGTGGCGGAGCTGAATTTTCTTTTTTAATGGCGGCGGGCCTAATTCAATCATTTCTATGCAGGCGCCGCGATGAGGAGAAAAAAAGCGCATCACTCTTTCGTATTCCATTAAAATAATGCGGCGCAATTTGAATGCGGACTATCGTTTGCGTAACTCTCGACGATTCGCTCCCGCCGTAATGCATTCGGGAACGGATTGGACGCCGGATTACGAATGCATTTCCGCCCGAGGATCAGTAGCTGCCAAAGTCGATTTCCGCGCTCTTCTCTGCGTCTGTTTGTTCGACAAACAAACCTCAACGTTGGACATTTTTTCCTGTAAGAGAACACGAAAGGTTCTTTCATGATCGCAGTACAATTCTCTCAAGTTAATTTTACGTAGTGTAGTTCACAGATTGGGTCGATCGGCAATGTAATGGCCAGTTTAACGCGCCTTCTCGTTGGCTGGATACTCCACGTGCTGCCGCGGAGTTGGTTTAGTTGCGTGACCCAACTGAACCTAACTTGCATCAGTAGCTGTCAAATTCGATTTCCACGCTCTTCTCTGCTTCTGTTTGTTCGACAAACAAACCTTCACGTTGGACAGTTTTTCCTATAAGAGAACAACAAAGGATCTTTCATGATAGCAGTAAAATTCTCCCAGGTTATTTTTACTCAGTGGTTTACGGAGAGAAACGATCAGCACGGTGATGGCCACTTTGATGCGCCTTCGTGTTGGCTGGATACCTCACGCGCTGCCCCCGAGTTAGTTTAGTTGCGTGACCCAACCGAACCTAACTTTTATCACCTCTTGTCGTCAAAATTTCAGGTTGCGAATGACGTTTACACAGCCTATACATGCCGTTTACATGGCTGTAATGAAAATTTACGCAAGTATGTATTACTACTAAAATACGAAAGCTAAACCAAGATTAAGATCAAAGATTAAGTCTCTTTCTAATTAGATATATGCAACTTTTCTTACTGTATATAGTTTTGATTTGTTTAAGAGTTACAAGCCGGACTATAATTATTTGACAGATGATACAATATTCTTTTTAAATCTGGAAAAACTACAGAGTTGTCGAGATCGTATGTACGACAAAACATTTTATACTTCAATTTTTTCCCTTTCACTTCTAATTTGTTGCATTGTTTTCCATTCATTTAATATTTCCTGTATAAGGACACTTGTACGAACTTTTTAAATAAGTCAAGATGGGACTTTTCATTTTTAATTTTGACTAATTCTTACTTTTTGAAAACTTGAGAGATTCTCATCAAAACTTTCATCTAGTGTTAAAATATAAATCCCATTAATCACGCCTTATTATATTTTCTCAGTGTTAACGTTCACTGAAGAAAAAAAAAACACATTGGATCTGGAGTCCAGACTCTTAAAAACATCGACAAGAAAAAATACTCTTGATTCAATCAGATTTAAGCTTAAATAAGGAACCAAGCCTCTTAATTTGAGCGGATTTCCTTTTGATTTAAGCTTAAATCTGATTGAATCAAGAGTCCTTTTTCTTTTCAATGTTTTCAAGAGTCTGGACTCTAGATCCAATGTGTTTTTATTTTTCCAGTGTTGCATATTTTACTAATTAGATCCCTATCTTTTTAACCAATTATTTACGAATAATTCGATCCCTAATTTTACGAACCAATTACATTTATCGGACCCGGAAAATTTTGTCAATGTTTATCTGGATCGCGAAGAAGGAGCCTCGTTGAACGCGTTAAATCGACCCGAGCATTCCGGGCAAGACAAGTAAATCCGCGGGGATAGTGCTCGACCCTCTCACCTGGCCGTCACCGTCGACTGCGAGGCGAACTTTTAATAAAGCCAGTCCTGCTCCGCTTGATATTTATTGTCATTAGAGTTCTCGCGCCGTTCTGCGACTGTAATGTCTGCCCCCTCGCCCACCCCCCTCCCGCCCGAACGCCACTCTTTGGCCCCTTAATAATTTATGCATTATTATGAGGTCGAGTTCGGATTTGTCCCAGTTTCGTGAGCAAATGAGATTTCGCCGCCCCTCCACCACCCCTCCCCCCGCCTCCCGCGAGCTTATGCATGCATAATGACGCGTTCCCGCGTTCGTCGGGAGGGAACGGGAGTAAGGGAACCCACTTTGCCGGCGGGAATCTTGCAATTCGGAAAGAAACCCGAGCGACATGCATCGCCCGATATCGATTTCCGGCCGTGATGGGAAACCGGTGCGTGTACTGTCGTCCGGGGAAAGAACCACCTAACTCATGTGGTAGCCCTGTGCAGATTCATGGTTTTTGTGAGTGTATCAGAGGACGGTTGGCAATTGAACGTCATATTTTTGAGAAAAAAAATTGTCAGTCGTTGACTCTGCCATTAGCACGACTGGCATGTTTTAGAGGTATTCAATGAGTTTTAATGATGAAAGATACAAGGACGCGGGTAATTTTCCCGAACAACGTTTTTTGCTACGCGCCGGTAGGTACCACGCCCCTCGCGAAAGGACCCGCGGTTTTTCCCAGAGGCGGATCCAGCAATTTGGCAACAACGGATTTCCTCCATTTAAACCTATGCTTAATAATCGATTCTTGTCGGAGCACCTGGCCCCTCCAAGAATCGATACTTTTCCATAGGTTTAGATGGAGGAAATCCGGTGTTGCCAAATGCTGGATCCGCCAATGTTTCCCGCAATTTCTTCGTAAATTCAGCTTAGCAAACATGTTAAGACGACCGGAAATGTTAAAACGTCCTCGATCTTGTACAGTGCTTATCTAGTGCTATCAATAAGATCTCTGAATATCTTCAGCCTCAAAAATGCGATGTGCACACTTAACGTGGCAAATCTTTTTGATGAGGCACACGAAGCTGCTTTAGCTCATAAGTCACACTCGAAATAACTTCAAGTATGTATTTTACCTCAAGCGAGGAAGGACAACTTGTGAATAGGGGGAAAAGAAGGAAGGAGTCTTAGAAAAAAAGAGGCTTAGAAGAGGATGCTTGAGGGAGATTTCTTAAGACCCTCTTCAGACTGACTTGAAGAGTAAAGACCTTGGAGTTAGAACTTGGGAGTCTCAAGAAGCAAGCTAGTGCTTTGTCATACGTCCAAGTTTATGCAGGCCGCTGGAGGATGTCTGGATTTGCCGACCCTCATTTACGGAAGCAGGGTCCGAGATATTCGATGTTCGATGCTAGTTATCTTTGTAGAATTATGAAATGTATAACCATGGCTCAACTTGGAAACGACACTGAAAAAAAGATCTCGGTGTATTTACTATGAAAAGGGTAAAATTATCAAGAATTCAGGGTTCTTTTTGATCCCAATTTTTTCTTTGTAAAATTACCATTTATGGAATTCGTAATTTTACCGAGAAATCTCGGTAAAATTATTGACTTTCTCGGTGATTTTACTGATCCCCGGTAAAAACGCCAATATTTTTTATCGACTGTGGTAGAACTACCGAGATAAAATGGCAAAGTTACCGGGAATTGATTACCAATAAAAGTGGTATTCTTACCTGAAAAAACAGTAAAAATACCGGTTTTTAGGTAAGCTTACCAGTCTGTCTTGGTAAAATTACCAATAATTGGTAAAAAAAGTGAGATGGTAAAGGTACCAACGGACCTTGGTAAAAACGCCGAGAATTTTTTTTCAGTGTAGTTATCTTTGTAGAGTTATGAAATGTATAACCATGGCTCAACTTGGAAACGACTTATCTCGATTGTGATGTTCCGAAATGTCTTTCTCTGTGCTCTCGATATGTTACGAATCAACTTCATCGCTTGAAATTATCAGATAGTTATAATCAAACGGACCTGACAAATCAGGGAAATCTTCAAGGTAAATATATTTATTTTCCAATCCTACGTATGTAAATCAAAAGGAACAATATCCAATGTGACATGAGCCCGGTTATGCATGTCTTCATATTAATCTCAGGGTTCATATCAGAATGGACATAGTTCCTTTTGATTTAAATACGTCCAATGGGCCTGTTGCAAACTTTTGCTAGAGCAAAAATAAGATTTGTTTCTTGTAGATAATGCCTCATAACTTCACAATCTGCGTAAGAAATTTGCGTTTTTTTAAGCTTCCCGCTTCAAAAACGATACTACGGCACAGGTGAACATTTTGTTAGAGGAGTCGCTCCATCGTCGGCGATACTCATCAATTCATCATGGCCGACGCTTGCGCGCAGTTCCGCGCGTAATTCGAGGAGAGTTCAAGGTCAATCAATTCGGGCGTGGAAAATATGAACGTTAACACACCGATTGTTATCTGGTCTCATCCAGTTCAGGTGTTATCTCGTCCCATCAAACGTGTTTTGGCGGACTGGCGTCGGCCATGATGAGTATTGTCGCCAATGGAACGACTCCTCTAACAAAATGTTCACCTGTACCGTAGTATCGTTTTCGAAGCGGGAAGCTCAAAAAACCGCAAATTTTCGCAGACTGTGAAGTTATGAGTGCATTTCAGACTTTGCCGATGCGCTCATCGTGATTTTTGAGGCATTATCTATAAGAAACAACTCTTATTTTTGCTCTAGCAAAAGTTTGCAACAGGCCCATTAAGAGATGGACTGAGTTTCCCCTTCATTTTAGTGGTTTTGCAATTTTCGATCAAGAGGAAAATTTCCTTGAGAATCCAATCGAATGTCCATGTCCGTACGTTGGACCGTTTAACTTCGCGCATGGGATTCAAAGTTCATCTCATGCACTGCCGCGCAACTCAAAAACGCACGGCCATTTTACATTTTTGGAAACAATGGGCCTGTTGCAAACTTTTGCTAGAGCAAAAATAAGAGTTGTTTCTTATAGATAATGCCTCAAAAATCACGATGAGCGCATCGGCAAAGTCTGAAATGCACTCATAACTTCACAATCTGCGTAAGAAATTTGCGTTTTTTTAAGCTTCCCGCTTCAAAAACGATACTACGGCATAGGTGAACATTTTGTTAGAGGAGTCGCTCCATCGTCGGCGATATTCATCATGGCCGACGCTTGCACGCAGTTCCGCGCGTAATTCAAGGAGAGTTCAAGGTCAATCAATTCGGGCGTGGAAAATATGAACGTTAACACACCGATTGTTATCTGGTCTAATCCAGTTCAGGTGTTATCTCGTCCCATCAAACGTGTTTTGGCGGATTGGCGTCGGCTATGATGATTATTGCCGACGATGGAACGACTCCTCTTACAAAATGTTCACCTGTGCCGTAGTATCGTTTTTGAAGCGGGAAGCTCAAGAAACCGCAAATTTCTTACGCAGTTTGTGAAGTTATGAGTGCATTTCAGACTTTGCCGATGCGGTCATCGTGATTTTTGAGGCATTATCTATAAGAAACAACTCTTAGTTTTGCTCTAGCAAAAGTTTGCAACAGGCCCATTTACCATAGCAGAGAAACTTGTGTGCCTTGGGACGATATTTTTAGAGAATTATTTCGCAAATACTATCAAGAACTTAACCTGAAAATTTGAGGTGCGTATGGGTAAAACGGTTCATATTTTATAAAGTGCTTGGTTCCAAAAAACGAGGGATAATCTTGATGGATTTACGGCGTTCTTGCTTGGCACGGCGGTGTACACCTCTAAAATTTTTGGACAGTGCATCCAAAATCTTGAGGTCCTGTTGCCGAAGTTTCGATCGCTTATCTGAAGTACCCCGGTACTTCGGTTGAAACTTCCATGGAGTCGACCTTCTTATCGAAATACTTCAGATGAGTGACCCAGATTCCAGCAGCTGGACCTCAAGTTTTCAAATGCCCTTTCCGGAACCTTCAGAGATCTATATGACCGGAACCTCGAGTCCCACGTCCCACGTACGAGGTTTTTTTTTATTTTTGTATTTCGAGCATCGTGTGAAACTTGCGTTATTTTCTAAGTAACACAACCGGTAAAAGCGAATTTACTTCTCAATTGACACAGCCCTGTGTTTTTCGAGCCGAAAGGGATTGTCACTCAGACTCTCCCGGGGGGCTTTTGTAAGTGTTTGTCTCTTTTGCGCGCTCACGGGCGAGAATAAATTTCAATTATCCGAAAAGGAGGAAAAAAGTCCCCGCCTCGGCTTTCAATCACGGCTCAATTAACCAATAAAAAGACACAAGAGGCACGCCCCGAGTTGAAAGGGCCGAGGAAGTCGGGGTACGCTCTCTCCGCTCGGGAAAAAAAGGAGATTAATAAAACGGGGAAAATAATCAAAAGGATATTATTTATTGTAATACTACCGAGTTGGAGCAAAATTGATTGTTCAAACAAAACCGAGGCCGCGCGCATACACACACCGGCGCATTTGTCATCATCGAAACACATGCACGTTTGCACACACTCTACTCTCGCCGCCGCCCCCCCCCCCCCCCCCCCCCCCCGCGTGTGCCCCTCGGCGGGCACTCGACGCTCCGCTACTTTCCCCCGAAAGTCATCATCCCAACGGAGCGTGATTAACACTTTTCACAGAGTGTGATAACCGTGCCCATCGCCCGGGAACAAAGACTCAAACTGGTGGAAGGTGGAGCATCGATGCCGAATCACCGTCTGTTTTTAGGGTAACTGACAGGTGGATCGATTTCTGCAGAAGAGAACCAAGTTTTGTGGAATTAAAGAGCTCTGTTTCTGTAGAGTTTTTTCTTTCTTTTTTGTTAGGAAAATTTTTCTCATCGAAATTTTATTTTTTGTGAATTCAGGGTTGCCACAGTCAGGGCATACCGGAAAAACCGGGAAATGTCAGGAAATTTTTAAAAGTCAGGGAAAACCTGGAAATGTTAGGAAAAATGACGAAAATTTTAGGGAAAAATCCTGAAGTCACCTTCATTGTTCTCTAGAAAATGTTGTTGTTCTCTGTTTCGAACAACAACTTTGCCTGAAAGGTATTTCCAATGATGTATTTTTCACCATTTCAATTGTCAGGGAAGTTCACCAAAATGGATCAGAGAAATCAGGGAATTGTCAGGGAATTTCATCTTCTAAATTCTCTGGAAACCCTGAAATTGGAAAAGCTTTGTTTTTTTTTTTTTAAATCGAGAAAGTCGAGTTTTAAAAAATTTGCAAATAGTTGGTTATCTGGAGAGATTTGCTTTTCGGTGATCGCTAAAATCATGAAAATCGGTCCAGAAGATTGCTAGAATGACCTCGGAGAAGAAATGGACTTTTGAGAAGCCAGAGAGCTGATAAGGGAAGAAAGATTAACAAGGATGAAAGGTTTTATTTCCCACAATACACTGACTCCACGACTGTCGGATGCACAACCGTGGTGGATGGCGTCAAACTTTGTGCTCATTGAGAGGCTTTACCTTAGTTCATATTAATGGTATAAACCTAGCGCTTTAGCAAATTTAATACTTTTATGCCATTTTACAAGACTCGACAATTTAAACCCGATAATTCAACTAATCTAGCTGTTCATCACAAACTTAATAATGTTTTATAGAATTTTAACAGGTACACTTACGATGAAAATTGCTGAGAAAAAAATTACCAAAGCAATGATACATTCGGGTACTCGATACCTTCAACTGTGAGGGAAAAACCGCGCAAATACTATGAGTTTTCCAAGCAGATAAGCGTGTTTGACCGGCGCAGCAGGTGAATTGACGTTTTCCAAAATCCGGCAACCGTGCGCGAATGTATCAGAGACACGGAGCTCCCCGTCCGTATCTGCACTCCAATCACCGCCCGTGTATATTGCATATATTTTTTCTTTTTTTGTATTTTTTGTTTTAAGTACTTCCGTGTCTGTCCCTCCACCCCTCCCCGGTTCGGTTCTTACAGCCGGGCGTATTGTGAGCGGAGCTCCATTATGGACTGACGATGTCATACTGCGGATACACAATTAATTATAAGAGGCGCCACATGGAAAAAAACAGGATTTACCTTGTGGCTCCGTTCATTTTTCCCACCGTTCGTTCGTGTACTATTCCTCCGTCAGTAGCGTGGCGTGAATTGCGATATATCGATTGATATGCCATTTAAACCTATTGTAAAGAATCGATTATTAAGGTGTTCGCTCCGAACGCCCTGTTTATCGATCCTTTTCCATATGTTTAAATGGCATATCGATTGATATATCGCAATTCACGCCACGCCACTGTCCTCCGTTACTTTCTCGCCTGCGTCCCGCTTTCTCCTTCCATTCTAAATGTAAACTTATTGACTTTCAGTCCAGGTTCGGCCAGCGGTCAGAGTTTCCGACTCTAGGCCAATAGGTCACGGGCTCCAATCACAATACTTCCGTGCTAAGGAAAAACGCCGTACGAGCATTTGAATGTTGCCAAATTACCTCTCGGTAAATATTTATTTTTGAAGAAAATTATGAGTATTTGTCTTTGAAATTATCAGATGTCTTAGATTTAAGTGCGAACAAATTTCTCTGGAAATCGAGGAAGAATGAACTGGAAAATTCTCTCAAAAAATCGTGTTTTGTCAAAGACAATTTGGCAACGGCTGAAGGTTCATAGGGCGTTTTTCCTTAGCACGGCAGAATAGCCGCGGCGAATTCATGAGATGAGTCTGTAAATGATGGATTGATGGCGCATATAAAAGTAGATAACACTACTATTTCACCCAAGACAGTACCAAGGACAAAATCTTGGAATTTGTTTTTCCCTCCAAATTCCAATCATCTAATTTAACGGAACTGAGTGATTCCATCCAAAATTCGCACCACTTGTAAAGCGCAAGAATTCTTGAATAGAAGTCAGAATGTAGGAGTTTTTTCACGTTAATGTTGTGAATTTCGAAAATTTACGAAAATGCAACAAAATTTCACATTCATTTTTTGTAACAAATAACTCTTAGAACATATTTTCCATCTGTTGAGAATTTAATTTATCAAGCACGTAGAACATTGCGCTCTTCACTGTTTTATATAATATAAAATATATACACCCTTTTTTAGGGTCATTTCAAAATTACGCCAATTCATAACCACCTGATCGATTGATAATAGTCTTCGGGATGATTTTTGAAAATTTTAAACAAAAATGGAAGACTTATTCAAACATATTTAGTACTCGCAGCGAATAAGGTCCATTTATTTAAAATCTCCATTTAGGACTCACCGCTTCGGTAACACGACAATGTGTCCCTTTCATACGCTCTATTTGAAATCTGAATTGGAATTGAAATATCTATTTTTACTGACAGTACAAGTTCACCTAGTGGCCAGCGCACACAACTCCAGGTCAATAGGTCACGGGCTCGAAACTTATTAGCGGCAGCTAGAATTCATGAGACGGGTCTGTGAATGATGGGCGCGTATCACAGCGTATAACAGTTACATTTGGTGGAACGAGAAATAACATGTGAGTGCGCTTTCAAATAATGATGATGCAATCTAGCAGTGCAACCATTCTGAAAGAGTTGCTGCGGCCGCTGTCAGCGAGTTTATCTCGTTTTTATTTCTAGTTAGTGGAGTGAAAATAAAAGCTTCATTGCGCCTTCAAAAACTGACCATGTGACACAGCACTGCTACCAAGTTGAAAAGTAGGTAATGTTAATGCTACGTAAGTCTTAGCCCATGCACACTGCACAGCAAGTAACTATAAAAGCTTCCTTTCCATCTATGAAAGCGAAGTGCTAACGAATCCCTTAAATTCCCGCATTTTAGACGTACTTTCTTTCAACATTTACTCTGTATACTTGTCACCAAGTAAAATTACGCCACCGTGCTTGAAAGGAGTTGTGACTGTTTTAGAATTCAATGAAATTTGCTTATTTTCAGATAAGACGAAAGATTTGTAGTAGAAGCGTCAAAAATTACTTAATGACCTATGGTATTTGACAGTATGCTCTAAGAATAGAATCTACCTTAAGGAAATTCTGACATAAATCAGTGAATTTTAATGAATGCAAGAATGAGCTATAATAATCATATTTCGAGATGTAACTATGTGCTGTGACTCATTTTTATAAACAATTTAGGCATAGGTTACAGTGAGATACACGATTGTTGGGCATATGGTCAAGCCGTGGAAAACACTGCATGTATATTTGGTTGTTGAAGATTATTAAGAGTGCTCATCCTTGAAATTATTTTGTACTCTAGATTGAATTAGGAATGTAATTATTTGAAAATTCAATAGAAAAATATTTGCAAGTTTATTTTAGAGAATTTGCGTTAGACAGGAAAAAATTGACGATGTCCTAATGTTTGTATGACATGTTTACTCAGCTTGGCAGTTAAAAAGGCGGTGGCATAAGAGGAGGAGTGGAGTTGAGTTATGCATGGAAAAATGTTGTATTCGATAGAATACATGTGTCAAAAACTGAGTTTTACACATCAACTATCATTACATGGCAACGAAACAAAAAAGATTTAACCGAGCAGCGAAACCTCTACAATGACAGCTATTAACCGGAAATCCACCAGCTGATGCGACTGGCGCCACATTTGACTCGTTCGGATGAACGACTCCGTGCTCGCTGAAACAAGGGAAGAGCCAGCAGAAACAATAACACACCCTGTTACTTCGTTCGTCACATGTTGGTGATGAGAGGAAATTGAATTAACATGACTGCTTGCGTGCACCGCGGGAAGTTCGTTTGGAAAATTAGATAACTCGATATGAAACATATTCAAAAGTGGCTGCGTTTGTCGGTTTAAACCACTTCATAGTGCCGGTCTCAAATCGTCGTTTTCCTCGAAAGAACGTAACTATATTTCAATGTTGCCTAATATCTCTCACAAATTGTGGTTTCATGAGGAGAAACTTGTGCATTTCTATCTGAAAATGTCCTTGATTTTTCTTCTGATCTCATTCAAAAACCCTAGGAAGATTGCAAGGGTACATTCTGATGAAAAATTGAATTGATGGAGTTCATTTTGCAACCTTGGAATGAAGTTACGTTCTTTCGTCCTGGAGACGACGACATGCGGCATTAAAATTGATGCATAAATTGTAACCACCTATAGAACTTTTAAATGAAAACGATCCATATTTTGGCAATCTTGTTTACTAAATCTTTGCGGTTGGATCGAGATATTAAGGGATCATATTATTGAGGAAATTTCCTGATGGGAATGCGGTTCAATGTTTTGCATATCCTTTCTCCCGTCATTGTGCCTTTGGTATATCACCTTTTTCAGAATCTAAAGTACCAATAGCACCATGAGACAGATGTTGTGTTCTTGAGGACATAGCAAAGAATCGTGAATGTCCTCGAATTTAATTACAAAATCGCAGTTTCTTATCAATTTGTGCTGAAGGATGAATGACGAAAGTTGGTTTCGAAATTCTCTGGAACTTTTTTTCCATTTATTCATTATTTTAATTGCTGGTGTTCCATCAATAGTTCTTTGAACTTCGGAGTAATATTGCATTAATTATTATACCTTAAAATGAACAGGGACGCTTGGAAGCTTTTACACTCAGTCCTCTAAATACCTCTAGAACTGGATCTTTCACATCGCGCACACTAAACAATTGAAGTTTTTGAACTGAAAACTTCAAGACCGGCAGATCTAAGTTTCGTGGGTCATTTTTGTGTGCTTTCTGCTCTTTTTCCAGAAAATTTACAAAATTCTCCTTTATGCAAAGATTGAATTTTTTGACACTGAGGCCGTTTCATTAAATAACTCGCCTGCAATCAATTCGTGTAAGGAGCGAATCCCGTGTGAAAAAAAACTGCTTAGAATGTTAATACACGTATGAACATTTAAACCTATGTTCCCGCGACAAAGAAGCACAGCCCCCCTCCCTCCCGGTAGCAAACTTGTTCCGAGACAGATAAAGCATTTTGCGGGGGTGTCTTCAATACGTAAAACACTCGGCGGAAGTAAATAATGTCCGTGCACATCCACACATATTCCAGTCGAAAGATGAATGAGCTCCCCGTTACTCGTGGGTGGCGGTATGCACGGAAAGGGGTGGCAGGGACCGGGGGGTTGGGGGTGGGTCTTCCGCAGCGAAATGACAATGGAACGGTTTCCCAATCTGAATATCTCTGGAAGCCACCTTTCAGAGTCCTCCCGCTCCTTGCGACGAAAAATACATTTCGTACGCCCGGGACGAGTGTAGAATACTGCCGTGCTGAGGAAAAACGCCGTATGAACTTTCCGTCATTGCCAAATTTCCTTCGATTAAGTAAGAATGTCCCCAGAAAATTGTAATTATTTCCCCTTCAATATTTCAAGGAACTTGGTTCACAGTTGAGAAATTAGGTGCAAAATTGCGGCTACACAAAACTGAAAATTTCATTATAGTACCAGTTTGTTACATTTTTAGGTAAAGCATTAGCTGAGGTCATGAAAAATTAGCCATATCCTTAAGTTTAAGTTGGCACGATTGAAATACAGAAAGAATTTGCTGGATATGAAAAATAACAGAGACTGCAGTAGGACGACTGATTTGAGAAGTACATTTTGTATTAAAATGCCGGGTACTTGGGCCATTTTTGCATAGAATCACTTTTAATCCATATGGGATGCAAATAGGGAGGGGTTTCTAAGAAAAAATGAAAGAAACAATTGAAAGAAAAAGTTTTTTTTTTTCTTTTTTTTTTTTTTTAATAAAAATTATGAAAAACTGTACATTTTTCCACATAATGATCACAATATGAATAATCCAGAAAGTTGTTCCCCGCAAAAACTATCCGATCTCGTTCGGACCTTACACCAGAATCTGGAAATTTAAAAAAAAAAAAATACATATTCATTATTCTTCTCAAAAATAAATATTTTATCGGCGGAAATTCGGCAACATTCGAGGGTCCATACGTTGTTCTTCCGTAGGAAGGCGGAATGCTTCTCGGAGTCCGTTTTATACGCTGTCGCAGCGCGGCTGCGGTGAGATTTGTTAAGTATTATGTTGCCTCTTAAGTCTTAACGCCCGCAATATTTCATAGCGGCGGAAGCTGGCTTCTCCTTATCCCACTTGTATTAATTTAATGCTCTTTTTTTGTTTCCAGGTAAGTGAGGGGAAACAATTTCCGCCGACCCGACTTTGCCGCTCGATTGTAAGTTTTTAATGGCTGTTGTTGTCTCGACTGCAACCCCGTTGCGTTAATTTTTCTCGCTTCCAACCCGGAAAAAGACGCACGTGAGACAGAATTTTCTAATTCTTGGGCCAAAATTGCTTTTGCTTTTGATGGAGGATTCGCAATTTTTTTTTTATTCATTGGAGAGTGCTCAAGAGCTGAGTTGCTGTATTTTCTTAAATTTATCTCTGACATGGGAAATTTTAGAAAACTAATAGTGAGAAAATGCATCGCCTTGTGACGTCATCAGGTGGCATTTCCAAATTAAACAGTATATTTTGGTAGTGTTTGTCATTTTGCCATATCTCCTCCACTGGAAAAAAAAACACATTGGATGTAGAGTCCAGACTCTTGAAAACATTGACAAGAAAAAGGACTCTTGATCAATCAGATTTAAGCTTAAATAGATATTAGACGATTCTGCCATAAATCCCTGAATAATCGTTGAATTCAGAAACCGAGGATTTTTTCGTCATGTCATTCAGTTCAATCAGCAGTATTAATGCACAATGGTTCTCATCAAATTTTAGACCCCTGTTAATTATTTAATATCGTCATCTCAAAGAATGCCTGAACGTCGCGCCGTCGCAAGATTTTCGGTATTGTTCCGTTGAAAATTCCATCGCAGTCTTTTTCAGCGAACAACTTTTTCTGCTGCTAGCGAAAATTATCCATGTGTAGTAAAATTTCAATCAATTTCGGCCAAGAATTTTTAAAGTTCACTGATGGTCATTGGATTCGTCGGACCCAAAATACGACCTTCACTAAATACAGCTAAGACAGGCGCCCATAAAGTTAGACGTACTTTTAGGGAGCTTTCAAGGTCTGATTTTTGGTCGCCTCGATTTGAGTTTTCCCTCACTGTACGACGTTTCGTGACTTACGACACCGGAAGCTTTTTCAAAAAGGCAAGTCGTCATATTTGTCGACTTGCAGTTTTAAAATCAAGGTAGTTGCTAAGAAATCATTTCGAAGAACAATAAAATTTCCCTTGTTGTTGAAAGTTTCTAACTTCAGAAATGTACTCATAAATTACGCAAATGAAGAAGAGAGTGGGAGTCTACTTTTGTGACTACGTTTGGAGTTTTCTAAGACATGAATGCGTAACCCTGGCTTTTAGTAATTTGCAAATCATCCGAAGTTCATGTCTTATTATGTCGTATTATGCAGTACATGCCTATTGAAGTAAATATCTTAAATACCTATATTTATATCGTGTCTTTAGTTTTACCTGACTAATATAAATGTAATTTTGCATGACGTTCAATTTACGTACGGTAGTGCGCCTTCAATTACGCGTGATACTGTGCAATACTTCTGTGGTGGAATAGTTGCTCAGAGCCCCTTCATCAGTGTCGCTTTGACTTAATGCATACCGGAAAATCAAAATACCGCTGAGATCACATTCTAGCGCGTGCACAGTTTAACATTTTCTAATCACAGAACGTGAGATAAAAGACATTCATAATTAATTCTAGAACAATATTTTTTGATTATTTATTCATCTAGTTATATTCATTTAATATGCACAGGAAAAAAACACATTAGATCTAGAGTCCAGACTCTTAAAAACATTGACAAGAAAAAATACTCTTGATTCAGATTTAATCAATCAGATTTAAGCTTAAATCAAAAGGAAATCCGCTCATATTAAGAGGCTTGGTTCTTGATTTAAGCAAAAATCCGATTTGGTTCAAGAGTATTTTTTTCTTGTCGATGTTTTTAAGAGTCTGGACTCTAGATCCAATGTGTTTTTTTGTCCAGTGTGATTCTGCAGTGCTCAATTTATGATTCCTATTTTTTATTTTATTTTATTTTGCACAAAATAAAAGTACAAAGATCACTTTTAGACACTCTAGTGTCTTTAAAAAGCTTGTTTGAACAATAAGAAAATACTTAATTAGGTTGACAATTTATAACGAAGAAAATACTGCCTGTGTATATTGAGAGGCAGTATTTTCTTCGTTATAAATTGTATAAAATGAGTCCTTAATTATTACAATCTGCTCTCTTATAACATGATGATCGCGTAGTGATTCATTTATGAGTTCTCAAAATATCCCAATACCCTTCAACTCAAAGTCAAGCCGAAAATCCAAAATTCAACTCGCCGGGATCCCAATTTAAACTGCACAAATCATCCGACTTTGATGCCTTTTCAACCAGCCAATTAAATCCATTATCCGCGTGAGCTACGTTCCGATACGGAAGAATCAGCGTAATGCCTCAGCTTAGGGGAGCGACGGCAGGTGTAAACTGTTCCTATGATTGAGCAGTCTAATCCTAGTCATGTGTGAATGATGCTGTCACGGCCGGCGAAAGGGGTTGTGAAGGGGGGGCGAGGGGAGCTGGATAGTTGGGGAACGGCAGCGGTTAATTTGATTATCAGCACAGATGACTGGATCACGAATCTCATCATCGAGTCCCCCCGTCATGGCGTGTCCCCACGCCCCCCCCCTCCTCCCTCGTTTGCGTCCCTGATTTTTTGCCCGGCGACTCGCCCGCCGGCGCCGTGTTGATATTGGTGCCGTGTTTCGCCCACAGGTGGCGCCACGACGGAAAACTATAAAAAGTTGTCGGATGGTGATGCCATTGACGTCTTGTCATACTCAATTTCGTATTTTTCACGTGAGTTGAATGAAATAAACGGTGCATTTCTATACTCAGATATCTTTTGGATTAATTAGACTGCGAGAACTACTTGCATAGGGGAACTGTTTGCAAGTTCGATACCGCTAAAATAAGCCAGAAATTGTAGTTACCTCTAAGAAAATCTAGTTCAATTTGCGAAACATTTTTGACAAAGGTATCTTTTTAAGAAATTGATGAATAAGTGTGATAAGCCTTGTGTGTGTGTTTGATTTTCCATTAAACTATCTGCTCCATTGTGCTGTGCGACAATTTTTAGTTCAATTTGGCTTCAATTTAGTCGTCTGGAGTCTGGATCTGGGGAAGCCCAATGTAACGAGTCTTTTGGTAAACTGAAAACTTGACGTTACAGAGCCGAGGAGCGGTGTCGCGTTGGGCAGATAGAATTTTTTTCTATTGACTGATTTTTGAAATTGATCGACAAAGCCAAAGAAAACGTAGAAAAATGGAGCAATCCCATCGCTTAAACCTCTTTTGTCCATCGCAACCACCCGCTTTCACCAACAGGATCGCCCAAATTTTCTTTTTGTCCTCTCTGTCTATTGCTTTATCTATCAATGTCAATAATCTGCCCGTTGGCATTTTTGCATTGTGATAATCTGCATGATATTCGACCGCAAACCCGGAATACCTGCATACCCCCCAAAATCAGCCTTCAGATCCATGTTTAGACATGAGAAGAGGCCGGAAATGACCAAATCATAGTGCATTCCGCTTCGATGAGCAAAAATGTGTAAAGTCGAGGAAATCGAGAGTGGGCTCAAAAATGATACCCGTTCTTTTCCTCAAAAAGCAGCCGTCAAAATAAAGAAACATAAGGCCTTGTCCACACGAGCGCGGTTCGCGGAACTCAGTTCGAGGAACTTGTTCCCGGAACAAGTTTTTAGCTGAGCTGAAACTTATTCCTCCAAAATCCGAAATTTTCCCCGTACTCCGAGCTTCTAAATAATGTTTTTCTTTATGTGAATTTGCTTGTTTTTGTTTCTTACGTCCTTTACATATCTTGGCATTTATTTTTGTTACTTTGGCGGTCGTAATAATCTATTATTTTGCAATAATTGTATAGTTTTATTGAAGTTCCGGTTCCATTTCGGGCGAACTCGTGTGGACAGCATGCCTCGTTTCAAGGAATAAGTTCCGCGAACTGCGCTCGTGTGGACAGGGCCTAAAATCTGCAATTTTAGATAAATTTGTATTGCTTACCCCTCCGATCCACTCAACCTCCTGTGCTTGGTAGAGAAAAACGAAGGCAATGACGCGCGATCGACAGACGGGACGGGGGCGAGCGCGGATCGTAATCAATGCACGCCCCGCGGACCCGTTGACGGCGACAACGACACGTCCGTACGTCATCCTTCACGGTGGGCGCAGCATGAGCATGCACACGGCGCCAAGCTCGGCCCCACCCTCACGCCTCGCTCCGTGGCCCTGCGGCCGTGACAGCATGTCCCTGCCTGTCCCTCCAGCCTCCGGTCCCCTCATTAATACGAGCCTCTCGCTAGTCCCGCTTCCTAATCTCACGGCCACCCTCGCACAAATCGCAGTCCGAGTTGCCGTAGGATTCGGTGCAACCAATTGGGGATTTGTGAAGGTTATTGGTAAAATCAGTGCAGAAAAAACGAGGTATAACAATAGATCGTATTCGATACATCAAACGGGTGAGATTGTATCGATATCGATTGGTTCAAAACATGAACACAGCCTCAAAAGTAAATTCAGAAATCTGAAAGAACGGGTCTTTTGTAACAGATTGTTTATTCTTTTGAGTACCAAATGCCAATGCAAAGTGAAATCGTCAGGAAATTTCTCATTTTCAGCTTTTCCAACTTAAATCCTTACATTTGGTTTGAGGTTATGTCCTATTGTTTTGAGCCAAACGGCACATCGAACTCGTATCGAATACGGTCTATGGACCACTGGACAAGATACGCATTCTGATAAATACCTTTATCGCACTAATCTGGACAAGATACGCATTCTGATAAATACCTTTATCGCACTAATCTATCACCGAAATTTAAAAAACCCACTTCGTACAGTGTTTTTAGGATTATAGAAACAGATGTAGTCCCAATTAGACGTATTTCAATCAAAAGGAACCATATCCATTCTGAAATATGCCATGTGATTCGCAAGAATGCATGCATGGCAAGGCTCTTGTCATAATAGATGCAGTTCCTTTTGATTTAAGTACCTCCAGTTTTCATTTTTAGTTTGATAGCTCGGAGACCAGGCTGCTTCTCATTCTCCCACCTCCAAAATACCATTTTTTCCGCCTTAATGCATATCATGCTTCAGAGGATCCCCTTTAAGTCATCTGTTGTTTTGATGCAACGCTGCATGTGCATTCTAAGCTCTGTTTCATAGCTAGAGGTGTTTTCTCCTCAACATTTCAAACTAAACATACGATTAGTGCAACTAAAATTACTGAAATCAATTTCCAACTAGGATACAAAAGCCTGTAATTAGCATTGACTAGAAAATTTGGAATTTTCCTCGCACATAAAAAAGCAGAGTCCGCTTTATGAGCAATGCTACTTCCGTACCTTGTGTTTTTCAAAGCGTGTGCAACAAGCGACAGTTGAGCCAAATGTTGAGTTTTTTACATTTTCACTGCAAAGACTGTCATGAGTGTTCATGGTAACGTCCGGGGTGCCATTTAATGGAGATGTTGCATGTGTGAGGAATTTGCGATTTGACTGTTGATTCTCGTGTAAAAGTTCGCGAGAAACACGATGGTGCTACTGGTATACTCTGAAATCAACTCCCAAGCTCAAGAAAAGCTCTCAAGTTGAGGCCAAAATGGAGGGGATATCCCACGCTATCCTGAGAGTTCACGTCTACATCAAGATAAACTCTCCATGCAAAAACAATAGGGAGCAAATACATTGACAGGGCTGCCACTTTATTTGGGGACTCCAAAACTGAAAACACGGCAACCCTGCTAATGTATTTTCCCCCTATCTTTGCGTGGAGAGTTTGTCTTGATTCAGAGGTGGACTATCAGGATAGCGTGGGATATCCCCTCCATTTTGGCCTCACTTTGAGAGCTGTTTTTGAGCTTGGGAGATGATTTCAGAGAAAACCAGTGGCACCATCGTGTTTCTCGCGAACTTTTCCATCAGAATTAACGTCAAATCGCAAATTCCTCACTCATGCAACATCTCCATTCAAGTGGTTTTTACAGGCGGAAATTTTGAGCCCCTGTATCGAAAAACGTTAATATCTCGGTTATAAGTGTGGTTCTGGTTCATAGATTTTAGAAAATTCTATTCTTCGAATAGTTTACCAAGCAAACCTTAGAGACACAACACAATACTGCTCAAATTTAGGCCCTCACTGCTGGTCCATCGTAGGTACGCCGATATAAGTAAGACGAATCGCGGGGCCAGGCAAACGCAAGGAAGACGAGTGAGTCACGGCAATTGGTGGGATAGTTAGTTATTTCCACATCGGACAGAGCCCTGGCGCGCCATCCGCGGATTATGAAAACGAGGAACGTGATCGGAATCCCCGCGGGGGAGGACGCCAGGGGAAGATCCCTCCCCTCCCCCCCCCTCCCCTCGACCAAGGGTTCTTTATTGGGGCTCGGACGGGAGCCCGGGCGTCTTTTGATTTAGGGGTCGGAGTCGCGGCGGTCGCGGCCCCGTATCATTGTCCGAGCCACGATCCCAATCACTCAATTTTTCCGCACGCTTTTCCACGCGAGCTCAAGCCGGAATCTCCTTGTTGTTTTTCCGCTTGCGTTCGTTACCGGCCGGCTGATTGTTGAAATTGATAGACAAAGTGATAGACAAAGAGATAGACAAAGAAGACGAGGGGAAAGTACACAGTAAGATAAAGGAACCTATATTTTGTTCTAATACGAGAAGTAGAACACACACTTAACCCCAAGTCACTTAGTTTTTCCGCACGCTTTTCCACGCGAGCTCAAGCCGGGATCTCCTTGTCGTTTGTCCACTTGCGTTCGTTACCGGCCGGCTGATTGTTGAAATTGATAGACAAAGTGATAGACAAAGAAGAGAGAGGAAAAGTACATCGTAAGATAAAGGAACCGACATTTTGTGTTCATATGAGAAGTAGAACACACTCAACCCTAAATCACTTTATTTTTCCGCACGCTTTACCACGCGAGCTCAAACCGGAATACATTGCATCGTATCCCCGACGAAGGAACGTAACTGAATCATCAGTGAAAACGAAAACACACCAACTCGAAAACATGAATATAATCAAGACACACACACAACTGCACAGTAGGTGAAGAAGTTAGTCTATGAAAAATACTTTTGGTGCTGTCAGACAAGTACTTAAGGACACTTTCAAGGTCCAAGTTGAACCAGATGCGCTAACTTTAATGACATGTATGCAAATCGACCGTCTTTAATGAAAATTGAGCATTTTCGAGTTGGTGTGTTTTCGTTCTCACCGATTCAACTTCATTTCAAGGTTGCAAAATTGCCTCCGGACAAGGGGTGATCCTCCGGGATATAATATATTGGAGCCTCAATCGATTAATTTTTTTACAAGACTGTAACGGCACAGTTTTTGTTTGAAATGTCTCTGATTTCTGCACGAAATCAGAAGAAAAATCAGTGTGATTTTCAGTTAGGAAGTCCTAAGATTCTTTTGGTGAAGAAGCAATCCGTGGATTGTTTGCAATTCCTGGATCGCGTCAGCGATAGTTAGCGTCATTAGTTACTTAACTAGTTAGTTCGAGGTGCATGGGTAAAACAGTTTCTATTATATGAAGTGTACAGTTCCAAAAGACGAGGGAAAATTTTGATGCATTTACGGCGTTCTTGCTTAGCACGGCAAATTATTACTAAAAAACGCACCTCCTTTGTCGATTACAACTGCCCGCCTCCACCAGTAGGATTGCTCTGTTTTCTCTTTGTCTATCAATTTCAATAATCAGCCTACGGGACACACTTCGTGCGGATACTCGACTATTTAGAATAAAACTCAAACTTCCTAAGCCTTATCAAAAATTGTGGGACGTGAGGTGTAACTGTCCCTCTCATTTTGTGAAAGGTATCTAGCATTCTAAACAACAGAATGACAAGTCCTTAAAGCGTCAAAGAAAAGTCAGAGAATGTTGTCTACCTTAAAAAGTCAGGAAATTTCTCTGCAATTTTTTTTTATTATTTTTCTCAAGTAAAAGAGACTTTGCGCTTCAAATTTTTTTGTGTAAAGAAGTTTTAATGAGAAATCATGGCACAAAAGAACACCGAAAAGTTGAGGAAAAGCCAGGGTATTATGAAATCCAAGAAAACTTTTCACTTGAACAGTTCTTGTTTGAAAACTAAAAGCAACATTTGAAAAGTTCATAAAGCGGAGGCTTGTAATTCTGATCCATTAGAAACTTCATGCAAAACTGCACTTAAAAGGGTACAACTCCCTCAAGTTATTCTTCAGTGCTATTTTTACAACGGTTTAACGAGTAACGTTACATGGAGACCCAGGTAGAGCAATGAGTCTTTTGTAAACGAAGGAGATACAACCATGATTGTGAGTACACTTTACGTGGATAAAATACGTTGAAAATCATGTTAAACACCTTTCAACGGTCTGCAAAACACTCTGAATAACACAATAATTATCGTAGTCCCTACTCTACTCTTCCAATTCTCTTTGAAATCGAAAACATAAAAGAATTTTGATCCTGAGTTAGAAACGCCCTCCTAATTTTAAAAAAAGCTATTCAATATACGAGTGTCTTCTCTCGACTTAAATGGAAAGAAGAAATAAAAGCTAACGCTCTCTTGCTTACAGTGATGCAATCTTAAAGCGCGGAAGAGCCCATAAAAAAAAGGAGAAAAAAACCGCCACCATTTTGATCAATGAAAAATAGTAGACTTCAGGTCTTAGGACTAATAATAATATCGTAAATCTCTACGATAGGGAGTTGTATAATTCAAATATATTTTATTACTCCCAAAATAATTTCAGCTTCCAAGCAAGGAAGGAAGCTGAACTATCCGAGGGGTCTCTAATCAGATTTTGAAGAAGTGCATTTTCTACTGCATCCCAGCGCGCAGTTTTACATGATTTTATTTTTTTATTGCCGCCGCGCTATCGCCATTACCGTTCCGCACTCACTGGAAGTACCCCTTACAAAGACCACCCCTCAACTCGGATTATTCTTGTTGCCAGCTTTTGGTTTCTTTGCTTCGCCTTTCTTTCCATGTAAGTTCACCCCGCGAACAGGATATCACCAGGAGTCTATACGCCCGAAAAGTTTATTAATGCACTGTAATTTTCTTTATCCTTAAATTCCTGTAAATTTTAGGAAATTTACTTTATGTATTTTCCTTATGTCCCACAGTGTAGAATTATTATGTCGGAAGATATTAGTATATGGTATTTATTGAACTTACTGGAGGCTTTTAATAACAAATCATTGTATTTATCAAATATCAGCATTTTAGTTCATGAAGAGTCAGTCAATCTAAACTTCAGACTTCAGCTGCTAGCGTTTAAATCCAAATCAACTTTGTTCGAATGGGTCACCAAGTTAAATACATTTGAAAACTATGTCATCGATGTTGGTTTCAAAAAATATCCTTTTGTGACAAGGACAGAATGACCCAAGGAGTTGAGGAGACGATCGCCACTTAAAATCTTTTCAAAATGGCTCTGATGCAAGAGCCCTTTTTTGAAAAATTTTATAATAGGAGCTTCTTTCCGTACTGTTTTGAAAGATTTAGAAACGTCTCTCCGGGTTCAGTCACTTTTCCCCAGCGTTTTGGTTTATCATATTTGTTCGTATAATTGAATTCGGTTTACAACTGAATTCCCTATATCAAGCTTCTCCTGCAATTTGGTTAATTTTGATTTTATGGCCAAATCAGGACCGAGAGTGTGGTTGCAGTATCCCAACAACATGACAAAGTATACCGAGCAGTGCGGTGTAAAAAAAGTAGCTGAAAACTTCAGCAAAAATCTTCTCGCATTTGCTGCAAGTAAGAAATTCCTCTCGAATCAAGAAGAAACTTTGTTTATATAAAGTAAAAACTCAACTAACAGAAATCCGCTTGATTCGAATGACTTATTCTTCATTCAAAAGTAAATCTTATCGCGATTTCAGATTCACGTAATTTTTTCCCGCGAACAACTAACATGGAACACCGTAACAAGGTTCAAATAACCGTACTTTGATGATCGATTATCATATCTTCCCAACTATACTACTATGGTACTACTACTACCTACTACTATGTTAAAGAATCGGTTATTAAGTATGGCCGTTTCAAATACCCTGCTTATCGATCCTTTTACATACGTTTCAAAGGCAGATCAATCGATATATCGCAACGCACGTCACGCCATCGTATTTCTCGATTCTTTCACTTGGGCTTTAATGGCGGATCAATCGATAAATCGCAAGAACGTCACGCCACTGATGGAAATGCCGTGGGCTCCAAAACGATGGAAACGAAAACACGCTCCTCATCAAAACACCGTTCGTGTGAAACACGGAGGCTTTAAAAAGACGGGCTCATAAGTCGGAGCCGGAGCCAGGAATCGATATTACCATATCCGCGCGAAAAAGACGAGGGCGATAAAAAAATCTGGGAGGCCGGCAGCGCTGTCGTTGCCGCGTTATCACGTTTCCGGTATCTTGTTTCCGGTTCAATCGAATTATCCCCTCATCACTTTTCCCTCTTTTTTTTATAATGCGATTAGATGAAGACATTCCTGCACACTGTGCCTCACCTTTGATTGAGTCACGCCGCCAGTTTACGTTCCATGTAGATTACCTCGTTCCAGAATCGCTCCGACGTTGCCTGATTTCCGTATCGCGCGACCGTTATCGTTGAAGCAGTGAGGTTTTTAAAAGGTGCTCGTCGCCGTGATGGGGTGCTTGCAGGTCCGCAAAGTCCGGAAAGTGTACTTAAAAAATTGCGGAATTTTTAATTTAATCCAAAGTCGTTGTAAAGGAACGGCAAACATGTAAGAATAATTGAATCGAATCGTGCGAAAACTGCTCATGTCTATTTTTTTGGTGAATCATAAATTTTTTTGGAGTCGTTAATATTTTTCAGACGCAGATGCAGCTATGAGAGTGGTGTTAATATTCGTTTTAGGGTTATCTTAATCCAAAACGCGAGTCTTTACACCACTTTTATGATGGTACCAGCTCTTGAAAAGTATTATTAGCCTGAAAAAACTGAAAACTACAAAAGTGCACAATAGCGGTTTTTTTGCACAGAAATTATTTAATTCCATCCCCAAATAATTTAAGGGATGCCCGCATTATATCTGTTGTTGAAAACCAACAGAATGTATTATAACTTAGGAAAGATTGAGGTATCTGCATTCTTGATTTAATAAGTGAAGGCTCAGTTTTTGTAAAAGAAATGTATTATGTGCCAATTACACTACAATATGTCCAAGTTTCAGGGATTTGTTTGCAAATTTTGCTGCAGGCGATGGATTTAACGCGTGGGGTTCCCTTATTTTCCGAATCGGTGAAAATGAAGTTACTTTTGTTTGCCACTCTTTCTGCGAGTTCCCTAGAACAACTTTCACCCACAAAAATCCTAAGGACTAGTAAGTCGATTACACGACCTTTTAAAATATTTTTGGTGTAGCTTTTAACGTTTTAACAATCGAATCACAACTTGGTCCCGTCATCTGCATTTATTCGAGTTCACATTTTTTTCACCCCGCGCTAAAAAGATGCTCGTTTTTAGGAAAGAGCTCTTCACGGGTTATGTATCTTAATCTTTGAAACAGTGGGGAGGCGCGAATGATCGATCATCGATATTTTCCCGTTTGAAGCAATGGTAAAGCATCAATTATTAAGGCGTTCGGTTTGACGCCCTATTTATCGATCCTTTTCAATAGATTTTAAAGGCAGATTAATCGATGTATCACAACGCACACCACGCCACTGCTTTGAAATATTTAGAATAACAATTTGAAGGTTGTCACTATCGACCTTTTTGTACACAAAATTCTACTTCTTAGCAGATCAGTTTAGGTAGGTCCTTGAAATTGACCACCTTCAAGAACCACACATTTCCTCTCTCGACAAGCATAACCTCAACAGTACGTCGAGCTGCCACATGCTCCCGAGCTCACGCTAATGTCAACCAGGAGCATCCTGGCCGAACCAAAATAAAACCAATCAATATCGCGGAAAGTCACTACGCGGAGGAGCAGGAAGCGAACCCAACCGTGATAACAAAGTGATCTTTCCGCCATCCACGGAGGGAGGGGGGGAGTAATCGTGTCCCATCTCTGATCACATTACGCGTCATCTTCCCTCCCCGCCACCCACCCCCTCCCCCATGCCGGGCACATTCCGAATGCTATTAAACACCGCCGCCGCGGCCAGATATAAGACTCTCCCCCCGTACCGCGCTTACGAAATCTCCACACCCCATAAGGCCGTCCGATTGCACCGGGCAGTGATTTCACCCCCCTTCCCTGCCGCACCGTTCGATGGGGTGTTATGCTATCAGCGATGCACCCCTCCCCGGCCGTGCATTGTCGCGGAGGGGTGTTGCCGTTTTTCTGCGGGATCCGCGGTTTATTCCCGGAAGTGCTGCCATGTTAAGGAAGAACGCCGTATGAACATTCGAGCGTTGCCAAAGTTCCTACGATAAAAAGTTTATTTTTGAGGAGAGTTATGGACATATTTCTCTTGAAATTTTCAGATAAATTAGATGCAATCGCGGAAAGAAATTCTCCGGAAAATTCGGAGAAAAATCACGGATCAAAATTGTTCTTGAGAATTATTTTGACTTGAAGCGTCGTTTCTTGTCGGCAAAATTCGGTTCTTTCGAGCAAAAAAAATCGATTTGCTATCGTTAAATTTAAGTAAAAAAAGATAACAAAACGGTACATTTTTACTTAAATTTGAACCAAATTTTGCTGTTATCGTTGTGTTATCGTTAAGTTTAAGTTAAAAAACGATACTAAAAGAACGGTTCTTTAACTCAGTAAAACCGAATTTAAGTTAAATTCGCACGGATTTAACGCCAAAAACCAAATTTTGTCGCCAAGAAACGACGCTTTAAGTCAAAATAATATCTCAAATAAATTTTTTTTAGCGATATTCACAGATTTTCCCGGAAATTCATATTTTATAAAAGGTCATTTGGCAACGCCTGAATGCTCTTACGCCGTTCTTCCTTAACACGGCAGAGTGGTGGTCGATTTAGGGGTAGAATGGCAACGTCGGGGAGCCAGGCCTCCCTCCTGCGTTTCGTTCCATCCGAGATGAATGCGTTCGTCCGTGACTTTATTAGCGGGTGGTTTTTGTGATTGGATGAGCGGCGCACCCCTCGGCTTCTCATTAGGGCAAATGAGGTCCGTCCGTAGTGATTGACGCGTCGCATCATTGGGTAATTGGTACGCATGGAATATGACTTCTGTCTCACTTGGGAGACGAATGCGGACAGGGTGCCTATTGTTGCATTGATAGAGTCGCTTGAGTTGTGAAAAGCAGAGGACATGATGACCCGCGTTTTTTGACGCTTTTTTATATGGAATCTTAGTCGACCGGAAATAAGCCCAGTCGAAAAGTTCTCTATCTTAGGTTTATTTATTCTTTTGAAGAGGGTTTGTCGGACTCGGAGATAAGTTCCTTCCTCCAATGGAATACGAAAGAGTTTGTATGACGTGCACTGGAAAAAAAACACATTGGATCTAGAGTCCAGACTCTTAAAACATTGACAAAAAAAATACTCTTGATTCAATCGGATTTTTGCTTGAATCAAAACGAAATCCGCTTAAATTAAGAGGCGTGGTTCTTAATTTAAGCTAGATTCTAATTGAATCAAGAGTACTTTTTCTTGTCGATGTTTTTAAGAGTCTGGACTCTAGATCCAATGTGTTTTTTTTTCCAGTGTGATAATAAAAGTTGTGAATTATCACAATTAAACGATGTGAATGTTTCGAAAAATCGTTCATTCGGAAGATCTGCTGGGTCGTGTTTAATGATTCTTGCGTCTATCGAAAGCAGATAGTTCTCAGATGAGCCCGCTCTATTTAAATTAACTCGAGAGGGCCCGTGAATCGGGCACTGGAAAAAAAAGTCTCTTGGATCTAGAGTCCAGACTCTTAAAAATTTGACAAGAAAAAATACTCTTGATTCAATCGGATTTTTGCTTGAATCAAAAGGAAATCCGCTTAAATTAAGAGGTTTGGCTCTCGACTGAAGCGAAAATCCTATTGAATCAGAAATATGTTTTCCTTTCAAATTTGTGAAGAGGCTATAGACTCTGAATTCAAGAGACTTTTTTCCAGTATGCCTTAAAAGTTACATCGCGGCATCTTGGGTTTGAGCCACATAGCAACCAGGCGGCGTCCCCTCTAGTGAGCCAATAAAAAATCAAGTTAATATACGCGTTTATAAAAAATCACTTTTCCGCATTTTTACACGATCAACCGTGCTAGCAATATCAAGGTCAAGAGCACTGCTATTGGTTCAAGTCATTGAATTATTAGCCAATCAATACACCTGACTTTGATACTTTAATGACTTCGTTTAATTGTGAGACATCAGCTTATGCTGAGCAAAGTGGGTATCAAATATGTCCTTCCTGAAATAAGTTGACAGTTGAATGCTTTCTGCTGAACGTCATCCAACAAAACGATGGTAATTGCGCGGCTAAACTGTAAAGACGTTTCATTAAACATTTCACATTCGAATCTTTAACTGACGTGATTTTAAACGTTCCCGGAGAAGATGACAGTGTCTTACAGCCGAGTGATTTCATGAACATTCTCGTTGCGCTAGGATCGGAGAGGCACTTTAGTTTGCCTCCCCCACCCCCCCCCTCCCTGCGCCGCCCCACTCATACACTTTTTCATCCTATCTCCAACACTTTGGCGAGCGCAGCAAACTCAACTGGATGCAGCGCCTGAAGCGGATGCATAATTCAAACTGGGAGCCAACAAAAACAAATCGCTTTGACACCATTGCCAAACAGAACGAAAAATTGCTATGATATTTCCAAAAAATTATCCATTAAACTAAGTAACGTAAGAAAACTGGTAACTGAGGCTAAAAAGCAACAAACACAAAGTCTGGGACGTTTCGGGGTTGTTTCAACCCTCTCCTCGACCAGAAAACAAAAATACTTAAAAACTTATAAAAATCAAAATCCCTCAACCCCCACTCGTGAAAACAAAAAAAAGTGAAGTTATCACAGAGGCTCTATGATGGAGACGTCCCAGTCTTTGTGCTTCTTGTTTGTTAGCCTCGGTTATCCGTTCACTCGTGTTTTTTAGTTGAATTATTCGGCTATTGGCGCGTATACGTAGTATACCGCCTTTGCGATCGTTTCGACCCCCCACTCGATACAATAACCGAGTCCCTTAGTTCCTTACCTAAAAGTGACTACCGCGAACTTCTGAGATTTTCCAAAGCGTGTAAAAAGTTTATTTATCCGTCAATAATTATGATTTAAAGTTGTTTCTCATTCTGGGGGTCTCTAGTTTATGTGTA